>CM023538.1:49811298-50258668 GCA_013350335.1 Chimonanthus salicifolius
TCTCCACTCTGCTTTCTTCCTTACACGTTGATCAAACTCTTCAATGTTCTGCTCCTTATCTTGTTACCTTCTATCTCCAACTGTTCATTTTTGTACTGTAGCTGTTCCTTCTGCTATTTATTTGTCCAAGCCATCTTAAATGACATTCCTTGATCTTTTGTTCTAAAATTGTAACTAGGTTTCCTCTCTTTCATTCATTTCTATTTCTTTCTTCCTTGTTATTCCACCTATCCATCTTAACAAATGCATATCTGTCACATTAAATTTATCCATACATTTACATCCATACACAATTGTAAGGAATTTTAATGTTTATGATTCCATTTTTTTAAATGATGATTTGATTTTTTTACTTACTGATTTACTTGTAAAATATCCCTAACGATCTGAAGTGTTGCATCACTATGCGATCCAAAAAATTACCTCTAGATTACATTCCGCTTATTTACTCATAATTCTGTTAACAACAGTACAAAATGGACAAGGTGTATCAAGTTGCTATAAAGCCTACACAGTCATATGCATCTAGAGATTTTAGGAAGAATGTGGATGGTTGATCGAATTCAACTCTTGGCCTATAAAGTTGATGTGCTTGTTTCCCCTCCATACACAAGCAGGGCTTATCTTTATTTGTAATTATTTGTATTTTGGTGAACTCATCATTGAGTCATCGATGACCAGTGCATGGAATGTGTTGAGTAGAGTAGATTCATGCTTTTTTTAATCTTCCAATTTATGCATGAACTAGATGATGGGAAAGAAATATATCACTTCATGGACAAACAATGAGTCAATTCTATGATGATTGAGCATTCTTGGGTTTTTTTTTTCATTTCCATTTTTCTTCTTCCTTTATTTTTTGCGTCTAAGTGCCCTTTTCAGCCCATTTGCTTGTTCTCTCAGTAAATAAGTCATGGATGTTAAAATGAAGTTTTTGATTCAAGTTTCAATGCGACATCCTAAATTATTCAATCACTGAATCAGCTGCCTATATATCCCATTTGATCACTGTTCCAGTTGCGGCATGTAAGACTTGGGTATTTGTGGTCTTATATCTGAAAACCAGCAGTGTACGTTTCCCACTTGTGAAAGATATGTAATACTTTATATTTCTGTAAAATATAAATGATTCAAGGTCTTGTGGAATAATGACAGAGGATTGAATTACTGTTTATATATTGGGTATTATAATGAAAACTCTATGTTATTGAACTGTAGAATTTTTTTGCCCAAATCTCAATCCCATACAAATAAAAGTCTAACAAGATACACATAAACTCATCCATGTAGGAGTTTAGCCATCCAAAAAATATAATAACAAATGTACTTTCAAAAGAAACCTTTAAAATATTTTAAAAAAATGTGGGTGAAGTTTTATATTGTAGTAGAAATCCCATTTGAACATGACAACTGTCAAGGAGCAAACTGTGAACCAGTTTATTGAAACAGTCGACTGTTCAAGTTACTTTGATCTGTTACTGGGCTTAATTTAGCTCTAAGAAGTCTATTTTACAAAAAATAAAAATAAAGCAAAACAAAAAATCTCTAAGAAGGATTAATTAATTTAACTTTCTCTATCTAGTGGTGAATATCACTTTGATATGAATGGTTTTGATCCAGTAGCAGTTTCCCATAGGTGGATTTGATCTAGGTTTCTACTTTGGTGAAGGGTGGGCCTTTTTACAAGAGATGATGAACTAGAAAGTACCAACAATTAGGTAGAATTTGGATATGGGAAAAATGTGAAGTGGATATTCTCTTGGATAAAACTGAAAATAGTGACTCTCCTTGAAGTATCTCTAAATAGTGGAATCCCAGTTTTCTGTACTCTTATTGTAGAAATGTGTGATTCCTCTTCCATTTGTTAGAGTGACATTCTTCCACATGTCGAGAAATTAGTTTCATTCTTCACCCCTATTTCTCCACCGAAGTTCAACAGTAAACCGGGTAATGGTCTTTATTTAGAAAAAGCTCAGTCTCCACCACCCATCTCTCCACATCCGTATGCAGCTATATTGGCTATTGTGCTTATTTGGTTTGCTATGGACATCAATTATGTTTGATGCTTGCCCTGTACTTTGAATTAGAAAAGGTTTCTGATCAGGACAACTAATGTTTGCAGACCTGATGGTCAACCATGTGTTGAGACAAAAGAATTTAATCTGGTCCGAAACATGCTGATTGCTGCAGTTGAAGAGCGCTATCGAGATGCAGGCAAGATATATCTTTCTTTCATTTGTTTTCCTGTTCATTCATGCTCTCGTTGTTCCCTTGTCTATTATTATTATTATTCCTTTTTGGGTTCTCTAATGCTAGCTTGAAAGCTAACCGTCTTTGTATAGGAGAAGTTTGATCAGTATGGTACATGTCCTATTGGAATCTTCTTGTAGGTTTTTTTCCTTTTTTTTTTTTGTGTATAACATAAAAAACCAGGAGCCTGACCACCTAAACCAAGCAGGACAGTTGTCAATTAGCCATATGGAGTAGACCATAAAATAGATGGCTTAAATGAGTGGATTCCACTCATGCAGATCATGATTCAAAGACTAGCCAAGTGTTATGGCTGCTATTTGGTTGGAACATATAAGCTTTTAGTCGTACAAGCCTGAGAGGACAAACCATGTTGTAATCCATATATCAATCGGGTGGAGAAATACATGAAGATTGAAGCCCAAGGGCTTGAATTGGGAAGAAACAAGCCGGTAGTTTTCCAATAGGGGATGGGGATGGGGGTGGGGGTGGGGGTGGGGGTGGGGGTGTTTAGGCCAAAGTTTAAGAAAATTGAACCAAGGAAAATTGATTGATATGTGTAGTCTCTTAGAATTCAGTTCCTTGTTAATATGCTTTATCCAATTATTTATGGTGATCTTGATGCGGAAAAGCTGCTTTCCTTTGACATTTTAAATTGTAATTCAGCTCAATGGAGGGACAAGCTCACACAACTGCGGTTGAAGAATAAGAACTGGACATGAAAGGTAAAAACTGTTAGTTTCGTAAAAACTGTTAGTGTTTCTTTATGGGCCGTTTGCTAATTTCCATCCTAAGGATCTGTAGAAAAGGTCATTTCCATGGTTGAATTTTTCAGCATAGAGGAATTGTAAACTATGGGGGGGAGGCGGAGGCGGAGGGGGAGGGGGAGGGTTCAACCGCGCAACATAGCCCATGGGAAACAAAAAAAATTGACCCCCATGTGGGGCCCACCTGGGCCCATTTGATTCCCATATCCACCTCACACCCTACCCTACCACATGATGTTAGATCCGTACTCAATTTAAACCCCTTTTGAGTTTATCTTACTATTGGATTGACTTTTGAACCCTTCAAAATTATGGCTTTTAAAATCCAATGAATGTGATTTTTTACGAGAAGCATTAACTTCAATCCCACCCTTTGGACTTCACCCAACGACCCACCTGTGCAATGTCACACATGCGTGACATTGTGCAGGTGAATTGCTCTACCGAAATGGACATTGGCAAATGGCACCGCAACATTCTCTATTGGGTGTTTTCTTAGAGAAAGTTTCTGTTAAGCACTTGTGTCAAGTTCATAATCTCTCTGTCTCTCTCTCTCTTGCTGCTGGAGTCACGGTTCATTTCTGATGAGTAATTTTCTTTTGCAGTGAATTGCACAAATTGTACATAAAACATTGATGCGGACAAGCTCAGCCTCCATCAGCCGAGTGGTATATATCTATGTAGTTATTAAGCTTGTGAATATCCCTGTATAGGTACTATATATATTATATATTAATATTAGATAGGATACATTGGGGCATTATGTTAGCAGAAGGGCTGTTTTGTTCATGTCATCTGGTATCCTTCTGCTGAATCTGCCATTCTGGAGGGAAAGAATTCCCTCTATGCTAAAACTTAAGACTGCCTATTGTTCTATTACACGCTAATATATATATATGTTCCGTTGTTTGCCCGACTCACTAGCTATTTGACATGACCTGGTTATTTCAAAATCTCAGGAGAAATGCTGTTTGGTCAGTCTCACTCTACTACAGTCCACACTGCACTTTTTAACTCTCCAAAAAGCAAAACTCAATCTTTTAACTCAGTGGTAGAAATCTCGATATCGGACGATAAATGTTTCTTCTATTTTTTTTTTTTTTACTAAAATCACTAATATCGGCCAATATCGGCAATATGTAAAGGTTTTAAAAATAGATTTATATCAGTCGATATTATCACCACTTGCTTTATTTGTATCTATTGCTTTATTTGTTCGAATAGTTGGATATTCTCATCTTGTGTAGGGGGTTTTATCCTTAAACCCTTGGGGTGTTTAACTTGATCTAAAGTGATTGTGGACTATGGATTTGAAGTTTTACCTATGGTACCTTGATCGATTAGTTAAAAGAGACTAATATAAAAGTCAATTTCTAGCACCTTGATTTTAGTAATTAAAATCACAAGTGTTTTTAAAAGTGTTGAAATAAAACTTTTGGTATTTTAGCCACTAAGATCAAGTCATTACAAATTAAGTTTTAAATTGATATTTTATTTGCTTATTTCAAGTTTGATCTTTCATATTTATATCTACAAAAGTTTGAGTTTGTCGGACTTTTAAAGCTAAAATAAAGGTCGTTCATTTTGCACTTAGAGCTGTTTTTATTTTTTTTATTTTTAGTTAGTTTGAAAATTCAACATTAGAGACTTGTCACCTATTAAAATTTCAGTTCAAAATTCAATTACTAGTTATTTGATTTTACCAATCGAAAGTAGCAGACTTTTTTAGAAAGATTGATGTCTGTGTTTAATGATTTTCATCGTTAAGATTGAGTAGCTAAAAATTATTGAAATAAATTTTGTTCAAGTGATAAATCTTTAAGCTTGTTTTTAATTTGCATGGTTAAATTTTTAAAAAATATTAAAAATAAATACAGTATCATATATGACTTTATAATATATATTATATATAAAAATGTTAAGTAGGTCTAAATGTCGAATGGGCCTCAATGGTTTTTAAATAGAGTTTGAACCCTGTTAATCAGACAAAAATCTTGTCCAATCCGATTGGAATTTGTCACACATCCCTAGACGTAGTTTAGTAGGAAGGAGAGTAATAAAATGAGCTCATGCTTCTATCGTTCTAACTCATTCATTTCTGATGAATTCTATGAATAGGTGTAGAGGTTTTTATTTCAGTAAAGGGCTCATGGGTAAAATCATATTTTTAAATTCAGATATTCAATTTTATCCTCTTATGAAAATTTTATAAATTAAATCTTTTAATAAGAAATTAAAGCGATATTAGAAAAGTTTAATTTATAGAATAGGTGGGTGTAGTGTTGTACAACAGCGAAAGGGTGAGAGAAAATAATTTATTTTAGTAATCATCTAAAAACAAAATATAATTTATAATGTAACATTTTTTAAAAAGAGGAAATCTGCTGACCCCACTTTGTGGTGATCATTGGATAAATTTTGAATCCATGATACCATCTGTAAACACCATGGATCGAGACATGAAGTGAATATCGAACCACTCGAACATATAAAGCGTTGGATTTTTAAATTATAGAATAATATCTAATGATACTTAAATGTTATTATTAAAGTCATAAAATATCAATATTAATTAGAGTTATATCTACACTTTCAGTCGTAATTTTTATATAATACTAGTACTATTTTCATTAAAAAAGAAAAAATAGTTTTAATAACTGTAATATATCAGATTTCATATTTCTATTGCATTTTTACTATATTTTTATTGATATAAACAGAAATGACCATAAATTCTCGATAATATTGTGATTAAAATATTTTTATAAAATGTCATAAAATTAAATTTATTGTCAGTATTTATTACAAGCGACTCTCTACATGCATCTTTTGCCGTGGACTTGTTTACAGATTAGTGCTCGAACTATCTTAGAAAAGCCCCAGCTAAACCTATTAGAAAATCTCCAAATTGATTTCCATATTAACCTTTATCCGTTCTTGTAGCCAGGGGTTTAAAAATCGGCTCGGCCGATATATCGGCCGATATGTAAATATCGGCCGATATGCGTTATGGCCGATATTTCGGCCGATAAATTTATCTCTCATACCAATAGCGGCATTTTCTCTCTCCTCCGATATCGGAACCGTGAAAAAACCGTAAAAAACCATGATGAACAGTGATGAACCATGACAAAACCGCAAAAAACCGTTAAAAACCGCCAAAAACCGTGAAAGCAGTAAACTCTGAACCGTTAAAAACCGTCAAGAACCGCAAAAAACCGTTAAAAACCGTTAAAAACAGCAAAAAACCGCCAAGAACCGTGTAAAAACCGTATCGGTGTTTAAAAAAAAAAAATTAATTAAATACCGATATTTATGAATATCGGCCGATATTTGGACCGATATTTCGGACTGAATATCGGCCATATCGGCCGATAATACTACAGTACGGCCGATACTTATCGTATCGGCCGATATTGATCGGTTTGAAAAAACCGATATATATCGGCCGATATTTGCACCTTAGCTTGTAGCACACAAAACTTCCAAGTGATGGAATCAATCCTCACTCGCACCAAGCATGTCACCCACGTACGTTATTCTTTTCAAATAAGAACGGTGGTTAGAATTTTGTTAATTATTAGGTCAGTTTAAGAAGTTTGTCTCTGAGCTTTTGAGTTCGATTTACGTTTAAATTTTTTTGACCACTTTTCATAGGTTACTCCTTATTGATTTATCAAGTGTTTGTGAATTGGGAGGTTTACACATGCTGTAGGATTAGTCTCGCCTCCAACGTAAGGTAGGGATTAGGGGTGAAGATTTCAGGACTGCCGATAACTGCCGGTTTATAAACTATTCAATTTTTTTTTTTTTTAAAAAAAAGCGATATGATATATATATCGGTGATATATTCGCCATATCAACTGATACGATAAATATCGATCAAAATTATTACTGATGGTAGGGATATGTATGTTAAAAGAAATTATTAAGTGAGGTGAATAATGAGCTACAGTGAGCACTTTGGATATGGTCACATGCTTTTGTCAAACTCTCCACGTTTCTTCTATTTATCCAATTGTGAAACTGGATCACAAGTTGATCACAATTCAAGTAAATATAATTAAAATTGCGCAAATTTCAAGCTTTTATTATATATAAATGAATGAAATATTAATTAATATGTAAATTGCACTATATATATTTTACAAAATTATTCGTATTTTATTTAATAATTTAGTAAAATATACTAAATATTTAATGCTAGTAAATGGAATTCTATCTCTACAAAGTAGAATCATTGGCATCCTGTTTCATGAGCTACAAGACTGCGAACCAATGATCTATGTAACTAGTGACTGAGGAAATAAAATCTCACCACTCCATCAACGATGGACACCGGTGGTTACCATAAGATTGTTACAGACATATTTGAAATTTAAAGACAAACAATTCTTTCTTTTAACTAAACTGGTTGCCGTCATTTGTTTATCTTTTAACTATCATCTACGGGAGTTTTACGTTAGATATTCTATAGTTTTCTACATGGAAATTCAGAAAAAAAAAGCAATCAAAATCAAATTTAGTATGCAATTTGTGAAAAAAAATTAAATGAGAGACAGCCAAATGTCGACCTTGGTAATACTCGAGGTCTGCAAGTTTGAAGGCGAGGAATTTATGGCCAAATTTCGGTCTTGATAATACTCAAGTTCTATAGGTGTGCAAGCGAGGAACTTCTGCATGAAAAAAATAGAAATAAGTAGAATAAAGGCGAAAGTAAATCATTCATGGTTTCTAAATCAGGGGGTCTAAAACAAATTCAGTGAGATCCTCTTTAAAGTCTTGAAAGAAGGCAAAGTCAACAACAGAGATGAAGAAGACGGTGTTGTTGAGGTCAGTTGTGTTAAGAAAAGTAGTATAGCATAGAAAATCTTGAAAAAAACAATTAAAAGGGGGCTTCTATTGCCATAGTGGAAAGGAAGAAAGAAAAAGAGTAGACGTGAGTTAAACTCTCTAAATATTAAAGAAATAGAAGACTATAAATGAAAGAGATAGAATATGAGATACTCTAAAATCTTAGGGGGTCGAGGTAAAACTGTTTAGATGGGGCTATTGCAGGTTATTTTTTAGACTTATTTTGAAAGCCTATAGGCGGTGTAGGCCCTAGATAGAATATAGAGTATCAAAGAGAGAGAGAAGTTAGAGGGGAAATGGATAGCAAACAAAAGTACGAACATTGGGATGGGTAAAGGGGGAGATGTCTTCCTGAGTGTTGGTCACCATTCATGATGCATAGAGATTCGTAGGGAGAGTCCATATACCGAAGTATGTCTTCTACATCTTCCTCTAAACTGTGTGAATGTCATCAAAATCGTATGAGTCGCGAATTGACTCATACGATTCGACACTAAATCTAGGTCTAGCAAGTCAACTTGCAATAGAAATCATTTTTGCTCAAAAATTGTACATTTCTTGGGTTAAATCATAAATATTGCGATTCAACTCAATGAAGCGCTGAATTGTACGACTCAAAGTGGAAGAGGGAAAGAAGAGGAAAAGACATGCACAATTGATTTTGGAAAGAGAATTTTTTGCAAACTATTAAAAAAATACATCTTTTGTTATAACTCTTGCATCGATAAATCATTTCTTCAATCGCCTTCTGCTTTGCCTCTACAAGTCTAAGTTGCAAGTCTTCTCTTCTTCAAGCCTTGCAGCCTTTCAAATCAACACTCTTCTACAAATCTCTCTCCAATCGTCAGTTCCGCTAGTCCTTCTACAAGTCCTCAATGCCTTAGAGCCTTCAAATGAAGTCAGGTATGATTTTTTTTTTCTGTTATTCTCTATTTCCGTTTTTTTCTCTTTTCCTTATTCTTCTTCTTCTCTTCTTCATCGTCCTCTGTTTTTCATTTTCTTTTTATGCCATTCTTTGAAAAATTCTGCTACTTTTTTTGTCATTTTCATTGCAAATAATGATACTATCTAATGAAATAAGGAACTTACGTTTGCAGGTCTTTGCTTGAGGACCCTTTTACTATTTTCTATCGAAATTTTTTATACTGTTTTCATAGTTTTGTTACTATTTTTGTTGGAATTTTTTTTACGATAGTATATAATGAAATAAATCAATAATGGACTTAAGTTTCAGACTCATATTGTTTTATTAATTGTACAGTACTATAGTGTATACTGTTTTAGACTATAGTAGGAAATTTTATGTGTTTATACTGATTCGTAACTATACCATGTATACAATTTCAAATGGCCATAGTATACTTTGTAATATTGTTTTCTATTTAAATTTTATTTAAATGTCATGATTTAATTACTAGTACTTAATATTTAAAATTAAATCTCATAAGAATATATTTTTATGTCTTTTTTTTATGATTATTTCTGATGGATGTTAAATGACAAATTTATAGATGTGGGTTTATAAATTTCTAAAGATTGTTAAAATGGTCATAGGTCAACGAAGTGGTTGTGGAAATGAGGGACAAGATGAAGCATTGCAGTTTAGTACTAGACTGCAACCTGGCAACTACTTGCATATGCAATGCAACTATTGTAAAAAAAAATATGGTGGTTTTTATTGCATGAAATATCATTTAGGAAAAATAAAAAAAGACGTAGCGTCATGTGATACATGTCCTGAGTCAATGACCCAAAAATTTCATGAGTTGATGAAGCACAATTTGGACACAAAAAGGGGAAAAAAGAGAGGCTCAAATGTAGGTTGGGAGACCTGATTGTTACTTTGATGATCAAGACCAAATAGGAGATAAAGGAAAAGGGAAGGGATTGATGAAAAAATTGTTAGTTTGGATGATGACAGATGGTTGGACCGATGGAAAGAATCGGTCCGTTACTAACTTTCTTGTCAATAGTCCCATGACGAGTGTATTTCTAAGAAGTGTTGAAACATTTTTTATCTCCAAAAATGTGGAGAACTTTGCCAACCTTATAGATCTGGCCATAGAAAAGGTAGGTGTGGAAAATGTGGTGCAAATTGTTACCAATAACGGACCACAAGTAAAGGTCGGAAAAATCTTAATGGAAAGAAGGATTAATTTATTTTGGGCTCCATGTGTAACACATTGCCTTGATCTTATGCTTCAGGGTACAGGGAAAAGAAAATTGGAATCATCTATTATTTCTCATGCAAAAGCAATTGCAAAATTCAATTATGGCTATGTTGTGTTGCTAAACTTAATGAGACATTTCATGAAAAATCATTAGTTAGTTAGACCAGCAATAACGAGATTTGCAATATTCTACCTTACATTGAAACCATACTGAGATGCAGAGTTGGTCTAAGGAGAACGTTTGGTTCGAAAGAATGAGATATAATGCTGCTGTCCAAGACTGAAGAGGGAAAAAGTACATGATTTGATCTTTTATAGTAAGTTTTGGAAACTTGTTGAATTATGTGCCAAAGTTGGAATGCCTTTTATAAAATTGCGTCAGTTGGTTGATGGAAATGACAAACCGACAATGTGATACATATATGCGGGCATGAATCCAGCCAAGGAAACGATCGCTAAGAGATTGAATAATGATGAAAAGAAATACATGTCATACTGGAAATTGATAGATGGTCGTTGGAATGGACAATTTCACCATCTATTGCATTCTTCTACATATCATTTGAATCCTTCTTTCCACTGCGACAAAACATTTTGTCAAGATGTTGGAATTAAAAAAGGGCGGTATTAATGCCTTAATAAGTTAGCGATAGACATGGATGATCGGATTAAAATTGATGAACAAATGCTTGCATTCAGAATTGGAAAAGAATTCTTTGGAGTTAAGATGGCCATAGCAAAAAGGAAAGAAAACAATCAATCATTTAGTATTTAGTTATTTACTATTTACTTATTTATTATCTAAGTTTTGAATTTTATTTTTTATTTATTATCACATGTTTTATAGCCATTTAGTGGAAAGATTATGAAGATGAAAAAAAAGAATTACAACGTGTTGCAATAAGGATTTTGAGTTTAACTTACAACGCAACTAGGTGTGAGTAGAATTGGAGTGTATTTGAACAAGTATGTTTTACTTTAACTTTAAATAAATTGATGCAATTTTTTAACATTTGTTTAAGAAGTGGAGATAATAATGTTGTATGTTTGATTGTGTTCTCTTAATGTTTTTATAGATTCATACGAAAAAGATGAAGAGGCTAGAGGCAAAAAAGATGAATGCCCTTATATTTGTAAAATACAATTTACAATTATAAGTGAGACAAACTTTAAGGGATTAAAAAAAAGATTATGATCCTATTTGCCTATTAGATGTGGAATCTGATGATGAATGGATCATTGAGAAAGATAATCTAGCTCTTCTACAAGATAATTCTTGGTTAGAAGCCGACCAGATATTTCATGAGGAAGAGCCTAATCCCACAAAAGAAATGAGTAAATATTTTAAAATCTTGAACATCGTAATTTTATATATACAATTTAGAATGCAAAATTTATAAAATATTTGACTTTTGTAATTGATAGGGATTTATTCAAGAAAGCGAAAGAGCGTTGAAGGAGAGGAAGAAAGCGTTAAAAAAATTAACAATAGAGATGTGGAAGATGGAAAAGATATTTTATCTTCATTGTACTTGGATGTTTTAGATGGCATTGATGACAATGGTATTCTTTAGATGGTTTGAAATTTTGGATAATAAAATTTTATGAATTATGATGAATTTGGATTTTGAAAAGTAAAAACTTGACTTCTAATGCATTTTTATTTAATTTTGCATTAGTATATTTTGTTATATATTCATGTATTTTCATATTTCCTTATATATTATGAGGAATTGAATAAAACATTATGAATTTTACGATTTACAATTCACAATTCACACCCTTTGAATAATTGAGGATATCATTGGAATTTGAGAACATTGCTGAGAATTCACATTTGATGGTGGATAACTTCACACTCATCATTCTCATCGGTCGTCTTACGATCCTCTCTTTATTGATCTTTCCAGACCCTTTATCACTATCTTTGGGGTTAGATAGGAGAGAGGTTTGGTTAGTTCTCCCAGTACAACTTGATTCTTCTTCGAGACGGGAAATGGCACCTCTGCACAACAATGTCGTGGCACCTCCTGCGCAACAATGGCCATCTTCTTGATTGTTGCTCGAGTGAGACAAACACTATTCTGTTGGGTGCTATTTTCTTGTCCGCTGCTCTGGTGATACAAATGTTGGTCTCTTTGTCTACCATTGCCCTCTTAGATATTGGTGTTCATCCCTGTGATTAAAATGTTGCTTTGTCATACATGGATTTCCTTCAATTTTCTCACTGCAGGAATGCAAGCCCTCCTCATTCTCCTCATTTTCAGCATTGCAAGGTCGTTTGGAAGAACTAACTCGGCATCCATTGGAACTCAACTTGTTAGGAGAAGCCACTTGAGAGACTTTTTGTTTGCACTCTTAACGACCATGTATCTTCCTTCTCATCATCTAGACAATAGTTATGTTAGGCAACAACATGGCAGTTAATACAGTAGATGAGAAGGTCAGTGTAGTTAAGAACACCACACTTTTAACAAACGGTAACCATGCTTTATGTGAGGAACGAGAGGCCCAAAGAGTGAACATAAGCAGAGAGAGAGAGTGACTGAAACAATAGCGGCAGCAGAATGCAAGGGTTGGTGGCCACCTAGAGTCAAAGCACTAATAGTGAAGAAAGATTAGAGTAAGTAGAAAAATGTAGAAGAAGAAAAGAAGAATAACAAAAGTCATAAACACCGGGAACACAGAAGAACTGATCAGAATCCTTTAAGAGACATGAGACGAGAGATGCTTAGAAACCTTAGAATCAGGCGGCTGTCGTAGGCACTGAAGGCCCTTTCAAGGAAGAGAGTGGTTTAATTTCCTCTTGAAATCAGAGAGCTACTGACTACAATGCAAGATCAACTGCTGGATTGAAGAAAAGGGTGGAAGACGTGAGAGGAGGGATGAACAAAAAGGAAAAGTAGAAGAATGTTGCTCTGACGTATCACGTATGGTAATCTGAATGTATCTGTTTTTGTTTTCTTTGGGCTGGTTGGTATTGGGCTCCTTTGTAATTTGCTGTTGTGGACCTGCTCTATTTTTCAGTTTTGGGCTGCTTATCTTTTTGGGCCAGTTCGTTTGGTCTTAGTGGGCCAATTTGCTCGGCTTTCACTTTTGGATTGGCCCGGGCTGTGGGCTTTTTTTTTTTTGGCTATTTTGCCTTGTATTTTGCATGTATTTATTTGGGGTATTCCCCTCTCCTTCAATGAATTACGTACCAATCATTAAAAAAATGATGGTAAGCGAAGAATGTTGTGGCCTAAGAAGAGAGAGCTTAGAAATGAAAGTGGTCTGAGAATAAAAAATTATTAAAAATCCAAGAGTTTTCCTTCTTGGTTAATGTTACTTGAAAATTCCTTTGCATCAAACTTAGTGGACTTAGTTACTTAAACAAAAATTCTTACTAATCATTATTTTTCAAGTAGAAGCCAAAAACTAAGAATCAATATTCTAGAAAAATATGCTTGGATAAAGAAAATCATTGGAAAGAGTTCAAGCCTGAGTTGTTGGTTTGGGCAATAACAATAACAATTTAAAATGAGGAGTGGGTGCCTTCGCCTTGGCTGGGGAAAATTGAGACGATGTCAAAGTAAGGAGAGTTGGGAGTGTTTAATTCAAATTGCTTATCAAACTCATAAAGTCAATGAGAGAGGAGGGCTTCATGGGATATTGAAATCATTAACCAAATTTGGAATGTCTAGCAAATTAAATTTGTAGTTTTGTAATATTATTATTCGTGCGAGATATTGGACAAATTCTTCAAATTACAATTGTAAAGTCAAACAAGCAAGAACCTCAACAAAGATAGTGCTCAACCTTTTTCTCATAGAAAAAGTGTGGAATGATAACTAAGGAAAACTCTTTTAGCAGACACGGGTTTTAGTAAATTTCTCATTTTACCCCCATTTATTCGTACAAAAAGAATAATAAAAAAAAAAAATCAAATATTCAGAAATCGGTGCATCGACCGGATCACTTTCCAGAGAATCGGTGCACCGATTTGCGGCTGACAACAGGGAACTGGAAACAAGAATTTAAGGAGACGTGAGAGGATCCGATGGTTTGTAATTTTTTGAAACGTGAAAGACTCCAAATCGGTTCACCGATTCACTGGAAAGTGATACGATCGGTGTACCGATTTCTGAATATTTGATTTTAAAAAAAAAAATTAATGGATGAATGGGGGTAAAATGGAAAGTCTGGAAAAACCCATGTCTCCTAAAAGACTATTCCCGTGTTAGGATAGCCACCATAGAAAATATGCTATTAAAAAAATGCTTTCTATAGAAAACTATTTTTTTAGAAGAAAAGGTTCTCTTAGTTTTGGATAGGCTAGCTAAACTTTTTACCCAATACAATTTTCATGTGTTAGACCCTTTGGCTTTTCTCCCAACACAAACATATCTAAACAATTGTCCCTCTATTAAAGTATAATGAAAGAACCATTTTTGTTTTCTAATATACAAATATGGTATTGAAATTGTTTACCAGAACATGACTAGTTTCTGAAATCTTTTCTGGATCTGGATCGTTTACTAGTTAGTCTTGGTAAAGCCCCAAGAAGACGTATTTTTTGGAAACAAGGCTTTCGATAACGAGACAAAAACTCCTTATTGAAATTTCATTTTACAAATTAAATTTAAATTAAGGCTAAACTAGACAAAGATTTTGATTCAGTATGATGTTGTGCATTGCATGGGTTTCTACTGCGGAATCCATGGGGCATAAATTCATGTTGATCCGTGGGAGGGTGTGTGAGTATTGTTGATCCATTGTTCATGGGAGTTAAACCACATTGCCCACTTATGGATGTATCCATTGTTCGTGGGAGTTGAGCCACGTTGACCATTTATAGGTATATGAGCATGACTGTTGATCCATTGTCCTCATGTTGTTGCGTTGACCTCTTATGGAAGCATGATTGTTGATCTGCTGTCAGCATGTTGTTGCGTTGACCTCTTATGGAAGCATGATTGTTGATCTACTGTCTGCATGTTGTTGCGTTGACCTCTTAACAATGTATGAGTACCACTGATCCATTGTATGTGGGAGTTAAACCATGATGGATGGTTGGTAAACATTGGCGGATGCATTATTGGATAAGTAGTAATGACATAGGCCGGCATGTATGTATTCATCACAATGGCATCGATCGCCTTGCGATGTAAATCGTAAGGGTGCACCACCTAATGATTTGAGTGAGTTTCGTTGTGTGCTTGGCTGCGACTTGTAATTGGAATGATAGATGATAATTCATGATGCTCTCTAACGTATGATAACTATGAGATTCATTCGTTGGACAAAAACTGATGACTAGTTATTGGCATGCTCGGTTGATATTTATGTTGTGTTATATTTGTTTCTCTTCACTGGGTTGGTTGAGCCCATTCCCATATGATTTCAGGGACTCTGCCTGAAGAAGGGTTAGATGAACCACCTTAGTTGATTATGGATACTGGAGCCCCTCTTTTCTCGGATGGACAATTTGGATGAGAAACATTTACACTCGGGATTTGTAATACATGATATGTATAAATCCTCGTTGTTATGTAATAAATAACTTGAGTTTAGGTTGCTTAAATCCTTTATGCTTTCACATTATTTGTTGATGTTGTATGTTTGAGATCCAAGTGTTGATCTGCATGATGTTGTGCTGGCCACATGTGAGATGATTTTGAGATGGGATTATGCATTAGGATCGTTTATCAAATGATCAGTTTATCCCATTTATAAATGAAACTCTGCCAAGATTACGGTACGACTTTCCGATCTTCAATGAATCTAGAATCATGGTAGGTTTCCCTTGTGTGTGTGGAACCCTTCCTATGGTAGGATCAGTGTTGATTCAAAATTAGCATTTAGAAAAAAAAAAAAACACGTGTCCCGAGGCTAAGTGGGGTGAGGTGTCGCACCCACCCTTCAGGGCATCCAACCATGCTTACTATTTATCCAAATAGTTAATCACCTTACAAATTTCCCCAATTATTTGTAAGCCATGCCCATTGTCGACTGGGTTCCACACAACGCCCATCCTGAAATTCCGTTACTAGAAGTATGCAAGACCTAGAGAGGGGTAAATAAGTCTAATCCGATTTTATTTTCCTTTTTAAAATAAATCAATTTAACAATATGTACAACAGAATAAACGTGTGTGCAAGTGATAAACAAATGAATCAAACCATAAAAATAAACCACATTGCACAATCATTTATAGTGGTTCGGTTCACCTGAACCTACATCCACTGTCAGACTTCCCAACTCTAGGGTCATCCCAATATATTGAGCTTCACTCTCAGATAGTACAACCTAATTTTTTATAAAGGTCCGACCCCCATGGTTTAATCCTCGATGCCTATTTTTTTTTGTAGTTCGAACACACTATTTTAATCCACCTTACAATTGATTCAAATGAAAAGACTAAGAGGAACACTTGCCTTGGGCCTTAACAATTCTTCAAAATGTGTGTTCTTCTTGTTGATGTTGCCGCGCCTCTTCCTTCAAATCTGGTCCATTCTTTAATGAATTTTGATACAGCAGAACATGGATTCTAGGACAATGATTTTATTGGTTTTTGGGTCCTAGTAAATCAGTCCTCAACTTCTTCATAACTGAAGCATCGAATACTCTTCATGTCCTTGCAAAGGATGATGAAGAAAAGAGGAAAATGGATGTGAAAGGTCTTTGGTGACTTTTTTATTTACCAATATTCAGCTCTGTCTTTTGAATTCAGCCAGTCGTACATTTATAAGACTGTTTTAGAACAATTAAGTCTCGAGGCCTCCAGATTTCCTTCAAGGCCTCTAGCCTGTATAAGGCAATACAACACACTAGATTATCAGATTTCAAACTTTAATTTTAATGATATTTAGTCAATGGCTAGCTCACTAATTCGTCACCTATCCGTGATTTGCAATCACAATATTTAAATAACAAATTATAAGGAGGCAAAAAGATTTTCCATAATCTTTTTCAACTCAAGAGGAGCCTCTAAAGATTTCCTTTTTTTTCATGTGCTAGCAAATCACAGTGAGGCTTATTTTTTAGAGATTGAGGATCCTTCAAAAGATTATTTCATCAGTGTGAGATGACAAATTGATTATTCATAATCCCATCAAATCAATGGGAGCCTTCTAGGATTTCCTTATTTCCACAAGATTTTCAAACAAGATGAGATATAGGATATTTCGAAATCATGAGCAGCCTTTTCCTTTTTTTCAAATCTTTCCTACCATATCTTGTAAGATATTTGGTCAAAGGTCAGATGACCTTGTGATCCCACGCTGAAATACAGCTGTCTCAAACTTTGCTCAGATATGGACAGTCTTTGATGCCTCGAAATTGAAACTAAATATTTTTCAGATTTCCTATTTATTAATTAGGCTTGACCTAAGTCCACTATAATCCACTTACCTGTGTGCCAATCACATGTTCGGTATAGACTCTTCTATGCATAGTAGATCTTCTGACATCTTCAATTCTTCCAAGGCAAGGTCCAACACACACGGTCACACTCGGTCACACAATTGACAATACATAGATTCAGTCAAACCGAGAGCCTAACACATCCATCATACCAATACATACAAATGTTATTTCAATTGTGAAATAACACCTCTACCCAGCTGAGAACTGGGTGTGTGGGAAGAGTCCCACATCGCCTAGCTAGGTGGGGATAAAGGGGGTTATAAGAGAGGGGGCAACCCTCCCCATTGTGAGGCCTTTTGGGCCTGGTCATGTGGGCCAAGGGTATAAAATAAAATCGTGCTAGTCGGGTAGGGCCCAAAGCAAATAATACACGATGGGGTCAAGTCGAGCTGTCACAAGTGGTATCTGAGTGCGATTCAACACTCGGATTGTGGGGGCTCTCCACTTGTGAGAATTGCCTACCTATGTGTGTGTGGACCCCTATCAAGTGTGACATGATAGAGCTGAAACGACTCTGTTCTTAAGGGGGTGGATTGTAACACCTCTACTCAGCTGAGAGCTGCACGTGTCGGAAGAGTCCCACATCTCCTAGCTAGTTGGAAATAGAGGGGGTTATAAGAGAAAAGGCAACCCTCCCCATTGTGAGGCCTTTTGTGCCTGGCCATGTGGGCCAAGGGCCCAAAGCAAAACCCTGCAGGTCGGGTAGGGGCCAAAGCGGACAATGTCACGATGGGGTCGGGTCGAGTCCTCATAGAAATCGTGTTCTAAAATTATCTGGGGAAATGCATGAATGAATGGGAAAAGAAAAGTATACATCATTTATTGCAAAGTCAGTGTTTGTTCTCCTCACCTAAATGAGAGTGTGTAGTGCACACGAGTTCTAAAAATTCACAAAGTGCTCAGAAATCAAAACTAGTTGTTTCAGAAATTTTAAAATAAATTAGATAAACAATTCAGGTGATTGTCGATTCAACCGACAACAGATCCGACCGATGGGTCTGGCAGATCCGACTGATAACCTTAGAACTGGATTTGGGGAAAATCAGAGAGGAAAACAACGGAAAAAAAAAACAGAGAGAGAAGATAACGGATTCCTGAGAAATCAGAGTTCCTTGTGACCGAAGAAGGAAAGGAGGAGTCTAGTCGACCTACCGGAAAATGGGAAGAGAAAGAGAGCTCCACAGCAAGGAGGGTCTACTTTCGAATTTGCCAAAAGCGGGAAAGGATTATGGCTTGCAGGTGATCAAGGTTTGGGATTCCTCTTTATAGTAAAAACAGGTCAAACATGTTGAGTTTTTAAGGAGAAACTTTGGGTATTTTAATAAAAAATGGTTTTAAAACACTATGATTGGGAGTTTGGAAATTTTAACAAAATCCTCGATAAACTCGAGTCTAAAATAAAATTTTCATTGAAAATCAACACTGTAAAACAATTTTAGGAAATAAAGTTTCAAATTCAAGTAAATCACGGGTATTTATGAAATCACATTAAATCAAGCATTGGAGTGGATCTGTGCGAGTTTCTAAGTTCTTCATGTCTATTAATGAAAAGGAAAGGTGTGTGCAAATTTTGGGGGCCTAAGGATTCAAATTTTGATCACTGTGAATTTCCAAAAAAATTCCATGCAAATAAACCAATAAATACAGAAAATGCATTATTTTCTTTGGTGTGACTGACACTTGGCTTCGGTCTAACTGATAGAAACTCGAATGTCAGTTTGTAAATTCTGTTCTTCGAAGGTTTGACCGATCACTCCTGTCGGTTTGACTGACAAAAATTCAAAGTTATGTCTGCAGAACTATGTCTCTGAAGGTTCGACCGATGGCTTTATTTGTTTGACCGGCGATAATTGGTCCGACCGAAACTTCTCGTCGGTTCGATAAAAAAAAAAAGATGAGAAAAAAAAGATTTTTAAGCTCACTCCACAGGCCATCACTTGAGCCACATGGCTCAGTTTTGGAGAAACTTGAGCTCGTTGGAAAGCCCACACACCCAACTACACTACTAACCCATAAAAATCTGAATTGGAGATCCACAGATCTCCTCAAAACATGAAACTGCGGGTCAGGTCATTTCAAAACGACTGTAAACAAATTTCAATCTCTGATATTCGACTTGAAGCTTGATCGAATCGTCTAATGATTCTGTCGGATCTTCCGATCAAGACAAAAAATCATGTCAGAAAGTCCAGATCTCTGGAAAATGATCTGATGGGTGTCATCGGATCGTCCGATGGGTCTGTTTCAAGTAGATCTTGCACCCTTTTCACTCAAAAGGCCATAACTTAAGCTACAGATCTCGGATTTGGACAAACTTGGACCCGTTGAAAAGATCTTTAACCAAGTTATCTAATCCAACAAGAAATTTCGCAAAATTTGGAGTCCTATTTCCTTGAAATATCCAAAATCACATGTTGTGTCATTACAGGTGCCCAAAGCAACCTTTTGATGAACTAGATCGAACCTCAACTAGTTTTGGGTGAATGAATGAATTATTGTCAATAAGATCCAAAGATGAACGGTTGTGGTGAAATTGAATGGCTACTAAAAACTCGAACAAAAATCTGCCCCAAAATTTGAATTTAAGATGTTAAACTCGGTTCCCCCAAACTGGGTTCTCTCGACCAATTCCTTTGCCCAATTGAGTGGGTTGTTGGCCCGTTTTACATAGACAGTGTGGATTGTTTGTAGCCTTAGTTCAAGTGAGTATTTGATGCAATGTAGGCCCAAATATGGCTGGGTTTTAGACTACTTGTAGGCCTTCAAATACCCCAACAAAGTCACTGCAAAATCGAACCTTGTGCAGGCCGAGTTCATCCTAGTTTTGGACTGAGTTGGGTTTGCCTTGTACAGTAACTGAGAATTCAGCCGAAACAAAACTAAAAACACGATGATTAATGACAACAATTCCTTGTTTATAACCAACTTAAATTGATTCAATCAACATACTTAAATTGATTCAATCAAACACAAAGTAGTTGAAGAATAGAACTTACTTGATACACAATGTAGAAGTACCTTTTCTCCAATTCCAAGATAAACAAGCTACTCATAACTTAGACAAAGTCTTCCACTTGAAGAACCCAACGAATAAATTTTATTCCTCTCTCTAAATTGGCCTCCTAAATTCAGCCATGTATGTAGGTATTTATAGAATTTCAAACTAAAAAACCCTAATTAAACTCTACCTAAGTCTAACTCTAGTTTTACATAGATTAACTAATTAAAAAAAAAAATTCAAAACAAAACAAACCCTAACTTAACAGTATCTGACTCACGCCCTAGCCACACTCAAATACAATGTTCTACACGTCCAAATCTTTATGCCCACGTTGGAGAAGAGAAGAGTCCAAGTTATAAAAGTGAGAGAGTTTTAATCGCGTGAGGGTAGTAATATGTTGGGATTTAATCACCAAGTTAGCGGAAGCAAACACACACGAATCACACAATCAAACCAAAAGAGAGACAAGATTTTATGTAGTTCGGCCTAAGCCTACATCCATCAAAAAAACAAATCAAATCTTGCACTAAATCAAAAGGGTTTGCAAAACGTTTCCCTTCCCTCTTCCTATCTACAAATCTCTCTCTCAAACTCACGTATGGCATACCACCAACAAACGAGACCTCTCTTATTTATAAACAGTAATAAGGAAGTTTTCCCTAACAAAAAATAGAAAGAGAAACAAAGAGAAAATGAGAGAAAAAAGGAAAGCCCCAAAATAAAGAGATTTCCAGGTTTAAATCCGAAAATCCCTTATGCAGAACAAACCAAATCCTAACATAACATTCATTCAATCCACACCATTCATTCAAAATGGATCAATCAACCATCCATGCGTGAGAGTCCATTCTTGGCTGTTGAAGCACTCCACACGTCCTTGGAGAGTCCAAAGACGGCCAAACTCGGTTCGGAAGAGAGAATGTAGGAGTGGCAGAGTGAAAGAAAGGGAGAGGCACGGCTCGAATTCCTTTTGACATCTGTTAACAAAAATTGTAATAACTCGGTACGTAACTTAGAATTGGTCAAACTTGGTCTTTTTAGAAAAAAAAATTGAGTAATATTTCCAATGGTCCAAATTTCATCGAAATTTTAAATCATTTAATATCTCAAATTAATCTAGAAAGTTAATGCTATGTTTATGTCAATCATATTCTAGTTAAGTTAGCTAGATTTGTTGACGAGTGTTGCCTCTACAAGCTTCACACAATTCTCTTTCTTCCTTTAGAGTTTTGAAGTGTAACCCTCTCCAAGCGGGGTCCATTAAGCCCTCAAGTAGGCCCTAGGGCTATTGGTGTGGTCCACATACACAAAGCTACCCACAGATAGCTTACATTGGTCAATTTCATCCAATGCTTGCAACGGTCAAAGATAAAATTCTCTTCACCCCCATTTCCTCTTTGAATGTCCACATCAACAAGTTAAATAATTTTGGGTTAGACTACAAATCATGTTAGTGTTTTCTAATCATGAATATTTGAGATACTGTTTTGAGCTACTTAGTTATAAGTTGAAGATTAGAAATAAATGTTGATGCTTATTCTGTTGCCATAATATGAATGTCAGAAACAATTCATGATAAAATTCCATTCGCTTAAAAACGAGCATGATAATTCATACATTTCATCCTCTTTAAACATGCAGCAAGTCTGATTAGGGAGAGGACTTCATGGTCCACCGTTCCATGTTGAAGAAGATTTTACTTGGGAACGGGTCAACGATGAGGTAAAGCTTTTTTCCACTATGAATTGAAAATTCTAATAGACTGTAGATCAGTACATGGATCTATGTAAGAGGAGACAGGTTGTTGATTCCACTTGTTATCCTCTGTGTCACTATTGTGATTTTAGTTTAACTTGCAAGCGCATGAACCAATTATAGTGTAGTGAATGAGTGCGAGGTTGTACCCAAGGGAATCAACAAAATATATGTATGAAATAAAAATGACACTATTAAAATAATGTGATTTAAGAAAATAATTTTCTAAAACATGGAGTTATAATCTTAATTTAGCAAATTTCTACATTTAAATAACCAATAATTAATGAATTATCTAACTTTAGTAGTTAACATAACTTTTATCACTAATTTATAAATTTTGATTAAAATGGTGGAGTAAATTTAAATAACCTCAATCTAATTTAAAATGTAAATTTAAAAAACAAATAAAATATTTCTAACCTAGTTAAATCATTTTAAGGATTTTTATGAAAGAATAATAATAAATTATTACATAGTTTACAATGGAATCGAGACAAGTATCGAAGGCGGCATATCATCCTATTTAAAAATAAAATCATGGCCTAGAATATAAAATATTCTGGAATTATAAAATATAATTCAAGTTCATTATTTATTAAAATTCTAATTAAAAAATTACGTCATCCATTAAATCGAAATTTTTCAATTCAAGCCTTAGGCTTGAGCGGGATTTAAACTTGCATTTCCCAAATCTAAAATAAACCATTCTTGAAAAGAACCTTAGACTGGAAAATTGGTCAAGTCCCACTGATCCTAACAGGGATTCCACTTTTCTTTGAAAATTTCTAAAATTAATTTGTTTCATAACATTTATAAAAAGAATTAAAATTAAATTAAAAACTATCACTATAAAATATTTAATAATTGGGAATAACATAAATCTAAAGAAACCGCCATAAATTTCATTTAAAAATTGGAAAATAATGAAATACAATCCTTTGGACATTACACAAAAATAAAATAAATAACTTACAAGAAATTAAATATTTTTTCTCTGTCTTTAGTTGTCCAACTTCAATCCCTTCAATGTCTTGCCCGGTTCAACCTTCAATGGACCCAAAGCCATCAATTTATTGGAGGGAGAATAGATGAGATAAGGGACCCATTCAAATTCAGCCAATGAGTCTCCTTCTTATCTCTCCTTCGGTTCAAACTCTTTTATCCTTATATTTTCTATCTTCTTCTACTGTTGTTGAGTTTCAAAAACCAAGGGAACTGGATGGTAAGCTGGGTTGCTCGGCCTTCCTCTCTCTTATCTCTTCCGGTCATCTCGATCGGCAACCCAACTTCTTCTTCCTTATCTCATTGAAACTCTTTTTTTTTTTTCCTTATTCTTATCTTCTTCTATCTCTGAATGTAAATCCATTTGTTTGAAACCTTCGAGCAATCCCTCAAACGAAATTCACTGATCCCACTTGGTCTTTTGGACTTGGATCCCATACTTGGACTTTTATTTGGCCCGGAACACTAGTGGACTTTGGCTCATTGGCTTCCAATAGCAGACTTTGTCTTGAAGCTTCAGATTCAAACAGTCGGTCCATTTGTGCGTTTTTAAATTTCTACCACTTTACTTCTGAATTATAATAATTCCAAATCAAATTAGGTGGTAAAAATTATAAACTTTCCAAAAATAGGACTATGGCCCACTTTTCTGCATTTTAATTCATTTTTCTTATATTCTCACAAATATACTGCAAAACTTGAAAACTCCATTAAATGCATCTAATATTCACAAATCAAAGGCTAACTAATCTAAAATTAAAGGATAAAATGGTAATTTTTAGTGCTCAACAGTTACTATATGACTTCATGGCTATCGGTATGTAGTCACTTCCTTTTCTTACCTATTTCTCCAAAGGATTTGTCTTCTTCTCTTAACTCTAAATTGTTTCCGTACATTTTACAGTACGACTTGGGTCAATGCTGAGCTCGGGGAAATGACACAACTTCATTAGTTGAAAAAGATATAGATTTGTTTTTATTCGAAAAGATTGGATTCAACCTAAAGACATGCAAAATAGCGTTCGTATCAAGGAGGGTTGGCTTGACGATTAAGACACTCATTTTATGAAGTGAGGTCTTCCCTCAATCCTTCTGGGTCACTTTCCATGGGATTGCTCCCCATCGACTTATTCAATATGTATAGATTGAGAGGTTTATACGTGGGATTGTTCTTATCTTCAATATGGGACGGAGATACTTATGTTAAAAAAAAATATTCATACCAATTAACTTTTATGATCATTGGTACATGATCGTTGTAGTCTCCAACATATAGAAAGTTTATTAGGATACATTGTATTTTTTTTATGAATTTGTCCTCGTACTTTATTTAAGAGCAACATATGTTTGATCACTAATGGTATCATTTTGATGTAGGCCACATTCCTTAAGAGCCACTTAAAACAACGTTTTCCCCGACAAATACTTGAAATTACTGAAGTGTGTGTTGTCTCACCTCGAAAGGAAAAGGGCAATGGAAGAGGAGAAGAAAGGTTTGAAAATAGTCTATTTTAGAAAAGAAATAAATTGTATATTGTATTCAACTCTAAGCTATCACATGTATTTATATAGCCTCTAACCGACTTAGGGCTATCACTATCAGACTCAAACACTTATCTTATTCTAAATCAAATATATCTCTAAATTAGAGATAAAGACACATTAAGAATCCTAATTATAATAAATCTAAGCATCATAAGTATATTCCAACACGCCCCCGCAAGCTGAAGCGTGGATGAATGCAAAGCTTGGAACGTGAAGAAACGGCAAATAAACTACAAAAGTACCGCACCGACTGGCCATGAAGATTTGTTGGAGAACCAGCATATTGGTTGACTGCTAAAATTTTGTTGAAGAGGCAGCGTTGACTGACTGCAAATATGTATTTATGTGGCAACGTTGATTGGCTGCAAAATGACATGCGGTTAACACTTGAAAAACAAGGGCATAATAAATTCCAAAGCAAGGCTGAAGCCATCACATCGATCAATCAAATCGGAAAGGCCAGCAAACAAAAGGGCTAAAGCCATAAAGGCCAGCAAACAACCGGTTGTAGCCATAAAGGTCAGCAAATAAAAGGTTGTAGCCACACAGGCTAGCAAACAAAATGTTGTAGCCATAAAGGCCAGCAAAGAGAAAGGACAAATAAGAGTCCTCCAAATAATGTGAATGAATTCCACAACAAATGAATAGGTTTCCAAAAACAGATCGTCTCATATTAGAGAAACGGCGAACTAGGCATTCTCAAACAACAACAAAGTAGGAGGAGAACGGCAACTTGCATCCCTTACTTCGGCTCTCTCCCTTTTTTCTTGGTACAAATCTCACAGGCGAGAAGAAACAGCAAAAAATGAGGTCTGAATCGTGATTGGTAGACAAAATACCAGAATAGTGGATCTCATGGAGCAAATAAAGGAGAGAGGCATCGTCCACGATAACAAGGCCCAATACTACGGACATAGCTGGCCTCAGACGTGCAAATCTGACTGGAAATCCAACTAACACAACCCATTTACTTTCCAAATCCTTAGAGCTGTGCAGAGACTCAAATAAGCTGCAGGTGGAGATAGGTGCAGCAATGGGCGGTACAGCACAAGAAAATGGATGAGGCTTCTATTTCATACAAAAACGATAATGCCACTCATCAATTGGTATTTCCTTCACTTGGGGTTGTAGCAAGCCAAATTAAAAAGAGTCTTCACAAAGGCCACAGGGATGGATCAGCGACAACAGAAGCGAAACAGGGCAGCAAAAAGATGGCCAAATGTGGACCGTCGAAACCACCAAGATCGTCTCAGATCTGAGAACAATTATGCTATGATGGGGAAAAAGAGAGTCCCAGATTCAAACCAATCAAACCCAGGGACCAGATCATGGTTTCTGACGTCGTGGATGGTTTTTCTATGCCGACAAATGGTAGACTTGCAGCAACATTAATGGCCTCTCCAAATCGTGGAGGGCGGATAGTATGCAGATCTGGAAGTGGCTTCCGATCTGCTATCTGAGAATGCCTACAGATATATGTGGGTCTGAAACCCCACCGATGAAGGAAAAAGATAGGGCAGCTGCAAGCAGGGCAGGCAAAGTGCAGCAGATCTAATCTGCAGAAGGCGTAGCAGCCAATGCATGCGTGTTTTTTTCTTTTTTTTTTGGATTATTGGGTGTCCCGATACGAGAAGAACAGTGTTAAAGACATGTAACTGCTACTGGTCCGTCTAGAAATAAGTTGAGGTCTAAGATAAAAAAATTTAAATGGGGTCTTCTTGGAGTTCATGCATAAATTTCATTCGTCCAGATGGTCTACATATGCATAGTGCATTAGTTAAAAAAAACTATATAATTCCTATAATTTTGAATAATAAAATCACTTTTAAAATTTTAAAATTATTTTTTAAGCACTATGTATTTCCAAAATTTCTCAAATTGAATATCCAGACTAATTACGATAACCTGATAAAAATACTTTAAGACTTTAAGGTCTTTTAACACTCCCAAATATTTAAAACACAGTATGTTATAAATAAAGGGTATTCCTCGACTATGCCGAAAATACACTTCCGAAAGTCGAAACGACTAATCATGAAACCCGTTGAACTCCAAATTCAAAACTAAACAAATATATGAAATTTGAAAACTTAGATCTTTTAAATGATTGTTTAACTGGATTTTTTTTTTTTTAAGAAGGGACGGGATTTGGGATGGGAAAAGATCACCCATTTTTGGTAAACAATCATTTAAAAGATTTAAGATTTTAAATATCACATATTTGTTCAGCTTTGAATTTGGAGTTCAACGGTTTGTTGTTTGGACTTTCGGAATTGTGTTTTCGACACAGCGAAGGGATACCCTTATTTTTAAAAAACTGTGTTTTAAGCATTTGTGAGTGCCAAAACAACTTAAAGTCTTAAACTATTTTTATCAAGTTATCGTAATTAGTTCGAATATTGAATTTGAGAAATTTTAGAAATACACAGTGCACCACGGCAAGAGGGGCTTTCATTCATCCGGGAGCCTAAGGCAACCGCCTTTCTTGACTAATGGTCAAGACGGCCCTGACTAGATGAGAAGCCCATGCACAAACAGGAGGGTGAGATCCAAGCAGTGTCGCCCACGAACAACGTAGATGCAAGATCGATCTAACCCAGCAAGTGATCTAGTCTCCCTCCCTACCTCTACCGATGTATTGCCTCCGGCAGAGGGAGAGAAGAACATGCGTGTGTATTGAAGGCTCACTCAATAGGAACGAATTCTAGCTGTGAATCCCCTCCCTTTGCCAGCGAGATTCCTCGGGCAGAGGGAGAGAAGAGAAACCCACGTGAAATCAAGTCTAAAATGATAATCTTCTCTCATACCATGTAGAAAAGAAATAGAATGTATATTGTATTCAACTCTAAACTCTCACATGTATTTATATAGCATCTAGCCGACCCTAGGGCTATCACAATTAGACTCAAATACTTATCTTATTCTAAATCAACTATATCTCTTAATTAGAGATAAAGACACATTAAGAATCCTAATTACAATAAATCTAAAGGTCATAAATATTTTCCAACACCTACTGAATGGTACGTACTAATTGATGGGGTTGGAAGCAACGGAGGAGATCCATGGACTAGAATTTTCACAATCCTCGTGGCTGAATTTTGTTGTGGGCACACCGTCATTCACTACTAAAGTCTTTTCCAACGTCAATGGGTATAAGTGGAGAAGGCGCACCGGCTAGAGTGCAAAATAGGTATCAAAATTAAAAAATAAAAATAGTACATTTATTATAGAGGTAATGATCCGTGCACCATGAGTTTTCACCATGATGTACCACGTTTAAAAGAAAAAGACTATTCTACCGTTACTTTTCTTCTTCTCTCTTTCCTCTTTCAAAAATTAGACAAAATAGTATTTTCCTTTAAAAAGTGGTGTACAACAACAAAAATTCATAACGTACAGATCATTATCCTTATTATAGGTATTATATATTATAATTATTAAAGTAAATTTAAGCATTTAAAAAGTCCAATGGAGGCTGTTGCGCCCCTTTCTGTCAATTTTAGTAGTGCCCGGATTCAGGTCTGATTTTTTTTAATTTGTAATAATTTACTAAAAATGACTAAAACAGTTTTATAATATTATATGAAACCAGGAAATGGTACAGAGCAAAGAGTGAATTAACACAATAATGAATCCATTCCTTTTTTACTCGTTAGAGTGAAACAAATTTAACATCCAAATGTGATAAACATATGTATATTAAAATGGACGTGGATTAGCCAGAAATTAAAAAAAAAAAAAACTAAAAATAAAATAAAACCTAAGGATTAAGATAATGTTAGTGTTGGAACTAGAGTGGAATTCCCCACACCATTAGAGATTGGTGTTTGTAATGGGTCTTCAGCAGATCTACCTCCTAAGATTTCTAAAGCCTAGACTTGGCATATTGCTATATGGGCAATGGCGGCTTGTACCCCCGAATGCCTTCAAATATAACCCAGAAAATTATATAAATATATTGACAAAAATAGATTGAAAATTTTTGAAATTCCAAAAACCATGGCTAAAAAGAAACTACAAGTCACCAGTTCATAGACTTCAAGAATTCCTCTAAAAGGCAATTTGATGGTCAATTTCCACCCTTATTTGTGTAAGGTTTTGGGATCAAGCATCCCTCAACATAGAAAATGTCACTTTCCTTAGTTCTGTATCCAGTATGTGCAGATTGAAAGATTTACACATGCTCTAAAGATTAGTCAGGTGAGACGTTTGAAAAATACGAGAAGGACACTTGGATTCCTTGATTTTCAAAAAAAAATTCCTCCATAACACTTTTTTATGGATTCACAAGGATCCATGCCCTTCAAACTAAGAGACTCGTTTAGTGAAAAGACACATTTCAAAAAACAATATTAAAAAGTTTTAAAAGTTTTTAAAAAAATCTAATCTTGAAAAAAGTCCAACAATCCTCCATTTTATTCAAAATTGAAAATTTTATAAAAACAAATAATTTTCTGAGCATTGTTGAACCATGCATAAATGGAGGCGTCTTCCAAGTTAAACTTTCACTTAGTCCAATACATTAAAGTTTGTCTAGGTCCATAGATAATGGCCTTAGCTTTTAACTAGTACAGTAGTACCAATTGAAAAACTAGATATACTAGAGAGTAGGGGTTCAAAATTCATTTTTACCGAGATATGGGATGAGACATCTCGGTGCCACGTAATGGCCGAGATCTGTACCCTAATAGATACACAATTCACCTAGGCTCTTCAATTTCTTAATTTTATGCATGAATCCCAGTTTCATAAGTGATCTAAGAGTCCAACCCAACTCTCATAGGAAGTGGCCCCACTTCCAAATTACATAGGTGAGTCTCTTGAGGTGCATTTGTATGATCTACACCCCTCTATACTAATACTATTAAGAGCATAAGCTTAAGCTCCCCTATTTCCATGCAGACATGCACTATATTATTTAGATAGTATCAATGTTTTAAAAATTGACTCGTGAAGTGACCCATTTCAATTGAAGGTCGGATTAAATAAGATTCAATTGGGTTCAACCATGGTTAAACTCGTGTTATGAATATTAAATTATTAACTAAAGTTTAATTAATGAGTTAAAATAAAATGTTAAATAAAAAATATTTTTTTAAACATTAAAATATATATATAAATTAAAGAATTTAAAAAAAATATTTTATAATTTTTGAAATGAATAAATACTGTATGAGTTATAAATATATTTTTAGATCATTTTTATTTGTCTCTCTAATTCCAAAGGTGCCTAAGTTAACTAACATTTCACTTATGATCAAACAGTTCATTTTCGAATCGATCGATTGATCCTAACAGCGGATTCATGGAATCGATCGATCGCACGATCTCATGGTTCAATCGATCGATTGAAACACATATCTTCTTCTTTGCCTTCTTCTTCTTGTTGATAATTTTAATTCTTGAGTGGTTCAATCGATTGATCTCTTCTTTCCCATCATGTTCATGTTCTTCTCTTTCTCTTCTTCTGCTTGTCCTTCTGTGTCGTCTTCTTCTTCTTCTTCTTTTCCTTCTAAAAATGGAGGTTCCTACAAATGTTACAAAGAAGAAAAGGTGAAGAAGCAGCTTCACCGAAGTAGAACTGGAAGTCGCTGAACTCCTCATCCAACTCCACACTCACTTTCTCAACTTCGAATCTCCATCGTTCCCTTCATGGGGCAGAAAAAAGAAGCGATCTTGCATCGATATAAGCTCTTCTTCTTCTCTATCTCCCTCTCTTTCTCCGTGTACTAGTAGCAGTGAGCCGAAATCCCACGTCAAGGTTGAGGCTTCAAGTCTTGCCACGCTTCTCTCTTTCTCTCCCAATGACACAGACTTTAAGTTTAACCACTCGAGAATTAAAATTATCAACAAGAAGAAGAAGGCAAAGAAGAAGGTATGTGCTTCAATCGATTGAACGATGGGATCGTGTGATCGATCGATTCCATGAATCAGTTGTTAGGATCAATCGAAGTGAAAATTTCCTTTAAAACTTTAAAGTTATTTTTTAAGCACTGTGTATTTTCAAAATTTCTCAAATTGAATATCCAGACTAATTACGATAACTTGATAAAAATACTTTAAGACTTTAAAGTCTTTTGACACTCCCAAATGCTTAAAATAGAGTGTTTTACAAATAAGAGTATCTCTCGGATGTGCCGAAAACACATTTGGGAGTGTCAAAAGACCTCGAAGTCTTAAAGTATATTTATCAGGTTATCGTAATTAGTTTGGATACTTAATTTGAAAATTTTTAAAAATACACAATGCTTAAAAAATAACGGTCTATGTTATCGATGCTACAATAATGCATAGTGCATTAGTTAAAATCTCTTTTAAAACTTTAACGTTATTTTTTAAGCACTGTGTATTTTCAAAATTTCTCAAATTCAATATTTAGACTAATTACGATAGTCTGATAAAAATACTTTAAGACTTCAAGGTCTTTTGATACCCCAAATGTGTTTTCGGTACAGCCGAGGGATACCCTTATTTGTAAAACACTCTGTTTTAAGCATTTGGGAGTGTCAAAAGACCTTGAACTCTTAAAATATTTTTATCAGATTATCGTAATTAGTCCGGATATTCAATTTGAGAAATTTTGAAAATACACAGTGCTTAAAAAATAACTTTAAAGTTTTAAAGAAAATTTTATTATTTAAATAATGTACTAAGCATTACTGTAGCGCAAATAAACATGAATCAATCGCACGTATTTGTTTTAAGCTAGTTGGCGTCTCCGATTTCTCCAGCTAGCTTATGGAATCGTGCGATTGATACATGTTTACTGTATATTCCGTTCGTGTTCGAGTGATCAATCGCACGATCCCATGGAATCAATCGTATGATTCTACGCGGAAGGGATCGATCGATCGAAGTGAATGTAAGGTCTCGGAATTTGGGAATTAATATAAATGTGAATATTAATTATTTTAATGATGGAAATTAGAAAATTGGTGGAGAAAATGGTAAATGGGCCAAAATTGGATAAAGGCCCAAGTGTGGCCCAATAGACTATGGTTTGGATTTAAATTTATTTAAATGGGTCAAGAATGGTCAAATTGGGTCAAATACCCATTTGGGACCCAATGGGTCAAGATGGTTAAGCTCTAAGGTAAATGGGCTAGTGGGAAATGTAATTGGGCCATGGGCCCAATGGTGATCCATTTAGAGTGGGCTTAATGAAATTCAATCACCCTAAGTAATTTGGAATTAAACAATGGTGGTGTGGCCAAGTGGGACCCACCTCCACCTCATCAAGTGAGGTGGCATGTGGGCCAAGGTTTGGTGGGGCCGACCACCATGGTTGAATTAGTCAACCATGGGTGGATGTATAAGGTAATTTAAGTAAATAAGAATTAAAGTAACCAAAATATCTAAATAATAAATGGATTAAAATTATCCAAATGAGGTGGTCAAAGTGGGGTCAAAAGGTGAAAACCAAATCACCTCATCCCAAACTCAAAAAATAAAACACGTTGGGACTTAGGGGGGTGGAGTCATAAGCCATAAAGCAATATAAATATCTTGTGGGTGGGTGGAGAGAGTTAATGTAAAGTGAAGGTTAAATAACCAAAGAGATAAAGATGGGTTTACACCTTATCCTTTTCATTTTACCCTCAACTCACTCTCCATCTCTCCCATTCTTCCATTGCCGTCCCACACTAGCAAGGAAAAGAGGAGAAGAAAATTAAGAAAGAAAAGAGAAGAGCTCAAGGAGAGGAAGAAAAGGTTGGACCACCATCTCAAGGTAAAGATCTTGAGACATTTTTACCATCTCCATCCTTTTCCCTCTCTCAAGTAAACCCTACCTTGGCCAATTCTAAGCTTGGAGGTTTCCACCATTGATCAAGCATCTTGACATACCAAAGATTAAAAGGAAGGAGAAAGGAGGCTAAGGAAGCCGACGGGAGCGGCGGAAATCGGAGGAGACGACGGATTGTGAGTATTTCTTAAACAAGAAATTTTGGATTTTTAGGGTTTAAGATATGGGATTTATTTTGTAAATTTAATGGTGGCCTATTGATTTTATGCCATGGATTTAAAATCCATCAATTTGAAGGATGGAAAGTGGACAAAACCCTAATGGGTAAATTAGGGTTAGTTTAAGGAAAAAATAAACGGATTAAGGAATGTAATGTAATTAAGTTATTAAGCATGGAATTATGTGGAATTGGAAGGTAATGTGTGACTTTCTTAGGGTTTTAAGGTATGGAGGACATTGTGTAATTTAATTATGTAAAAATGGAAGCATGGAGAATGTTTATGGTTTTAGGGTTTAATGATTAAATGTTGGTAAATTGTTTTAAAGGGATGGTAAATAAATAAAAAAAAAAATGCATGGGAGAAGTGCATGATGTTGATGGCCTTAACAATGGTAGATGATGGAGTATTTTGTTAGGTTTTGTAAAAATGGTAGAGGGGGATGAACCCATGGTAGATGATTGGGTTAATTATTAGGGTTTATAAGAATGGGAGACAATGAGGGTGGTTAATGATTTTAGGGTTTTAAAATGATTAAATGTAGGCAATTGAGGAAATTATAATGGAGTGTTTAAGGTTAAAATTATTGGATCATGAACCATGGGTTCGGCCATGGTGAATGGCCGAACCCTATGGTGGTGTAATGGTAGTTTAAATGAGTACAAAAAATGGGGAAAATGATGGTTTTATGATGGTTTGATGATGATTGTAAATGGATTTAAAGTGTAATAAAGGATGATGATTGAAATGTATAAGTTAAGCCCCTTCATGGAAGGGCTTGTGATGGGTTCAAATGTATAAGTAGGCCAAAGAAAACAAAATGGGAAAAATTGATGAATTGGGTATTTTGAACCCATGGCCCATTGGTGAACCATTTAAAGGGTTAAGTATGGGGTTTTGGATTGGTTTAAATGAATAAGGTTAGATTAATTAAATGACTAATCTTAATGGTCATGTGACATAATTGAATGGATCATTAATGGACCTAAGTTAGGTATCCAAGTTTATAATCAATTATGAACTTAGCTAGGCAAGGGTGAGTGGTTGATTAACCATGGAGAAGAGGTAGTGGCAAAAACCGTAATTAATGGCCAAAATGAAACTCCATGGGAGAGGACCATGTATTTAGAGGCACTAAGTGATAAGTTTATGTATGGTTAAATAAAGCCTAGGAGGCTGATTTTAGACTCATGTACTTAAAAATATATAATGGATTAAATGGGACCCGCAAAACCTAAATAGTGACTGATTTTCATATGGACTTGGAAATGTGAATGGACCTAGAAATAGTTAAAATGTGGACTGATTATGTGTATGTAATAGGGTATTGGATATCACGAACGGTACGCGTGTCGGTAGCCGGATTATCGGACGAAGCCGAAAAAGGACGCGAGTCGGTATTCGGTAGGATTCCTACCTTTTTGTAAGCCATGGATTGTGTGATGGTTTCGTTGATTTATTTTGGGAATTTTATGGTTTATTTTATGATGAGTTTTAAATCATGGTTTATGTATCTTATATGGCATAATGCAAGATTATGAGTTATATGCTAAGTTATGAAGGCTATATTATGACTATGGAATATACATATTACATAGCATAATGCATTACATCTCATGCATGGCATGGGCGGAAAAAAATAAACAAACCGGAGTCCATGCTCCGTCGGGGCGACCGAGAACAGGCATGGGGACACCTTGACGAGGCTTTGCCGTCAAGGGGGATATTTTACGGTTGGACATATCTTGACGAGGTTTTTCCGTCAAGAGGGATATGACAGTATATGGCAGGAATGATGGGTGGGATTCATAACATTGACACCCATGGCATATCATTTACTTATATTTTAGTATATGGTGGTTTATAGTTTTCACTGTGTTATTATCTGTATATGGTTATTACTAACCCATGTGCTAGCCCTACTCGGAATCCTATTGGGCGCGTTGTTCTAACGCCCTACTTCTACCCTAGCTGACGATGCAGGAGATGGCGGACCGGAAGGGCGAGACGGAAGCCAAGCTTAGGAGCTTGGGGAGGCGGATTAATTATTTTGTTTTACTTCATTTTGGAAAAGATGTATTTGTATAGTTAGCTTGTCGGAAATGTAATAATTTAGGTAGTTTGCTATGTTTAGGTATTATTTTGGATAATACAATATAATGGCATTTTCGTAATTAATTGGGTATTTCTTCCCTTCTATCAGAAGAACTGGTAGGATAGTTCTATGATCATCCGCACTTATTTTTATGTTCCGTGAGCTTACTTGATACGCGTGAACCGTACTCGTGGACTTATGTTCCACGCACGCGTAGGGTTGGCCAGTTAAGGGCCGGGCTTTAGAAGCTCGGAACTTAACTCGCGTCGTGACGTCCGCGCCCTTTGTCACTTTTATTTTAAAAAAAAAAAGTACTCTGATTTTACGGTGAAAAGGGGCGGGCGTTACAGTGAAAATGAACTGTCTGTTCAATCGGTCGATTAATTTCTACTTAAAAATTGAAATGAGGTGTTGTTGACAGATTTTGAGAGTGTTTAAATGTCGTGTCACACCCCTACCCGAAGTGTGGGCCCGGAACGCGACTGATATTTTTTTTTTTTTTTGAAAGATTAAACCAACACAAGTAATCTAACTGGGCTGGATCAACAGTTGGGCCCAGAGGTCACACATGATCCCAACATGAGGACTCAAACATGTACCATAAGTCTGATACACAACAACTACACACAACATAATCACATAAATCCAACACTGAATTATCATTCAAAACATCACCAGAGTAACTACAGAAGCATAGTAGTTTAATACATCACATTTAAACAAATCAAGTACCACACCCGGTACTTTACAAAAGCAAAAGGTTCCAAGAACCAGAAAGCAAAGATCAGGGTATTCCCCTCTGGGGGAATCCCGAAACACCGCCGCAGCTTATCCACCCTAAGCTTGAAAAAGAGGGTTCTCCTCCTCGGGTTCATCTCCTGAAAGGTGGGTGGGGTGAGCTAACTAGCCTAGTGAAGGAAATATAACAGTGCAGATAAGTAAACAACAGGTTAGCAATAAATAACAGTTGCAATAAATATCTCATGCTTGATCATAAATAAGCATAATATTATCATCATTTTCATAAATCATCATTTCATTTCCAATACTGCTATCATCCAACGTAACGCCTGCCAACTACGCTGAGACCATTGTATTAAGTCCCAACATGGTCAAAATACATCCTTACAAGTACATCTCCGGCTCTACCATAGCCGATACTGACACCTTTAAGTCAGCAACTGTCGACACCCGTGGTCCAATAGACGTAAACCATCTCCCATATAGCCGATATTGGTTCAATAGTCAAGGCACGTGGAGCAGTCTTACACATTTCATATGATCAATATCATACGCACTCTTACCATAGTGCGTCAAGTCTAGGCACATGAGTGGGTTCATCAAATTTGAAACCACTCATTGCTCAAATATCCGTATCAAATAAACCTGTTTACATCAAGCTGCAAAGTTAAGTTCTCTCACCGTAAATGTGTGCTTTCGCAGTCTCTATTCAAACAAACAGACAAGTGTACAATCAATATACATAGCATCAAATACGTATATACAAGTAGTATTTTCAAAACCATACTTGTTTTTCCCAAAAATATCCAAGGTACATGGAATTGAGTCTCCTACTTGGCTTTTATCATTTTTAAATTATAATAATCCACAAGATAGAATAATAAGGTGATCAGTCCAAAACTCATATTGTCTTCTGGGCATTGACCAGATTGACTTATTGACTTAGGTCTAGATCCTTGGGTTACTTCTCGGTTGTCTTCTGGATAAGACCAGATCTGACATTTTGAGTTAGGCCTCGAGGTCACTCAGTGCCCGACAAATATAGCGTCGGCCTGAAAGTGTGATCACTCAGTGCCCGACCAATAGGGTCGGCCTGGAAGTTAATACAATAGTATTTACACTATAGTAATAAGTGAAGAGGGGTTAGTACATTTTTAATTTAAAAAAAGGGGTACTAACATCACATCACATGCATCCAAAGTAATCAAACAACAATATTTTATACTTCAAGAACTGGATCCCTCGGAACATGCCTCGGAACCAGGTACAGTGGCTTCGGATCATCCGAACCACACCTAAACTAGTCACTGACCTCGGATCTTGGGTCTGACTTCGGATCTTCCGAAGATCGGGTCTCGGATCATCCGAAGTCCATCCGAACCGATTAAAATCCGAAAACAGGTCTCGGTGGGTCTGTAAGGCTCGGAACGTCCGAAGTTAGGGCTCCGAACGTCCGAGTGGGTTCGGTCCTTCCAAGCTCTGCTCGGATCATCCGAAGGGTCTGGCTAGCCTCGGGGCGTAACTGGGCTTCGGGTGAAGCTCGGAACGTTCGAGGGTTAGCTCTCGGACCGTCCGAGAGTCGTCTTCCTCCACTGTCTGCAACAGCAGATAGTGACGGCAGACGCACAGTGAAATACGAATCCAGAAACAGAGGGTTTTCCGGATTCAATTTCTACATCTAGCAGGTCCCATGGACTCCTCTGTTAGTCCTCTTTCCATAGGGAGAGGTTTGGAGCTCAGAAGCTCACTGGGCCACTGGATTTTAAAGTAAAAACCTCACGGGTACAAGAGAACCCATGGTTTTCCTTAGACTTCAAACTGGTTTTTCTTACTCAAATCATGGTCAAATCCGGTTTTTCTTGATTCTAAACCGACTGGAATCGAAAGGGGAACACAGTGATTACCTTCACTAGAGTTCCTGGGTTAAAATCCGGTCTTTTGAAAATTCTCCCTCTAAGGTACAGTAACTGAAACTGAGAAGAAAACAGTGGCAAGGCAGTGAGTCTCGGCTGGTTTTCACAGAGAGCAGATAGAATGAGAGAGAAGAAGAGGTTTGCTGGGAGTGAAAACCAAGAGAGAAGGGTCGTACTTATAGAGAATTGGCCGGGAAAACTGGCCGGACAGCCACTGCATGCGGCTGCATACAGTTACGGGTGACGTCCGCTACAGTAGCCGTTGGTTGGTTGCAGATCAGCCCTCCAACAGTTTCTATTTTGTAATTTAGTCCCCCAATTTGATAAAACCCTGTTTTAAACTAAAAGCATGATTTTGAAAACTCAAAACCTTAATCCAACCTTACAGATAAGTTGAATTTTAAGAACTTTGATCATCATAAAAATTTTGGAATTTAACTCTCACTAAAAACCATTGATTTAAATAAAAATCACAATTTTACACTATTTACTTAAATAAACAAATGTTAAAATAAACAATTTAGATACCTCATTTTGGGGTGCAAAGGAATAGCTAGACCATTCTTAAATGGTCTAACACAAAACACTAGTTTCAAAATTTATTTCATTTCCAAAATCATTTAAAATAATTAATACTCTTTTTCGGGGTTTTGACAGGCGGATTTAAATAAATTTATTTTAGAATCAGAAATACAAATCCTTTATTAAGGAGAGCATTATCATCCAATAATAATCACATATCAACATAATTTATGAAATAATAACTGAAAGCGGTAAATTATAAAAATGCCCCTCCAGCTAGACGAGCTGAATCACTGAGCCCACGAGCTCGGATTGGGCCACACCTGGGTTTTATTCGAAGCCCTAACTGTAATTTTAGAGATTAATCGGTTAAAAAAGATTATTAAACTAATATACGCTTAATTTAGGTCAGGATATTATATGTCGAGCCTTAAATGAATAACGAGATTGATTATATCGTTAACAAACCCTAATTGAAAATTTCAGGCAAGTATTAAAGTAGAGGAGAATTACAATACCATTTTAAACAAATTCAAAAGGCTAGAAAGTAGCTGTAGAAGATAGATTAGGGTCCTTTCCCAACACTTGCCCTGAGCCACTCAACCTTCTCGTTCCCAAAGAAGACTCACTCCCTCTTAACTTGTCCTTCTCATTTCCCCATTTCCCCATTTCCCAAGCAAAATCCTCTCTCCCTCTTAACTTGTCCTTCTCATTTCCCCATTTTCCAAGCAAAATCCTCTCGTCTTTCTCAGTTTCCAAGCAAAACCATGTCTCCCACTTGTCTCAGATTTTCCTCGTTTGGGGTTTCCTTTCCATTTTCTTGTCGCCTCTCTCTAGATGAGGAAAATCGAAGCTCAGGTATGACATTTTCCCTTCCATTAGCTCATTTGCTCAACATTTTCAATCCAACTCTTTTTCTTCCCATTTTTTCAAGTTGATTTCACCGAGTCTTTTAATTTCATTTTTGAAAAAAAAAAATAGATGATAATTTTTTTGAGAAGGTAAAAAAAACAATTTTTTAATGTATAATTTTTGAAATGGGTTTTCAAGAATATTTTTAAAATCCGACTTATAGAGCGACCCATCTTAGAAGAAGTGTCAGTCAAATAAAGTTCAACCGGATTGATCCGTAGTCAAACTCGGTCAAATTCGTACTATTAATAAAATATTATAAATAATATTAAATTGTTAATTAAAATTATATTTTATAAAAATATATTATTTCTCTCACAAACATAATTATAAATACCTTAATAAAAAAAAATCTCAAAAGTATCAACATCTTCATCTTCCTTTAAAAAAATCAAGAGTTTTTAAGGGTCACAAATGTAATGACCCGTCGTGATACGTTGGAGTTTTGGTGAGACCAGAGTATCTCCAAGGTGATTCTAGGGTTTTGGAAGCATAATTTATCGCATGGGCTCTTGTATGAGCCTAAGCTTGTCTAGTTTTGAGTTTGGAGGTTCAATGGGTATTTTGATAATTTCACAATTTGAATGCTCATTTTAAGTAAAAAATATTTGAAAACACGTTGAAATCATGGAAGTTGATCATTTAGATCATCTATTTTACACACATATCTCCTCAAATAGATACACTAATGAACATGGAAGCTTGCACGTTTTTCCCTTTGTAATCTGAATCTTAGTTTCTCGGGTTTTAAATTTGAATTTCAAAACATTCTTTTTGAAAATCAATTTCAAATTTTAAAGCCTAATTTGTTGTGTTTTAATTTTTTTTTCAACCAATTAGTTCTAGTGTGCTAGTTTATTATGTGTATTAAAAAAATGCATATAGTGAATAGCAGTCAATACCCATCCCATGTGGGCCCACTGTTCACTAACCTACCCAATCCCCTTTCAACTCAATTAAAAGTTAGAGAGACCCCAACTTCATAAAACCCTTCCCCATCTTTTTTCGCCAACTTCCTCTTTTGTTCCCATCGTTTCTGAACATGGAACTACCATGCAACAACGCCCAAATCCCCTCCTCCAAATCTTCCACCGCAGCCTACAATCCTCTTAACCGAGCATCAGCACTCAGATCTGTGTCCGGCCAAAATCATATTATCAAAAAACCAACATCTTTCATTTAAAAAAATTAAGGGTTTTTAAGGGTCACAGATTTATTAGATAAATTGAGTTGACGCACATGTCACAAAGGGTTTTAAGGGTTTTTAATCCAGAAGGGTTTTTAATGACGCGACCTGTGTTTCGGCCAGGTCACGGTTGATCAGTGGGTCAACCCACGGGTCAGACCGAGTTTGATAACATTGGTTATGAGTCGATTTTTTTTTTAAAAAAAAAACTAGTCAAACTTTTATGGGTTTCTTCCATGGAAGGTTTTTAGAGAAACCGGACGGTACTCATGCCAGTCACAGTTGAATCGGCGGCTCAACTTCGGATCGGCCTGGTTTTCAAAACACTCGGTAGAATTAGAGATTTAATCTCTATATATTGTATAATCCGTAATCATATATGACTTATTTTTCCATTGAACCTTAATTGAATTTTTCAATCTAATAAGTTGGGTTTATGTTAAAGATGATCTAAATCAATGGGTTGAACCCCATCCCTTGGATTTCTCCAATTTTTTTTCCTTTGCAAGGATTTGTAAATGAATCTATCCATTAAATAAACATGCTCCATAATCCCTACTCAATTTAGAGTAAAATTCATGACCTAACCATCCATCAATTATAAGACTTATTTGACTAAATTTACTTTTCGTGTCATACTTTGATCCATTAGACCTACAAGTGTATTTATCACACTCATAACATTAGGCATATAGATCCAAGCCATTTAAAGCTTGATTATCTACTTGTGGCATTCACATGCTCACGGGGCCAGCAATTAGTGAGTTTTTTCGTATACTTACCTAAATGCATTTACTCATTAAGCCCACACCAAGCTGTTTTGAACACCAATCTTTCTGAATAGGCCTCCACACACTAACAACTTATTTTCACAAATACCATTCTCAGATATTAACGGGGGATAATATCAGAATATTTTTAAATTCTTAGATTTTTACTGAAAAAATAATGGAAACTCATGTGGAAAATATAATATAAAAAATAATAGAATAATAATAAAAATATCAATAAAATAAAAATCTTAATACCTTTCATAAACAACTAATAACTAATTTAAAATGAACAATATATTAGAATACAACAATCTTTAAAATATTAACAAATATTTTAAATCATTATAGAAATTCATTAAGATTATTGCAAAGATTTCTTAATAAAGAATTTATTGAAAATTTAGTAAGATACTATCGTGATATTATCATTTATTACATTTGTAATGTGAATTTATCGAGAATTTACTGTAATGCCAATAAATTCACATTCGTAATACACTAATAGTATTTCCCAATAAAAATGTGATGACATTAACAACATGAAAGATCACAAGTTTCACAATTAACCCGATGGGCTCATTTTACAACGAACTAATTTCAAACTAAATATCCTCAAAAGCAAGGGTTTAAATATCATACGTATCGGTCGATATCCGATATATATTGCTGATATCGACCTATAACGGTGATTTTAATTTTAAAAAGATAAAAGAGAAATTTCTCAGTCGAGATCTCAGCTAATACCGATATTTTTCTTCCCTGCTTAAAAGATTGGATCTCTTAGAACTAGAGGCCATCATATTTTGAGATGATGGTTCTCGAGCAAGACGGCTAATGTTGACCAAAAAACAAATTGGGCTAATGTTGACTAAAAAACAAATTGAAAACGCGGATCCTGATGTTTCTTTAATCTATTTAAGAAAATGGTTAGGTCAACCTTTGAAATGTTGTATGAAAGATTGGAGCTTGACTCATTGGGCCCACATGGATCTACTCATGGCTACCCCCACTAGTTTCAAGATCTTTACAGAACCAATCTGATGGACCACTTTATAACTTAGAATAATTGTATAATTACATTAAATAAATGCACTATTTTTTGTCCACACGCTTGTGATTATGCAAATCCAATTGAACATGTTCCCAACGTGCCATCAACTTGCAAGCGGAAGTCACTGGGTTATAATTCGATTGACAATTAGTCTAATTTTATGATAAATGAAATTATATGCAAGTTTCATTAAAAAAGAATCAAATTTAAGACTTCTAATCTTAAAAGTTTAGACCAATTAACTATCGGTGTTGATTATCTAATTATTTTTAGTAACTAAGATTTAACAAAACAATAAAGTTCTATTCTTTGATTATTTTAAGTTGGGCGCTAAAATTTGATCTAAATTGAACAAATTGTGTTTGATGACTAATCTCTTGATCTTGGGTTTTAAATCCCAACATGGCTCAATAATCTAACTTAACCTTAATTGAAATTGAGAATCTTCTACCCAACAACTATTTTAATAGATTTTTTTTTGAATGATTGGTTAGACTTTTCTTAAAAGAGGAAGAATCTCGAAACAAATATAAAAACGGTCCAAGTTACACAAATGAAGTATATTATAGAAGTAATTAAGTACTTTGTTAGATGTGAAATAGGCAATTCTAGTTGACTCATTAACATACCTAATACAGATTAATAGTCTCGTTAGCCCCTTGTTTGATAGCAATATAACAAATACCGCCGGTATTTTCGTTTATACCGCGATAATACTGGCAAAATAACGTTACCGCGTGAAAATCGCGTTTTTAACGGTGTTGCCGCTATTATCGGAAATATATTGGTAAAAACGCGTTTTTAACTCGAGAAACGGTAAAATCGCATTAAAAACGCGTTTTTACCGATGGCCCTTTTTCTCTTCTCACACGGCTCACTCGCACGCCTCACACGGCTCACTCACACGGGCAAACAAACTGACTTAAAAAAACCCCTCTTTTCTAGGGTTTTCGTTCCATTCCACGGTGCTTAGCCTCCATTTCCACTGAAAATCAACTCCTCTTACTGTCTTACCTCTCCTTGCTCCTCCGAATTTTCCCCCTTTACTCCTTTGCTCCTCCTCTACTCGTCTGACGGTCTGACCTCTCACGCTCTCTGTTATCTTCTCTCTCGCCGACAATTGCTCTCTCTCGTCGGTGGCTCTCTATCCTCTAGTTGGCGGTTGCTCTCTCAATCATCACTCGTCGGCTGCTCTCTTGATCCTCTCTTGCTGCTCTCTCTCTCTATATCCTCTCTCTCTGGCTGCTCTCTTCATCGTCTTTCTCAAGCTGTACCAATTCTCCAACTCTCGTACGAATTGGAATCCTGTAAAATGCTTTACCTGTGTGGGGAAGAAACCCAACTCAAAAGTCAAAAGTGACAGCTTTTTACATAAAACTTTATTCTTTATTCTTTATTATTTATCCTTTATACTTGTCTTACATGAAGGCTAGGGACAAGTTGGCAACCGGGTTTATTCTTTATATTTACAGTATATTGTAAAATTGGGTCCAATGTGATAAAATTCAAAAATTGAGATTGTTTGCACTATTAAATTGAAATTATTATTATTCTTGAAGGAGCCTACTTAGAAACTGTACTTTTTTTTTTTGTATGATTTATAATATAACCGATGAGTCTGCATACTGTGTGGCTTTGAAATCATTTATATGATTTGGCATGAGTAATCTATTAAGCATTATTAGACAGTCAATTTGTAGTTAAATGCAAGCACTGTAAAATTATTTTTTCACTTTCAATTATTTTAATGATCATTATATCAATTGTTTGTTTATTATTTTCTAAACTTTATGTTCATATTTTTTCTAGATCTTTGTGTTCACTTTTCATAAAAAATGCCTCGATAAAAAGATCCATTATGGCAATATGGAGAGGAATTATTTATTATATTTTTTTTTATTATTTTTTAAATATTTATATTTTCCGTGAGATTTTCCTGTTAAAAATCTGAGAAATTGAAAATATTCCGTTATTAACCGTTGACGTTATTATCCCGAGAATGATATTTGTTACTATGGTTGATAGTCCCTGCCGTGGTACTTTCCAAACCGTTAGGCTTGTTCACGGTCAAGTTCGTACAATACATTTTTTTTTTAAGATTTGATTCCAACTATATCTAAAAAGCTTGAGTTTATGAAGCCCATTTGTCTTTTATAGGTTAAAGTCTGAGTCTGACAAAATTACACTAAACATTAATGGTATTTTTCCAATAAAAATGTGATGACATTAACAACGTGAAAGGGCACAAGTTTCACAATTAACCCGATGGGCTCATTTTACATCGAACTAATTTCAAACTAAATATCTTTAAAATCAAGGGTTTAAACATCATACTATCCGATATATATCGGCCGATATCCAATATATATCATCGGTATCAACTGATAACAGTGATTTTAATTAAAAAATAATAAGAAAAAAATTTCTCAGTTGAGATCTCAATTAATACCGAGATTTTTTTCTCCGCTGAAAAGATTAGATCACTTAGAACTAGAGTCCATCATATTTTGAGATGATGGTTCTCGTGCAAGATGGCTAATGTTGACCAAAAAACAAATTGGGCTAATGTTGACCAAAAAACAAATTGAAAACACGGATCCTGATGTTTCTTTAATCTATTTAAGAAAATGGTTAGGTCAACCTTTGAAATGTTGTATGAAAGATTGGAGCTTGGCTAATTGGGCCCACATGGATCTACTCATGGCTACCCCACTACTTTCAAGATCTTTACCCAACCAATCTGAAGGACCACTTTATAACTTAGAATAATTGTATAATTACATTAAATAAATGCACTATTTTTATGTCCACACGCTTGTGATTATGCAAATCCAATTGAACATGTTCCCAACGTGCCATCAACTTGCAAGTGGAAGTCAATGGGTTATAATTCGATTGACAATTAGTCTAATTTTATGATTAACGAAATTATATGCAAACTTTGTTTATAAAGAGTCAAACTTAAGACTTCTAATCTTAGAAGCTTAGACCAATTAACTATCGGTGCTGATTATCTAATTATTTTTAGTAACTAAGATTTAACAAAACAATGAAGTTCTATCCTTTGATTATTTTAAGTTGGGCGCTAAAATTTGATCTAAATTGAACAAATTGTGTTTGATGACTAATCTCTTGATCTTGGGTTTTAAATCCCAACATGGCTCAATAATCTAACCTAACCTTAATTGAAATTGAGTTTGAATTGAGAATCTTCTACCGAACAACTATTTTAATAGACTTTTTTTTGAATGATTGGTTAGAATTTTATTAAAAGAGGGAGAACGACCGTCCGGGTTACACAAATGAAGGATAATATAGAAGTAATTAAGTATTTTGTTAGATGTGAAATAGGCAATTCTAGTTGACTCATTAACATACCTAATACAGATTAGTACTCTCGTTAGCCCCTTCGTTGATAGTCCCAGCCGTGGTACTTTCCAAACCGTTAGGCTTGTTCACGGTCAAGTTCGTACAATACATTTTTTTTTTTTTTAAGATTTGATTCCAACTATATCTAAAAAGCTTGAGTTTATGAGGCCCATTTGCCTTTTATAGGTTAAAGTCTGAGTCTGACAAAATTGCAGTAAACATTGTTTTTATTTAATTTTTATTTTTAGTATAAAAATCTAACCATACAAATTGAAAGTGGACTTGAAGACCTATTACTAGTTATAATTTTAATCTAAAATTTAACTTTTAACCACTTGATTTTAACAGTCAATTTTGGAAAATGTCCTTAAAAAAATTAAAAAATTATGCTTTGTGATTTTGATTGTTAAGAGTAGGTGGCTAGAAATTCATTTTGGAATGAAATTTGAGTATATTGTAGGTACTTATGTCTGCTTTCAATATGTACAATAGTTTTCAAATATATTTTGAAACCTGTTCGAGTAGTTTTTATCATTATAACGGAATATTCTGGTATTTTGGCTATTTCGGTGTTTTGTTTCAAACAAGTTAGCATAAAAACTTTAAAAAAAGTATAAAATATAATAAAATATGAAGACAATAATAAAAACTTATAAATATATTTAAATTAAGTATTTTCATCATTTTACTGTTTCGGAAAAGATAGCATAAAATTTTAAAAAAATTAAAAATATAATAAAGAATGAAGACCATAATAAAAACTTATAAATATATTTAAATTAAGTATTGTCATCATTTTACACTAACCTTCATAAATAATAATACAAGTTATCATTAAATAACTATTTATGTTTGTAAGCTTAATTCATAATAGTGCAATTATCAAATACTTTCAAGAATTTTTGAAATTTTACTCTAATAAGAATTAATTACAAATTGAATTTGACAAAACTCCAAGAAACAAACATGAATTCTCATTTATTCAAAATTAAAGGTCAAAACTTAGGCACATTGGATCTAATTCATTTGTTTCTAGAATTTTCTTCATACATATCAAAAATAAATTATATGAATTGCAAATACAAGTTATGAACTATAATTAAACCAAATTTTAGGTCGAAATTCAATTTATAGCCACTTGAATTAAGAATGTCCGATAACTTTGACCATTAAGATTAAGTGGTTTTATATTTAATTTTAGGCTCAATTTTATTTTCAGTTGTAGTCCAAGTTCGTATTTTTTTAGTTGTACATTTGGATTTTATGTGTATCCCAAAAAAAAATTTCGACGAGTGAGAGGCGAATAGTTTCGGCGTGCCCTAATCTAATAAGGAGATTATATGGGTCCGCTGGACCGTCCGCAGCCCACCCGATTTTTTATCTGACTGTAGGATCCGAATTGTAAAAAAACTCCAGAATCTGGGTCAAACAGTCCATGGGCCGGATCTAGGCCCGTTTACAGGCCTAGTACTTAAAACTTCAAATGCATGAAGAACTATGGGACTTGAACCTAAAACCTCTAATTCTTGAGCCAAATTATCAATTGAGCTACCCCGTGTGAGGTTGAATAGCCACCACTTTAATTTGGTAAATTTAGTATGCCACATATGGTTGAAATTGAAATTGAATTATAAGAGAGCTTGTGATTCAATTATGTCAGATTAATGTTCCGATTGGACTTTTGGATATTAGATATTAGTGTGTGATTTGTGGACATCATCAAATCAATCAATCGTTCTAATTGTCTGCATAATGGACACTCTCTCTCTCAAGTTTAATGCCATGGGCCATGGTTCCATACAAGAGAGTGACAAGGAAACAACCATATAAGTTGACAGTCGATCAATGACAACAGGCTCCATTATAAATTGTCAATCATCTAATAAATTTTTCAACACCCCACCCACCAAAGTTTGGTCATCTTGTGCTTAGAATCTTTCATTCCATTAATGCATGTATAAAGAGTCCGACATATGGCAAAAATAACAAATTGGCCATAAACAAGTCCAATTCCTCATTAATATTTAATAGACTAATATTTATTATTTTTCATTTACACTTTTATTAAGATAGTGTATTAAAATAGGAACTTTTTTTTGAATTTACGTATGGGAAATCGTGTGATACCCAGCGTAAAATCTCCACGGGTGAATCCACTACCCCTAGGGCACATTAAAGAATCCACTACCCCTAGGGCACATTAAAATTAGGCTATGAGGGGTCGAACTCGCAACGTATAGGAACTTTCTATCTGCTTCTGAGAAAAGATTTTATTGTTGATAAATTAAAAATAAGAGGGTAAAATAGAAAAGTTCTCATTTTCACTTTTTCATATGCACCATATTAATAAAACTACTGATGTACAGATCAATTTTTGAATGAAATGTATATATAACAATAATATTTCAATGTATATTTTACTTAAAATAGTGACATTCTGTAACGAGCTACAATTTGATAAAATATTGGTTTAACTGGCCTTAATCTAAATTAAAATTTTATAGTTAAGTCAAGTTAGGTTGATTTATGGGAGGAGAGATCAGATTGTCAAGCAAGCAATGGAATTTTATTTTGACTTTGACGGTGAAATTGGACCTTAAAATTCCTAAATGAAAGTCCCTGGATAAGTATATGGGCAAGGCCTTTATTTTTATTTTTTTATTTAGGGTTATAAAAGTCCACTTAGGTGGCCATATACAAAATTGCATGGATTGTATACAATTTTTTATTAGCAATTCAGATGATGCAAATCATGACAATATCTTCTATCTATTTTCTTTCTCTATAAAAATTCCAAATGGAACGTCGGTGCCCAAGAGATTATTTATTTATTTATTTATCTCAATGCAATTAGGTGGCAATTTATATTGATTGAATCATGTAATAGGAACATGGGCCCAAATACTATTGGGTGTGATGTTGTGTTTAACCAACCTCTTGTGGGTTTTATTTTTTAATTGAATTTCAATAATAAAAGCCTGATAGGGTGAACGTAGTTTGTTGTAAATGTCTCAATGTCTTTCTCATTGAAAGTAGTTTATATAGAAAATATATGCCTTCTAATGAGAAAATAAATCAAGAATCAAATTACAATAATGTGATTCATAAAACTAATGATAATGGAAAATATAATTATGGAAAGTCAATTGTGTTCATTTATACTCTCCCGCAAATTGGGCGGTGGTAAGGTGATGAGTTTGGAATTAAGCATTGAGAAACGGTGCTCCAGTAAACCCTTGGTGAACATGTCAGCAAGCTGATCATATGAAAATATAAATTGAATCTGATGAAAGTCGGCAGTCACACGTTTATGTATAAAATGATAATCAGGACTGACTCCCATGTATGATGCACTAAGATTATTACAGAGAATGAGAGTCGGAGAAGTGAGAGGAAAATCAAGTTTTCGTAAGAGATTCTGTATCCAAACCATGTCGGCACAAGTATAGGCTAGGGCTCGATATTCAGCTTCAAAACTTGATCGAGAAATTGTTGGTTGTTTTTTTGCACACCAAGAGAGTTAATTGGGATCTAGAAAGGTACAATAGCCAGTAGTGGAGCAACAACTATTGAGACAACTGGCCCAATCAGCATCAGAGTAACAATAAGTCGTAAGGGTCGTGTCGCATACCTGATATGCAAACCATGACCTAGGGAGCCTTTGAGATAATGAAGGATGCGCTTGACAACCTCTAGATGAGATGTGCGAGGCTGACTCATGAACTGAAATACAACGTGCACCGCATAAGCAATACCTGGCATCGTGAGCGTGAGATATAGAAGTGCGCCAACAAGATGGTGATACTCAGAGGGGTCCGTACGCAAGTCACCAGTGGTAGGAGACAACTGAGTCTTAGCAATAATGGGCCTCGAATATGGTTTGCAGTCAAGCATCTGACTTCGATGAAGAATGTCAATGGTGTATTTATTTTAAGACAAATGTTACTCCTAAGAGAAATGAGTCACTTCGAGGCAAAAAAAGTAATGAAGAGTGCCAAGGTCCTTGATTTCAAACTCAGTACCCATTCGTCGAATGAATGAATGAAGGAGAGATGGAGTGTTACCAATGAAAACACTATCATCCACATAAAGTAAGAGAATTACAATATGCGAGGCCCGTCGAAAAATAAACATGGAGCTTTCGGCTTTGCTTTGAAGAAAACCATAAGAAATAATGAAGGAGTTGAAGTGTTGAAACCAGGCACGTGGTGCTTGCTTCAAGCCATAGATGGCTTTCTGCAGTTTGCAAACATGATGAGGGTGATGTGGGTCGATCACATTTTTTTAAATCAAGTGGTAATATGTGTGTTGCAATGATCATTCTTTGAACATGTGGCATGCTAAAAATCATAATGATTAAATCAATCAAGCCACATTTTTTTTAAACTTCCTAAAATTTGATCACTTTAATTATTTTTTAATCTTTAAATTTAAAGATTTATTGATTTCATCAAATTGACTTTTAGTAGACCACATATTCAAAAAATGACATTTCCAATGCACCATCATCACTCTATTTAATAGGCCTTATTCCTCCGTACTTGACATAATAAGCCACAACACCATGCATGTAATCATTTCACCATACAAAAATTCTAAATTTTCCACTCAAGATTAAAAATGGCCTTTTCAACTTGATCTTAGCATGGATTTTAAAATTTACCATGATAAAAATAGGCCATCCATAGAAAAACTATGTTGTCCTTACATGACTTATACGTATGATCGATCATACATGATTTGATTATAACATTATTCCCATTTATACGATAGTTGACGCCGAATCATTACCCTTATTTTGTTATTTTAGATTTTACTTAGATGAGTTTGTGCTATGGTAAAGGGATTTTTTTAATTTTTTTCAAACCATGAAAATCTACTTACCAAATGCTTCAAAAGGTACGTGGCATGCTGATTCAAATCATATTTGGAGTGCGATAGTAATAATTGCAAATCATAAGATTTAAAGTGGTGAAATAGATATTCATCCACTGTTACTATAAGATTGAAGCTTTATTTTTTACTTAGCAACAAATCTAACATCTCCTCTTTAACAATGGCCATCTCACATGCAATACTTAACGTGCATTTAAAGGTGGAGTTCATCAATTTGAACGGTGATGTGTCTGTTAAAAAGGTCTATATTTTTTATTATATAACTTTTAAAAAATCACTTTAAATGGATTGATCCTGTCATAATTTTAAACTCTCTAAAGTTCAATTACTTCAAATATTTGAAATCACTAAAATGTCATCACCTTTAATTTATGATTTGAATAATCCAATCAAAATAATTTTTGACAAATCTTATATTATTAATCATTCAAATTGGCTTGACGATTAAGAATTCACATGAGATGCAGGAGATCTTGGTGGTGTTCAAAGAGGTTTGGATACCTCTATCTTAAAAAAAAAAAATCATTCAGATGAACCTCTTAAGAGAGAGAGGAAATAATACTCATATATCAGTAATTTTTATATTATTAAAACTTGTCAAACAGGCCCATGAAATAATGCACACCATTCACTTTATCATGGTTATCAAGTTATTGCGTGGAAATAGTAGGTGTAGTTGTGATCTTATCTTCATCTAATTAATAACATTTGCATCACTTAGAAGTCATCTATTATATTGTTTAATTTAGTTACCAAGGTGTAACTTATCAATCAGTTAAGCTAGGCCTCAACATATCTAGGAAAAAATTTTAAGATTTAAATCTTATTCATGTCCTCGTTACCTAGTTCTTTAAGGAATTTATTGTTGAGAAGTTGTTTCATATTTAAATTACATATTTATAATATTCTTTAGGCATTGAAATTAATAAAAACAGTTTCAGAATATGGACGATTTTGTCATTTTAAAATTTTAGAGGTCAAACAAAACTACAAAAGCATTTAAAGGATCAATATTTAGCTATTTCATTAGTTTAAATACTCAAAAAATTTAGACTGGCGATTTAGACATCACTCTTTTCGGTAGAGAGACCATTTTTTCAAAAATGGTGTGAAATTACCATTTTATCATTTCGTTTTACACTGTTCGAACTCATATCCATTTCATTTTTCGTTCGTCTGGACACTGTAAAATGTGTTCGTTCGGACGGTCTTCTCTACAGTATGGAGTTTGTGGGCTGTGGAGAGAGATTTTTCAACGAGCTCGTTTTTCGACCGATTTATACAAACAAGGTATCAAAATTCATCTACTCTAAATTTTATGAACTCCGGTTGATTTTAAGTAAAAATTGTATAAATTTGGACTTAAAAAATCGTACTCAAAAAATTAAAAGAGAGCCATTTTTCTTTAATTTTTTGGGTACGATTTTTTAAGTCCAAAACTATACTATTTTCACTTAAAATTAGTTCTGGAGTTCATAAAATTCGGAGTAAATGTATTTTAATACTTTATTTGTAGAAATCGGACGAAAAACGAACTCGTTTGAAAATCTCTCTCCACAACCCATAGACTCCATACAAGAGAGAACCGTCTGAGCGAACGGACACACACTTACATATTCCTTCGAATGGTCTAAAATGGAAGGGCAAAATGATAACTTCACAATATTTTGAAAAAATGGGGTCTCCTTGCATAAAAGAACGGTCTCTAAATGGCAAGCCAATATTTAAAATTTTGTCAGATATATGCTAAATCTATTGACTTTAATAAAATAAATATAATTAGTCCCCTGTGATTAGGCCAAATGATTCATAAATAGAAATTTTTAACCAACTAAATTTCCCCCATACGTGCCTCAATTGGATTCGCAGTTGCTAAAATGCTGCCGGTGATTTACAATTATATTAATGAAATAAAATAATTATGAGTTTGAATAAATCTTAACTTACATATAATGTTTATAAACAAAAAAATATGAAAATTAAAAAATAAATTCACGCCAGCCAGGTTGGCGAAGTCACCATGTCTCTTCTCTGTTGCCACGTTGCTAGTCCTATGTGGACCATATACACTAAGAAAAAAATTATTGAAAAAGAAGAGGTGAAGGAAAAAAAAAAATAAAAAGAGAAAATAAAAAGAAGACTCGTCTTCACAAACACTTTTATATTGTCATTTCCAGTAAGCCATATTTTCGCCGGCGATTTCTCTGTCTAATTAGGCGATTTTTTGCCTCTTTTATCCCTCTCTCTGCATCCAAACCCTAAAAGTGCAGCTGAGGGAATTTCATATCTCGACTGCCCTCCTCGTGACAAACAAGTCGAGGTAAATTTCACTACTTTTGATACCCTTTTACCTCGATCTGCTCCTTTTTAAGCTTTCTGTGGTTTGCAATCTCGAATGCAGGTTTGTTCTAGCGTTTTACTCGATCCACTGATGATCTTTATCGTGTCGTGCTGAATTTCGCCTTTTCTTGTCGATCTGAAGGTGTCAACATGTCCGGACCGCTTGATCGATTCGCCAGGCCTTGTGAGTGCCCCTCCACACACCCCTTTTCCAAGAGTCTAATTTTCATTTATTTGGACCTTTTTTTTTCGATCGAGTTCAGTTTTGTGATTGAAATGCTTCTCGTTTGGGAGTTCGGATCCTACGGTTATGTTTGATAGAAAGTTCTAGCTGAATATGTTCTTGTTCGATTTCTGGATTTTGGAAAATTCCTGCAACAGAATTTGTGTTTGGTGGGTGTTGGAATTGTTAGCTTGATTCAAGAGCTTTATGTTTTAAGGTGATTTGGGCTTTGTAATTCCAATTAATACTTTCCAATTGCTATTCTTAAATTTGATGTTATTGGAATACTGCGTGATCTCAAGATTCTCACTTAGAATCTGGTTTCTCCAAACATGAGTAGTTTTTGAATTCCATAAAATTCCAGTTCCACCTAGGAATTCAAGGCTACAGGCAGGCCCAAAGATTTTGATTGGTAGAGAACTTTGGAATTTGTAGGTCAAATTCTGGAATTAACAAATTTTTGTAATTCTGGAGTTAACAGGTTCTCCTAAATCTGGAATTTGCAGATTTCATTAGCTAGCATTAGGTTCAGCGGCTCTGAATTACTGGATGGAATTGGTTTTTTGTTGAATTTCCAAAATTCTCCATGGAATCCCATGTTTTTGGAACCAGCATTCTGGAATAGGAACTTTGAAGCTTCAATTTATACGGGGAAGGACTGTAAGGTCATTCCTGGAGAAAACCTCACAACAAAACATGGACTTTTAGTTTTGAATGTGTATCTAAGAGTAAATCATTAAAAGAACAATGAAGGATCCTCTCAAAATTAAGTTGTGGAATTTGAAAGGGGAGAAAGCAAAAGTGCTCAGAGATAAGGTACCAAGAAATAGAGAATGGATGATGATTTGAACGCTAATGAGTTGCAGGGTAAAATGTTTGGGCTTATTAAAGGAATAGCAAAAGATTTTGGGTGAAACTAAAGGAATTAGAATAGGTACACGTAAAGATACGTGGTAGTGTAACAGTGATGTAAAGGGCTAGAAGTGAGAAGAAAACCTAATTCAATATATGGCATGAACAAGGAAAATAGAGGATTAGGAGAACCACGAGACGGCATGAAAAGCCATGAAGAAAGCTATAAGTAAAACAAAATATGAAGCCTATAATAACTTATATGCAAAATTAGGAACATAGAATGGTGAAAAAGGAATTTATAACTTGCTAAGGTGTTGGCGTGAAGGAGTAGAGATCTTGACCATATAAGATGCAATAAGGATGAAAATCAAAGGATCTTAGCTTAAAGATAAGAAAATAAAGAATAGGTGGGAACTTATTTTAACGCTATTTTGAATACAAAATTTGAAAGGGAAGTTAATATGGAAGGAGTGACGAATGAGGGGATGGTGACTATAGGACTCGAACCTGTGATGTCTGGTTCCTGAGCCAAAATGACTGCAAGTTGAGATACCTCGTGTGAGGTATCAAGTCTATTTTTTTTTAAAGGGAAAAAACTTTAACAATGAGCCTATTATATTAGTTTTCAAGTTACAACAATTACATTTTCTAGTAACAATGAGCCTATTGGTCTGAAGATCTATTTTGATGCCCTCATTTCTTTTGGGAGAAATTTTTTTATTTTGGGTGGGTGGGGGGGGGGGGGCAACGCTTCGGGCCCAAATTCCCATCCCTAAATTGCAGAGCTGGTGAATGGAATTGCATGATTTGGCATAATGGTCAAAGGTGTGCCTTGGTTGCACCTAAGATCATACCTAGTCTTCAAACCTATTTTGTGCCTCACTTGACTGTAAGCAGATTGACCTTTGTTAGGCCTATTTTTGGAAAAAAGGTTAAACAATGACCCTGTTAGTTTAGTTTTTCAATAATAATGATTACAGTTTCTAGTGACAAGAGGCTGTAATACAGTTCATTAATATAATCAAAAGGTTGTGGGTTTGAGTCATGTCACCATCTCAAAAGAAAAGAAAATCTTACATTTTCTGATTATTATGCATTATTAGGTAGTAATACTTTGGGAATTCTAATGAGAGGTTCTCTATCATCATATTTGTGCACAATGTTGTGAAAATCAAATCATATCGTAAAATAGTAATACATCTTGAATAGAAAATCATGTATCGTAAATCATAAGATTCGTAAGTGTTTTCCCTAAAAAATATTTAATATATAAAATAAAGTAAGATATTTCTAAAATGTAATAATATGAGCAATTCTCCAACTTTCTTTCAAAATTAAGTAAATATTATGTAATTAGTTCATTGGAGTTCAAATTTTAATTCTCCAACTCCCAAAAGTATAAGACCAGTATATAATCCAACTATACTGTGAAAAGTCAATAATGAACTAAAAGCCCTCAAAAAATTTAAAGTTCTTAAATGCCTATCAATTCAAGCCTTAAAAACTATTAAAACAAAAAGTTTCATGCTTTCATATTCCTAATAACTCCATAATTCTATTATTTATATAAATTGTAAGATTTGTTAATAGATACGAATCGTTCCTCTTATCATATCATATGAATCGTAAGATTTTAATAACAATGTTTGTGCATGTATGTTTAATTTTTTAAGCCCTGATGCCCTTACATTTTGGTGTTTTGGATGAAGAACATTAAATTCATTAATATTCATATGATAAAGACACGATATAATGGATCATCATCGTCGTTGTCATCATTATCTTCATCATCAAATGCGAAAATCCACTCTTTGGAGTCAGCTTTTCAAGTTCTTCTTCTCTATTGGGCCCTATCAAGAACCATTAAGTCATATATTCCACTAAGCCTTGTGTATAAGCCTTATGTATTGTCGGTATCAGTCCTGTTCATATTCTTGGTCTCACTAGCAGACTTCATATGATGTTGTTGACCCTTGGATGTAGATATGTATCTTATTGGTCAAGGTTGGGAAGATGATGATGATGCTCATACCGAACTCAACTTGCATTGAGAATCCAGTTTGGCAGTTTGCTTGGGATTATATTAACCATGCTCTCATTCTCCAAGACTCTCTTTACTCCCTTCCACAATAAGACAGTGCTGCAGCATCGTTCACCTTCTCTATACAACCAAATACCTCACTTGTACAGATTGTCTCCTTTCTGGATTTCTTTCCATGCCACATCCTCATGAACAGCTCTTGATCTGTCATAGATACCTATATTTTGTGGTTAGTAGGCTTGTAAATTTATTCTCCTTTTTGATGTTGTTGAGTAAAGGCACTTTCTTGACCTGTTCTGGTTGATTCTGTTGCACTGACTCCCTGTGTACACAAAATTGACAATTGCATTTAGTCATTTAAACTGTCGTTCTTCCATCAATTATCCTTTTGGTCCCTCATAACAAATTCAGCTTGTTCTTCTGTATGGAGAAATACAAGTGTGAATCTACCTAGTATCTCTTCTTGGTTATGCCATAGGGAACCTTAGAGAAATGACAATACTTCCAAAAGCCCCTCCAGAAGCAACTTGTTCAATTTTCTGCAAATTCTTTGACGGAGTTGATTCTTTTGGGCAATGGTTTTTAAATAGTTTCAGTTATCTCCAAGTCGGACAGTAACAGTTTGATAGAATTCTCTGGAGTTATCCAGCCTCAGTTACATTATCATAAGTATGGTTGTCAAAATCTGACATGTATACGATTTATGGTAAATACTTTTCAAGTTTACATAATATTGAATAAATTTGTTCTATGTAATTGTTTTTGGGAGTACGGGAAATGATAGATTTTCTTAAATAGAATGGTTAATGAAATGAAAAACATCTATCTCTTGCTTTCATATATATTGGTGAAAAACTTAAATGAAGCTAAAAACAAAAAAGTTGTAACAAATATAAGAAAAAATAAAATATTAGATAATATATAAAAAACTTAAAGTAATATATAATTAATTATCTAAATTGTGATGGATTATTGAGAAAAGAAGAGGAGGAAAAAACTATTATTGAGAAAAGGAGTTGAATGAATAAATGCAATGAAGGTGGAAGGAGTGTCATGTGGTACTTGAAGGCTTCTCAACCGTATTTGTGTAGTGTATAAGATTTTTGCTACCATCTCAAAGAAGAAAGGAGAAAAAAAAAAGGTATGCATACTTATTTTCTACCTGATTTTGTTGAATTATATATTATGATCTAAGCATTTATATCTTCATGATTTTTTGTTTTTCTACCTTATTTAGGATTAACTGTAAATTTTTTTTAGTATTCACCATGCCTTAATAAGAGTATTTGAGTAGTTTCTTTAGGATTCTATATTTATATCTAATCATCATCATCATTGAAGACATTTATCCTATTAATCTGTGGTGGCATTTGCATTTGGATTTGGCATGGTTTTTTTTATGAGCCGACTGTCCATCTGATGCAATTCCATATTTATATTTAATGTTTGTAGATACATGGTAAAGTCATTTTAGTGATTGTAGGACTCCAAAGGGAGGCTCACCATTCCATTGAAACTCCACATTTATCTGCTGCAATGGAGGCACTGGCATGTCATAGTCATATCCTAGTGTAATGTTTAGAAATAAACAATCACTTATAATTTAGTGATTCTCAGTTGTGGCCTGTGGGCTTTTTTTGTCTTTCTTTGGGGCCTATGCTGTATCCGTGAGCTTTTTATCTTTGTAAATTTCTTTCTTTTTGGAATAAGTTACTACCACTAAAAAAAGTTATATTTTAGTGATTTATTGTTGTGAACTTATTACAGGCTTTGAAGGGTTCTCTAGTCATGATGAAAGAAGAGAAAGGAAATCTGATTTTGAGAATTCAGAAGATGAAAGGAGAACAAGAATTGGGTCACTAAAGAAGAAAGCTATCAATGCATCTACTAAATTTAGGCATTCTCTTAAGAAAAAGGGTAGGAGAAAGAGTGAAAGTCGAGTAATTTCTGTCTCAATTGAAGATATTCGGGATGTTAAGGAGTTACAGGCTGTTGATTCATTCCGTCAAGCTTTGGTTTTGGAAGAGTTACTCCCTGCAAGGCATGATGATTACCACATGATGTTAAGGTACTGTCTTGGTCTTGCTTTTCTCTGTCTGTCTTCCTATTTATCTTATGTGCTTTTCTGCTAGTTCTAAATATGGCCCTCTAAAGCTTATACCAAGTAGAAAGTAAATATTTTTTTAATCCTGTTCCCAAAATGAACAAACTTTATTGAGCAGACTATTCGGATATTCTTTTGGATAAATTGGGAACACCGTTTTGGATGGGAACACCTGTGAAGAATATTTTGGTGTGAGTTGTTTATCTGGATTGCAAAATTAACCAACTGTTAATCACTCAAGTAATGTTGTTTATGTTAGTCTTATCTTGCCTCCTTTTGATTGGTAATGTTAACTCATTGAGCAGTCATTATGTTTTCTATACTCAAAATCAGGTTCTATATTTGTCATTTTGTCAAAATCAAGGTACCAAGATGAAGTAGCTAGTGATACCACTAAGTCCCTTTGCATGCTTCTATTGGAATATATGCTGACAGTAGCGTGATGAAATATTTCTTGTTTATTGTTGATGTCATGACCACTCAACAAATAGAATATTAAGATAAATTTCATAATGACATAGTGGTTTTTTAACTGAAACAGAAGTCCTTAGCCCCCACTCTTTTCTATTGTTGCCAAGACAAAAAACTTATTTTCCATAGACAGAATTAAATACTGAACATCTGCCTTTTCAATTATGACATTCACTTGAGGGCACTACCTCATTGTTTATGGGGTGGAGTAAGGGATGTTGGGGACTAGCCCTCCAGGTGCTTTGTTGCACTCTTTATGGCATTTCTTCTAGAGCTCCTGTCAAATCTTTAATAGATTTTTGCTGGACAATTAATTTCTGATTAACTGTGTTTGGTCAACGAGATTGTTGACAATCAAACTAGGCATTGCTACAAAACCTTTCTGTTTAGGAGTGGATTACTGTTATATTGCTGTATAAGCCTCATAGCTTGATTTTGGGAATAAAACGTGTGTACTTCCTGCATTGTTTTTAAACTTTCAAAATCCATCATGGAAACTGAAGTCTTAAGGTGCACATTATATTCACCTTGTCATTTCTTCTCTGTTCTGGTTTGCACCACAGAAGATATGTCTTGACTCCAGAAGATGTACTGACTTCTGGCCTTCTGTTATCTCAACCTTTGAATGGATTTTATCATACTGTACATTCAGGGTCAGAACACTTGCTACAAAATCCTTATTAACTGTTTCCCTTGATGTGCTATGGTGATATTAGTTTTTCTCATGCATTCTAGAGAACTAGTTATCCCAATGGTTTGTTTATTGGCAGATTTTTGAAAGCAAGAAAGTTTGATATTGAGAAAGCAAAGCACATGTGGGCTGAAATGCTACAGTGGAGGAAAGAATTTGGTGCTGACACAATTTTAGAGGTATTTTTATTTTCTAATGTGCATTTTTTTTTTTTTTTTTGAGGTTGTTCCCTCATTCTATGCGGAACCATTCTTTAGAGCTAATCTAGATTCTCACTTGGGAGAAAATCTGATCTTTCTATTAGAGTTATGGATTTGATTTCTTGGTCACTGGATCATATGAAAAATATATTGATACCGATGTTCTTATTAGGATTTTGAGTTCAGAGAGTTGAATGAAGTCCTTCAATACTATCCTCAAGGTTATCATGGTGTGGATAAAGAGGGAAGACCTATTTATATTGAAAGGCTGGGGAAAGTTGACCCCAACAAACTCATGCAAGTCACTACCATGGACCGGTACATAAAATACCACGTGCAGGAATTTGAGAAGTGTTTTGCTGTTAAATTTCCAGCTTGCTCAATTAATGCAAAGAGGCACATTGATTCAAGTACAACAATTCTAGATGTTCATGGTGTGGTAAGTTGTGTAGCATGTTCTTAATCCTGGACTGCATTTGTGGCAGTAATTTTTTTAAAAGTAACAGATTATTTTCGGTCTTTTCTATATGTAACAGCATTTTTTTACGCAGGGTCTAAAAAATTTTAGCAAGACTGCCCGTGAACTCATTATACGGTTGCAGAAGATTGATGGAGATAATTACCCTGAGGTATGCAGTCTTGTGTAATTTATGTTTGTTTTTTTGTTCAAAACCTAGAAAATTTGGTACATTTTACAGTTGGAGAATGTTAAAGTGAATAGTTAGAATGTTGCAGACATTATGCCGAATGTTTATCATCAATGCTGGCCCTGGTTTTAGGCTGCTGTGGAACACAGTGAAGTCTTTTATTGATCCAAAAACTGCCTCCAAGATTCATGTATGAAGAAATCTTTTCTTTCATTAGTATTTAATTGTTTGCTGTTCTATCTCTATATGTTGAGAAACTATGCCTAGTACAAGTTGTTGATTTATTCCTATGACTTCTCTTTAGGTTCTTGGAAACAAGTATCAGAGCAGGTTGTTTGAAGTAATTGATGCAAGGTAATCATCTTTTTCCACATCTCAAATTAAATCTTATTGATTCTTATTTTTTAATCAATATTTTGAAGTGATTATTTAGTTTACAACTACATTCTTTCTCAACGCTTTTTTATCATGGATTTTTCTAGTGAGCTGCCTGAATTTCTTGGCGGTACATGTACCTGTGCTGATCAAGGAGGTTGCATGAGGTCCGATAAAGGTCCATGGAAGAACCCAGACATATTGAAGGTTTTCTGCCGTCCTTTGAAGCATTCTTGTTCTATGAAATTACCCAAGGTTGTCGAAATCGCACGATTCGCGATTCGAATCGTACGATTCGAATCGAATCGAGGGGTCTTCCGACTCAAGTCGCATCAATATCGAAATCCTTTTAAAACCGTGCGTTTTTTCATTGACTCGCGAATCGCACGATTCGAATCGGTAGAATCGTTGTCTCGTTCGATTCACGTGGAAGAGGAAAGAAAGGGAGGGGGAGGGCAGAAAAAGTTGTGCGATTCAGGTGTAAGAGGAAAAACAAAGAAAAAAAAAAGGGAAATAAGCTTAAGGAAAACGAGGAAAAAAAGATGTACCTGAAACTCTTCTTCTCCTCTTCTTGTTTTCGTTTTCGTACTGTCACTGTGTCGCTGAACTCTTCTTCTCCTCCTCTCCCTCTTCGTTTTCGTTTTCATTTTCTTTCCTTGCGCTACTTTACTCTTTCGGGGATAGGGCTTACTGTAGTACGAAATAAGCCTTTTATTTTGGAGTTGAGTGGCGTGAGGTGGAGTTACGTGAGGTGTCTCTGTGAGGTGTTTATGTTTTCATGAGTTTTTTCTCCTTTTCCATTTTGAGATATTGTTATTATATTTTTAATTTTTTATCACTAGTTTTCTATTTTAATTAAAAAACATCTCTTTTATTTTTTCATTTTAATCTTTGTATCCATTTAAAAAAATAAAAAATCTTTCTATTATTTTTATTTTCATTTTTTTTATTTATTTTAAAAAATAAATAGTTCTAATTTAAAAAAAAAATGATGATGTTATTACTTATTAAAGTTTATTTAAATTCCATTAATTTATTTGTTGATTTCTTAATAATTAATATTTATTTAAATCTCATATTAATATATTTTTGTATTTTTTTTAGATGGTTATTTATGATGGATGATAAATATTAATTTATGAGGAATTGAAAAATCATTTTATTGTTCTATGTTATGTTACATGTAATTATTATATAAATACTATTTTAATTAAAAAACATCTCTTTTATTTTTTCATTTTAATCTTTGTATCCATTTAAAAAATAAATAAAAAATCTTTCTATTATTTTTGTATTTATTTAAAAAAATAAATAGTTCTAATTTAAAAAAAATATTTGATGAATGTTATTACTTATTAAAGTTTATTTAAATGCCATTAATTTATTTGTTGATTTCTTAATAATTAACATTTATTTAAATCTCATATTAATATATTTTTGTATTTTTTTTGTAGATGATTATTTATGATGGATGATAAATATTAATTTATGAGGAATTGAAAAATTATTTTATTGTTCTATGTTACATGTAATTATTATATAAATAATAATTATAAAAAAAATATATTGAATCTTACGATTCTACGATTCACGATTCACGATTCACGGTTCAGACCCCTAGACCGATTCACGATACGATTCGTTTTTGACAACCTTGAAATTACCTTTATCTTTTGGAGCAGTTCTTGTTTTTGGCTAAGTATTATCAATGAATATGTCATTGTATCAATGAATATCAATGAATATTATCAATGAATGTCATTTTATCTGTGCAGATGGTTTCCAGTGGTGAAGCACGCTGTGCCCAGCAAATTGTGACCATTTCAAACAGTGAGGGAAAGATCACTTATATTAAACCACAGTATCCATCAGTGAGTCCTATTCATAGGAAATATCTTTGTTTAAATGAATTGCATTTTAATTTTGTGTATTTGGTTACAGTTAAGATTTTTGCATTCAGTTTTGAATAATTGTATTCTTTTTGTCACAGTTGAAGGGTGGTGATACATCTACTGCTGAGTCAGGGTCTGAAGCTGAAGATATTTCTTCCCCTAAAGCGCTAAGGACATACGTTTCCAATCCTCGGTTGACTCCTGTTCGGGAAGAAGTAGGCCTATGATCTTTTATTGTTGGCATTTAGTGTTTTTGATAGTTTGATGTATAGGTGCTTGTTTGATTATTATCTTTTGTTTCTGAAATGGGCCTGCTTAATTGATTTTTGCTTGATCAATGTTAGTTTTTCTTTGTTGTTTTTAGCATCCATGATTTCTATAGTTGACTTGCTTTAAGGCTATAACCTTCTTTTTTTTTAAATAGTAACAATAAATTTATTAATTAAAATAGCAAAGTAGAATGATAAGGAGGTACAGGAGAACTGTACACCCTTGCACATAAAACAAAGAAAACAAAGAAAACAAAGATGACTCCCTCCAACCCTGAAACACAACCATTACAGTAAACAACAAGAAAGCACCATTGCGAGAAATCAACTAAAGCTTCCCTCTTGTCAACTCTAATTTTGGCCACCTATTGGCAGAATGCCTGACTTATCTCAACTCCACCCCTCTTACCAATGGTACCTGGTCTAGTTTGTGAAATTCAAGGCATTTCAATTAACAACCAAAACTGAGATGGCCCATTTATAGATGCTTGAGCTACCTATCAGATGCATAATGTCCATGATTCATCCATTTGTGAATAAATTGGAAGTGACCACATTGGATGATGTTATGGACATCCAAGCTTACATCTTTTTGGGATGCTCCTGCTTATTCAAGTACCTGTCTTTTTTTTTTGAAGACCAAGGTGTCCAGGCCCCTTAGAGCACCTTACTAATCCTTGGGTTTTAGAATCCCATTATCAGTTCTTGGTTTCCATGACTTCTTTATTAATACCATGTTGCTTGTGTAGATTTTGAGAGAAGACCATGGCTTATAGGCCATCTTCCGTTCCTTTGTTCATGAGTGCAAGTCTAGGTTTGGGTTTTGTTTCATGACTTTTTCTTATTCTTTTGTTGGTATGTTGGGTGTCTTGATATTTAGATGTTTCTAGGGTTCTTTGTAACTGTATGCTTTAACCAAATGTTGTTCTTGAAAATTGTTAATGTTGAATTCATTATTTTTTTCATGTAGTATTATAAGAAATACATTGGTGGTGACAATTGTTGGGTCAGGTTGTGTTGGCAATAGGTAATAACAGATATTCTGTTTAACCTGACCTAACTAGACCCAATTTTTTTTTTTTTATTACCTGACCCAATTTTCATTTTATTAAATCTAACTTGACTTTAACCAAATGTTGTTCTTGAAAATTGTTAATGTTGAATTCATTATGTTTTTCATATAGTATTATAAGAAATACATTAGGGGTGGCAATTGTTGGGTCAGGTTGTGTTGGCAATAGGTAATAACAGATATTCTGTTTAACCTGACCTAACTAGACCCAAATTTGTTTGATTACCTGACCCAATTTTCATTTTATTAAATCCAACTCGACTTTATTTTCCAAAAAATTGAAAAATGAGATGAAAAATTATTTTTAATAGAAACTGAAAGGTATAAGGACTTCACTTCCATATGGGGCCATTGGGCTATGTAAAGTGGAGGCAATGGGCTAGTATTTTTGAACTTGGGGTGGGTACATGGGCTAAAACTAATGGATTTAAAAAATAGAATGCTTATTGTAAGAACATAGATGACATCTTCATTGATATTCATATCATCTCAGGGGTAGTTTACTTGTTTACTTTTCCCATATTCTTTATGTTTTTTTCTTTATTTTCATTGTTTTCATTATTTCACTGACCAGATGTGCATGTATGGTTTTCAATTTTTAGAAAGCTCTTTTATTTTATTTTTTTTTCTTTTTCTTTTAATTGTGTGGATTTGTGGGTGGGTGGGTTTAAGGAAAACCATTATGTTATTGGTTTCTGCAAGGTCATAGTTTGTCAAATTGCAATATTCTAGGTCTTAGATATAGGTTAAAAGTTCAATATGGTTGCAAGTGAAACATTAAGATTTTAGATCAACAACTGGATCTTTTGAGTTATATTGAAACAAGATTCATATTAAATGGCTTGAATATCAACAAGGAGACGGAGACTTTTCTTCACTTTTGTAAAGTGTTGCTAATCTATATGAATTGTGGATGGTGACACTATTGCATGCTATTAGAAAACCTTTTGTGTGTTATTTTTTTATTTCTTTTTGAGATTCTCAAGATTGCTGTACCTTTTTTTGGAAGATAGTTATTCTATCTTGTAATTCTTTTTTTTTTGGATAAATATGCAGGCTAAAATAGCTGGGAAAATTAGCTTCCCAGATTTTGATGAATATGTTCCCATGGTTGACAAAGCTGTAGATGTTGGGTGGAAGAAAGAAGCGTCACGTCAAAGGCTTCCTTCTCCCAAAGGTTGTGAAGTTATTGTTTCTTTTATTATAGAAATGAAAATTTGAATCGTTTTTTTTTCCTATATTGATTTTGTATGCTTGTAATTTCACTGATATATGCCATTATGAACAATTGCAAAAAAACCATTGCTTCTTTATTTGATCTGGTTTCTTCGCCTTTTAAATTCACAAATGAGATATATCCTTAGAGCCTTACATCAAATGTTTTGGGAGCTTGGACACCCTATTTTGCATGGATATGGGTATGAGTGTTTGAATCAAACAACTATAAGAGGTGTTTCAACCATCCCCAAAACATCAGATTGTAGACATGACATGATTTTTAACGATTTAAATATAATTTTTTTAAAATCAAAGTAAGGTGTGAAAATATCACTAATAGAAAGTAATGTACTCGTATACTTAAAAGATAAAGTGGACGACTAGATGAGCAATTTAATAGGTTTCAAAAAAAAAAAGGTGTGACTACTTATCATCTTGGAAACATTTTTAAATGGCGGCGGAAGAATCCATTAAAAGAGTATGTGAAGAATCGAACATGCTCTCTAGGGATAGAGTTCGTTACATGATATTTATGTTGAAAGGATGATCAACTACACAGGGGTGCAGCGTATTACCCCCATACACTTAGGAATGGGGTCTACCAAATCAAGTGGTGGTGTGTCTGTTGGCTAGGTCTTTATTTGAGTATAAGGCCACTAAAATTCACCTTAATTGGATCAATCAAGCTATGTTTTTTGAAAGATTCCAACTTTAACGATTAAAATGGTACTTTAAATTGATCAAATTTTGGAGAGCTTAAAAGACGTGATTGATTCAATTGGGTGATTTTTGGTGGACCATATATGCAAAGAAAGACCTTTCAAATAGTCTCATCACCACCCTATTTGGTGGACCCTATGCCCATTGCCCCGCACACTAGTTTGCATACTAGTTTTATTTAAACAATCATGTGAGAAACTTATCAACATCTTAATTTGAGTTTCACAAGGAAAAAATGTGTATATTATTTTTGTCATATTGGAAAGAAATGATAAAATGTAGTAGAAGAATTCATGAACAATCCATGGAGAATCAAACATCACACCCTCATGGTCAAGCATCACATATAAGAATTTGAGCTTTAGCCAGTAATTGCTGTTTTTGTGTTGTCATGATAAATAATGATAACTTGTACAAACTTTTCAAGATCTTTATCGGCGTTTTGGGTATCTAGTTTCCATTATGGAAAAGTGAGCCAATGAACCTTTCTAATAAGAGAAATAGGCCGAGGACACTCTTGAGTTTAGCTTCTCCACTTTTATATACCTTTTTGATGTCCAATTTGTGTACCAAACCTGGATCCTTCTACCTATATGGTCTTGAACCAGTCTTCTCATGCACCACAATAATAATGTCTACAATTTGTCTCCCTCCCAGAAAAAGCTCGTGGACTAGATCAAATCACTTGTTACACCATTGCTCAAAGTGTATCACTCAGGGTTTGGTTTTCAACTTATAACATTCTTTATAGCCCCTGAAACTGTTATACTAAGAAATAAGCTAGCAATTTGGATTCAAAAGCTTTACTCCACTGAACTCAATAGTTGCACCCATAATTTGCTTTTCCCAAGCCAATCCAAGTACTTAGAGACCTTAAAAAAAGCCATTTACCTCTGCAAGGTTAAAACACTCCACTAGGTACATGTTCGTACACAAAGCCCTTTCTTCTCTCTTTCAAGAAAAAAAAAAGTGATTTTATTTCCTTCCTTTGTCTGGCACTACTATTTCATACAATGCTCCACTAGATTGTCTATATTTTTAGCACCTTGCACCCACCTTACTAGATATCTAAATGAGACCGTCATTTTTATTTTTAAGATGCACCCAAGTATTGAAATCTATCACAATTTGCTAATAAACTATTTTCAATTTTAACCTATTCATGGCCCCTACTTTTAGATTCCCTAAGTTACACTTCATGTATGATGATGTTCTTGCTATACTAATTTTCAAAATGTTTGCCTCAAGTTATTTTCTACAATCCCATTTCATTATTTAGATTTTTCATTCCTGTTTGTACCTCTAAAATCCCAGCGGTTTTGTACTCCCATTGGGCTGGGCTAGTTCTTTTGTTCCAGTTTGTACCTTATCATCATCATCATTTACCAAAATCACATCTATTTGGGGTTGGAAAGTTCTACTTCTCCATTCGGCTCTATCAACAATCGGTCGAAATTCATAACGTCAGTCACTCCACTATCTATCATATTTTTCTTTAGTCCTTTTCTCTATGTTTTCAGTGGTTTACATCTCCTCCTTGTGCCTATGATTTGTAATCACTCAAATCTACATTTTGGAGCCGTCTTAGGTCGTCTACATACATGACCAAACAAGTCTTTCATTTTGTCATCTATTTAGGCTATTTTTAAAGCATCCTTATGGAGTAAGATTTATAGTTTTCTTTCATACACAAAAAAAAAAAAAAAAAGATCTTTAATTGTCTCCCTAATTAAAAAAATGGGTGAAACATGAGTTCCACTTAATGTATTTGCAAAGTTCTTAATATATTTTGCCCCTTTTTTGAGAAGATTTTATAGATATTGTTATCTCCTAGTTTCTAGTCACTATTTAAATTTCTATTATCTTCTTTCCTATCTATTTTACATTTCTTCAATGCATGTGTTGGAATCAGAAGCCAGTATGGGATGCACAAACCCAATCCTAAAATGCAGGTTATATGGATTGATCATAAAATTTGAATAATTTATATATCTTTTAAGTGAAAGTAAGATGAAAAATAGGTTTTCAAAAAAAGAAAAGAAAAGAAAGGAAGATAGAAAATAAGACCAATAAAAGATTTTGTACAAACAAATTTACTCTAGTTGACTAATTAATAAACATTTCAATGTCTTAGTTAAGTTACTAAAGAAGAAATGTCTGCCTCCACCTTTTGTCTTCTTAAATATTTTTTTTTTTGAAAAGTAACTTCATTCATCAAACGGGAAAAGAATCCATGAAGCTTTGAACAATTGAACCTTGAGTTGCATCCACAGTAGGTATGTTCTGCATTTTTAAGAATCTCTGAAACTACTTAACTCATGAATTTCTTTTTCTATCTTTTTGAGAAATTACCCCTTAGTAGGCAATTTCTTCGTCTAAATCTTTTATCATTTAGAAGTTTTGTTTACTTTTCATCAATCACTTTTTTATCTTTTGTGTTTCACCACCAAGTTTCTTTATGTCCCAACTATTCCTGTTGGACTTGAACACATTTTTTGTCAATGCATCTTGACGCACTTAGTGGTATTAATGGGGTGTTATTGAGGGTTTTTTCTTTTCTTTTTTTTTTTTTTTTTGTCATTTTGTCATTACCTAACTTGGCCGTGACATTACCCTCAATAAATGGGTGATGTGAAAGCAGGTGAAAGCACGAAAATGTGGATAGTTTTAACAATTTGTAGTTCTTGGCTGTTATCATTCTTCTTATAGTCCCTAATGGCTATTACAATTTCATTGTGATGTCCATCTTCATTTTATTATAGAAATTTATTGTGAGATATTCATATAAAATCTCCAATGCAGGGACTCTTCCTCTATTGAACTCACATAAGCCTCAGGAAGGATTTCGTGCTCAAGTTCTTCAAGTACTGATGGCGCTCTTGATGACCCTCTTTACTCTCCTTCGTTCAGTAACATACCGTGTGACCAAGAAACTTCCTAACCAGTCATCTGAGAGCAATCAGAACAATCCTATTGTCGAGCTTGATCCAGTGCACAATGAGGACTTCCGCCCACCTTCACCATCTCCTGGATTTACAGCAGAAGACCTCCTTCCTTCTGTACTGAAAAAACTTGCTGAGCTGGAGGAAAAGGTTGACACTCTTCAAGCGAAGCCCTCCGAAATGCCTTCAGAGAAAGAGGAATTGCTAAATGCTGCTGTCTACCGTGTGGATGCATTAGAGGCTGAGCTTATTGCTACTAAAAAGGTACCATTTGAATTTTCTTTTCTAATTTTCATTTGCCAAAAAAAAGAATAGATTTTATTTTACTCAACCATCATATGCAATTAAGCTTCCATATTTGATTTATATCAATCATCACAAAACCTTCTGGTTACTACAGGGCAGATTGCTGAAAAATGGTTCCATGCTTATAAATTATTCTTATATTCGAAGTCAAATCTTGAAGTTACAGTGGGTATGGTACCTGTATTAGAATCCAATACGTCTAATTCAAGAAATACAAAATATAGGATTCATGGATTCAGCCTAATATTTTAATAAATTTAAAAGGACATTTATTATGGAATAAAAACAATATTTAGAAATAACACCGGCAAAAAATAATGTACAGATTTTACTCAAAACAACCAATTAATAAACCTTTTTTTTTTCATGTAATAAACATTTAACTATGTTAGATTTCAAAAGAACAAAAAAGGTGCAATGATATTTTGATATCTTGAAGAATCTGATAATGGAACTGTGTCTGAAATGGGTACCTTGTTCTTTTTGAAGAATCTAGCAACATAGGTCCGTCCTAACAGTAGGATTCTGGGTTGCCATAAATCCTTGGGAGAAATCTTATTAGGAATGCTATTAGTTTAACTGTTCGTTGGGATATGTCTAAAGGGCCTCCTTCACTTCTGTTACCTTTTCCTTTTGGGCCATTTTGGCTGTAGATACAGTGGCATGGTCTCCTACTTGGGTTTGTTAACAAGCTCCTACAAGAAGTAAAACTCAAAAGTTCATTTTCCTCATCTTTCAGTTTAAAATTACTATTTTTGGAGAGGAAAACCATTGTCCACGATTCTCTATAGGATTGGAAATTTGGCCCTAAGCCTGAAAGCTCGAAGAACCCAGCCTGAGAAAAGGTAGGCTTAAGCATAAATTTTCAGCGCGGTTGTAATCGGGCTGGCTTTGAACAAGAGATTAAAGCTTGATTATTTTTTTTAAAAGGTAACTTCATTTATCAAAAACGAAAGGAAGGATACAAGAAAGACCAAAAAACGGCAGGCCAAAAGGAACCCACCATACATGCTTTGCATATGGATCTATGAAATTAAAATCAATAGAGTTTAGATCTATTTCATTGAATCGAATGTTATATTAAAGTGAAATTATGCACTATAATGTATTTACATAAAAAATATAAACTATAAGAAACATACCTAAACATGGTTTTATTGAAATTAATACATTTTTTTTTAAATCATAGTTTAAATGTGTGCATGTCTATAAATTTAACATTGGGCTAAAATGAATCCCTTACAAAGTGTACAAGTATTAGCTACACGCTATAACTATTAAAAAAAGTGTGAAAGAATATTTGATATTCAAAAATAATTTAAAGTCATCAAAATCGTGCGAGCTTAAAAACATAGAGTCTAAAATTGGACCAAGTGATTTTTAGGGTTTTATATTTACGTTATGATCTTTCAATGGGCCATCAAAATGAAATGAAAGTGAGCTTCATGTGGGATGCAAATTGTTAAGAATTTAAAATAATTATTTGTGCCTTCGGTATTGGATCAACATATTTTTTTAAGGTATTGGTGTTCCATTTATTTCATTGACCCCCATCCTATGGGGCAAAGTTGGGCCCCATTTATGATTCAGAGGTTTAGTTTGTAAAAAATAATTTGATGGCATGAATTAAGATGCTTTTGTTTAGGTCTCATAATTGAAGATCTTTGCAATTGACTCATCTCAATGAATAGAAAGATAAATGATTAATGGTTAATATTTATTCGATGGACAACTAAAAGTATCACATGAGGAGTGTTTGAGAAGTATAATCTTCCTAACTATTCCCCCATTTATGGTCTTGTTTGGAGAATGAGATTAGATAAAAGAGGTCACCCATTGTACCTGGTCCTTCTTTCTTTTTCCTCCCTTTAATTTTTTTGGGATACTTATGAAAATCCAACTAGTTGGATTAACAGCTCATTCATTTTTTAATCAAAAAATTCAAATAGAGCCTACTTGATCTTAGTGATCAAAATGTATGGTGATTTTGACCACTAAAATCAAGTGGCTCAAGTTGAGTTTTGGGCTGGAATTTGGTAAGGATGTAGATCATTCAATTAGCTTTCCATCCATCCGATTGAACTTTCACCATTTTCCATAAATTCAGAAAAATGAAAAAAAAAAAAAAACCAGGTGCAACATATGTCACTGGTAGCATTTGATTTGAACTCATTATCTAGTATTAGATCACTCATTGTTTATTTAAATAATTTAATAATTAAAAACCTAAACTTCATATAATATATAGTTTAATTACTGCTTGTTCTTTTTAGCCAAATACATCATTAAAAATATTTGATTTTGGACGCACATTTGGACTTGGGCTTTTTAGTGTTGCTAATTGGGCTTGTTGGATTTAGTGTCTAATCATATCATTTAGGCCCATGTCAGGCTCGGGCTTTTTATTTGCTAATCAGTGTCAGGCTTGTTGTAGTTTGAACCCAACCCCTCCTATCTCTCATTCTCTAGGTTTGCCAACTTCCATCGGTAGGGGTGATCCCTATTCATCCCAGAACAACACTTATGGAGTCACCTTTCACAAGGTCCTCGGACAACTGTTCTTTTAGTCTCTGCATCTCTATAGTATCACAAATACCTTATATTTCCTGAATCTTACTACCATCACAAAATGCTTCATCTCCTTTTTGTTCCCTACATCCCATTAGCATCACATTCCCACTACCATCAGAAAATACTTGGCCTCATTCATAAATTAACCTACCCGCTTCAAAGAGGCAAACCTACCTCCCCCTCTCTCTCTCTCTCTCTCTCTCTCTCTCTCTCTCGGAACACAAAACCCTTAAAACCGATAATATGCCTGTCTTCTTTGAGAGATCAAATCCTGCTTGCCAGTTAGTTGACTCTCCGAATTTGGCATCACCCAACTAACATCAAGCACTTCACTTCACACATTATGAAAGAGACGTGATTAAGTGGTTCATCTCTTCCCTCTGGAGCACCAATAGCTAATGCTAGGGATAATCTGGTGATAACTCCTCAAATGACAGTGCTTAGATTTACATGGTAGAACCAGCTAGTAGAAGCAGTAAGGGGGAACAACCACAATAACAACAAATGGCTTAGCTTGTTTTAATAGAGAGGAAAAGATGGACTTGTTACCGAGCTGTACTCTCTCATTTGATGGGAAAGATGGATTCAGCTTGTAAGAAACATTAAGGTTTCTTTTACAATAGGTGATGCGGAGCATATATTGCAGATTCCATAATTAGTAGTTGCTGTATTTAATTTTTCTTTTAGGTTGGTTTTAGTTAGTTTCTATTTTGTTTATTGCTTTATTTAGTTAATGTTTATTTTAAGAAAGGAAGAGTTCTATATAATTTGTAGCCTCCTTGAGGCAAAGACAGATTAATAAATAAGATTTTGAGATTTCCGCAAAAACCTGTAATTGTGCGATAGTGGAGAGAATCCATGGAACTCTGGTAAGAAATCGGAGAGGCGTGAAGCCAGGTACTTCTTTCTATCTCTTTCCATCTTCTTCTTCTCTCTTTTCCCTTTCTCTTTTTCCTTTTCCAGGCTGCACAAAACTACCCTAGATCTGTTAAAACAGTTTTCGCCACCCCTTGTTGAGTATCCCTTTGCTGCCGCACCCTCTTGTAGCCCCTCCTACACCATCGCCCAACCCTGTTAGCCCCTTTCCTATTTCCGCCACCTCCAAATCTCACCAAAGATGCTTCCGTCACCCTCTCCCCTTCCATATACTGCTGCCGTAATCCCTATTCCCCTCCTTATTCCCTTCTCATGTTTGTATGGTCCCATTTACCTTCGTTGTTACCCCATATTCTCCTCTTCCTTACCCATCGTGCCTTCCTTCTTTTCTATTCCCTCATTTAAATTACATGTTATTTAAAACCATGTCTTTTCAATTAAAGTCCTATATGTGTTCAGTTCATTCAAAGCTATTTCACCATTTTATTAAATCTCTTGCATGATTGTTTGTGGTAATTTTATATTATTCCTTGTTTATATTAATTGATTAATTAATTTCAGCTTATTTTAGCTTTAGGGTGTATTATTTTCATCTCTTTTAATCTTTAGGGGTTACATTTAGGCATTTAGGGTTACCCTATCTTTTGTCCTGCATCAATAGGACTAGGTCAACGTGGTTGTTCCTAGCCATAAAAACCTTTAATCGTATCATGTGATTCAACCCGAAGGTGGTCATGTTTAAATTAATTATGAATTTTCATTTGTTGCCTCTGGCACATTGCCACTTCTCACAGCCATTGCACACAAAGAATCTTATATTTTGAGCAACTGATTTTAAACACAAGAACCACCTTGAACCATTCAGAGCATAACCTCATTCAGATTTTTCACCCATTAGCAACAAAATAAGATTGCATCATTGGTAAATTGAAGACGTAGAAATATCCACTGAAAATGCTGTATTGAGGACGTCATAGCAAGTTATTCTCGTCCCTAGCATAGGCAAAGAGGAGAAACTGATTAGCCATAATGATGAACAAATGAATGCATTTCAATTCTCCTCCGAACTTCAAAAACTTGAAAGCTTATTGATCCTTCCCAAGCCTTCCCTACATGCTCTAACCTTAACCAACTTAATCTAGAACTGCTGGATTGCTTTCCTACATGTCTTTAAGTGTGCCTCGTGGACTCTTAACCTTTCTTTCTTGCTGACTTCTCTTTCTATCTCATTTCTTTCTTCAAGTTATAGTATGCCTACACTTTCTTCATTTCTTTATTGCTTGATGTCTTTCTCCTTCTTTCTTGGTTACAATTTTGTTATTCTTATATCAATTCTTTTATTGATTTTATTTACATTTTTTATTCTTTCTTCCATTATTTCTTGTCTTATTTATACTATTTCTTACGGAAAGAAAGGAAGGGAAAATAGGTCATCTTGTTGCAGTCCTCAAGACGCCCCAAATAAACCTTTTTGGGGACCTATTTATCATCATTGAGAAATGTGTGGAAGAAATGCAATATTGCATCCATATTTTTGCCAGTCCAATCCACCTTATGCCTTTTCGAAGCAACTTCATAACTATCCTTTACTTTTTTGAGTGATGTATTTTCTTATAATGCCACCGCTATTTCTCTTTGTTTCTTGCATTATTATCCACCTTCAAAACCAACCACCACAATCCCCCTCTTTTTCCAACGTAATTTTAAAGTCTTCCCACAAATTAGTACAGTTATGTTGAAAGATAGATTTAGTAGTGAATGCATTAGAGAAATCTTTAGCCCTATCATTAACCAATAGTTGGTTAATCCAAGTATGATTGCTAATATTTATTCTAGGTTTTAGCACTATGAATGCTTGTAAGGACTTTCTCTAGTTAGTCTTGATATTGATTTATTTCTATCAAAGAGATACTAGATTGGAAGGCCCTCTTCCCTCAGGACATGAAATCCATGTTCTTTCATGTACAGATGTGAAGCCTCCCTCTCATTCAATGATCAATCTCAATATACAATTCATGTTCCTCATTCCTCCTCTCCCCCACATCGTTACTGATATACTTCTTTTATAATCTACCCTTTTCCACCAGGAAGGAAGATTTCTGGCTTGTCTTTTGTGAATTGTGCACATATTCTGCTTATTCTTTTATCTGTCATCTTCATTGCTTTCCTTGGCTTAAATCTAAAATGGAGAAGCAAATTCTCAATTCTCACTAGAAGTCTGCAGGTTACTTTCTCCAACCAAGATGTGCCTCTCTAGATTGATTGAAATGAAGAGTAAAGTGTCTCTCGACCTTCATCCTTTTTCCATATTTGGCTTGAATTTGGGATTTAATCAAACAGAAGGAAGACAATGATGGTGGTCTTTTGCATATTTTGTTCATTCTTGTGCACCATTTCTGTTACTGAAAATATGGAGGAAAGGGATAATTAAAGATGTGGTAGCTGATTGTATGATTTATGATTGGATCAAATAGAGAAGCAGAATTGAAATGTCAACCTATGATGGATGAAATTTTGACTTTAATGATGATGATGGTTTGTGCTGTATACACAAACATCCATGCCTTGGTTTGGGTGTCATCGACTGATTGTGTCTGTGTCTGTATTTTGCACATATACATTCAGCTTTCATGGTTCATAAGCTGATGAACATGTTTATTAAGTTTCTTCACTTTTTTCTTGATTAGGCGTTGTATGAAGCACTAATGAGACAAGAGGAGCTGCTTGCATTTATAGACCGGCAACAAGATGCTAAATTCCGGGTAAGTACACTGTACAAGTATATCCTTCATATAGTTGAAAGTGTCTTGTGTTTGTTAGTCCTGAGGTTAACGAGAGGTGTCTATTTTTGGCAGAAGAAGAGGTCATGCTGGTGGTGAGATGGGAGGAGAGATTAAGAAAGATGCACTCGGCCATCTCCATTCTCTGGTGATGAGTTATTTTATTTTTAAAGGACAATGTTTGGTACAAATGGGTTGGATTTTCCTTCGTTGGTTGGTTTTGAGTGTACTTTTAAGAAACACAATATTGGTGAATAGCGCCAGGCTGTCTTTCTGAACCACATTTATCACCGATGTGTGCACTTGGTTTCATTTTGTGTGTATAGTGTACTTACAGATTTCACTATTCAGCCATATGTGAGTTTATATATACATACCAATGCTAACAGAAACTGACTGCTCTTGAGAAGCTCCTCTATGAAGGTCTTAGGTTCGATTCATGCTCAATCTCTTGGGCCCATTCCCGATGGGGTTACAAAGAACTCGGTGTGTGTGTAGGAAGGTGTGCATGCTCCAAAGGATTAGTCGGACATTACATTTGGACACCTTTGGTCATAAAAAAGAAATGAGTCTATAGTGGTGCTACAGTTCGACACACTGAAAAAAAGGCCAATACAGCCTGTTAATTTCAATTTCTTAATTTTTTAAGAAAAAAAATAGCCCATTTCTTTGTTTTTCACTTGGAAGGATTAGAAGCAAATTCTATATATTTGAAAGGAATTTTTCTTTCTAATTTCATATTTTTTATAGATTTTTTTATTATGAGTTATTTGTATCAATTTTAGTTTTGAAGATAATCTCTATTTTGAGTAACCTTTTTTTAAAAGATTATTAAAATACTATTCAGTCTTTTGTAATTGAATATAGATGATTGTAAATTTGTTTGTTATGTGTAAAAAAGTTTTAGTTTTTATAATATTTTCATGAAATTAAAGGTTTTTTAACTAAAATTCATAATTTAGAAGAGAAGATATTGCTTAATATGTTACAATTGTGAATATGAATTTTGTATTAGGAGTTTGTTATTATTAATTTTTATTTTTAGAAATTTTAATTATTTTTTATATTTTGAACATATTTTATTTGTACCAAAAAATTTTGCTTCAATGATCTTATATTTTATCAAAAGGACTTTATTGAATAAGTTTTCTTTTTTATATTTTATGGAAAACATATCTGAAAATATTGTAGATTATGTGAAGTATTGGTAATCAAATGATAATTTTTATAATTGATAAATCAATATCAATCTATATATATATATATATGACCTAAAATGCAACATGTAAAGGCTAAACCTTTGGAGTATTTGCATGAAGCTCTCATATAACTGTTTTAAGGGGAAATGATCTCCACGTTCCTCCTTAAGCTACATTGTTCGTAAGGATGGCTGTGGGATACAACAATGTTGGTGATGGGTTCATTTGAAAGATTTAATTTTTTATATATAATAATTTTCTTTTAAGAATAATTTCATGAGATTTTGATTAAAAATTTAGTTTATAGAGCTCATAATAGACTTAGTGGATTTAATTCTCTTATACCAAACTCCTCATGAATTGCATTTGTACCTATTCCACACAAATTTATCTTTTAAATTTTTATTAGCCCAACTCAGAAAATTTTCACCATTAGAAATTTTGAGATTAAATTTTATAGGCATCATGTTGGCCTGGATGGTGCCTATATGCCGTTTGCCCCAAGGTCTTTCAGACCTTACCCCTCCTTGAGTTGCATTCTTTTTAAGTCCATATGTAGGATCCATCTATGGAAATAGGGATGAGTCCATTAGAAAAGACTAGGAATGAACATATGACATAGCAACAATCATATCAATTAGAACTATGAGGCTATAGGTTTTAAAGCCATAAAAATTTAGGGGTTAAAACAATGATAAAACTTTATTAATAATTTCTTTTAGGGTTGCAGTGATATTTTGAGTTTTTCTTATAGTGCATCAAATTTAAAAGAAATTCTAATTTTGTCTTTATTTCTCCTCTTTTTTTTCTTTCTCAAAAGAGTAAAATTGGAATTTCCTTTTAGGTGCACTATGAGAAAAATTCATGATGCAAAATTCACTACTCTTAAAGAATATGGTTTAATCAATCTAATTAAGATTAATCTTGGTGAGTTACAAGTTCAGTAGACATTTTCAACGGACTTATCAATTTGGTCCTAAGGTGGGCTAATAATATATATAAGAATCATTCTCATGTGAACTTTGATTTGTACAGCTAATTTGTAGGGCCTACCATTGACCTAATGGATCAAATTCTCCCCTCACATGCACCTAGCCCCTTTGAATTGCACCATATTTAATTTAACACAAATTTCATTTTTAAAACTCATTGAGTAATCCAATGAATTTTCACTGAAAGATAAATATAAAATTTCGAGCCTCTTAAAAAGTATGATTTTCTTTTCTAATCAAAATAAAATTTTATATGCACCATATATAATTCTAGGAACTTTCTAATCCACTAATCTAATCAAAATAAAATTATATTTTTAGTTCTTAGATTCGCATAGAGCGAATGACAGAGATGAGAAACAAAAAGCAAAAACAGTCGGACATGACCATATTCCACTCTCTTGAAATAATATACACTCATTTTCCAAACTTTTCTACACCCAGGAAGTCAAAATTCAACCTTGGCTCCTAATTTGGGCACGCAAACACGATACATGGGGCACTACCACAACCTTTAGTTAATATTCTCTCATCATTTTAAGTACGATACGAAAACTACTCTAAAAAGTCAAGAATCTCTTTTTCTTCTGAGACATTTCTTCTTTTTCTAGAAAATATAAATTGAGTGTTTAAGAATTTTTTACTGTCTATGCCATTTAAAATGTAGAGTATATTAAAATTATATTAAAACAAAAATTTCTATCTAAAGTGTAAAGTTTATAAACTATACCGTGTGCTACTACATTATTTGATTTCAATTTAAAATTATTGTTCAGATTGATACTATATTTTAAAAACCATATTAAGGCCAAATTTCAGTCCAAATCTAAATTTTTAGCTAGTTGATCTTAACGGTCAAAGTGACAATTTTGACCGTTAAGATCAAATGACTTGAAATTAGGAGTGTTTATGGATTGTATTCACGCTAGATTATGTTCTATGGTAACTTGAGTCTCTTTATATATTTAGAAGCCTCACCCCTCCCAAAGGTCGTTGGGCTTTTCAAGGTTAAAGGTCAATCCTACCTGCTTGTAAAAGTATAAGTCACCCACATGGATGTATCTCAACTCCTCATGTGGGTGTAGTTTAATTGGTTGCCTCCCACTTCAAGAAGTGAGAGATTGTGGGTTTAAGTCCTCATGGCCTAATCTTAGTTTGCCTTAAGGATAGTGGGCTCATTCGTAGGGGTTTTAGTAGGATTGTGAATAAGTTTCTCACAAGTTAATAAAAAAAAAAAAGGTATAAGTCCAAGCTCATTCGTTTAATAGTGTTAAAATTTCAACCATTCAAGTCAAAACATAGTGAGATAAAAGTAAACCATATTTGAGCTTGAAACTCAATTAGTAGCTATTTGATGTAAGTGGTCAATGTTATCATGTGCTTTTAAAAATCAACAAGACAAGGATGCCTAGTGATTTTGATCACTAAGATCAGGTAGTTAAAAATTTATGTTTTAGCTCAAATTAAGTTCACTTATATTCATCATGTCTACTTTCTATTTGAAGTTTTGAACAACCCCGTTTGTAATTAAATTAAAATAATTTTTGAAAAAGGAAAATAAACTAAGTGTACACATTTAATGGCTAAATTGGCCAACCCTGAGGTGTTGGTTTGGTCTTCAAAACTTGCCCTTGTTTGCAGGAAGTCTTGGGATCAAGTCCCCTTCAATAAAAAAAGGGTCACTCACGCCATACATGTTCCACGGGAGATGGCTAAATAGGCCAAAAAGCCCAATGGGCTTTCATGGGCTCGTATGGCTAAATTTGCTTAAGAATTTAACCTGGCATGACTGAATAACATATGTCTTCAAATATGTCTTCAAACCATTTATGATAGATTCGGGCAAGTATTGGGTTGAGGAATAAGCCTAATTGAAAATGAGTTTTTAGTTAAAATTTGATTTATTTATACTTTATGAAGGCTAATTTTAATTTAAATGGTCAATTTTTTAATGAAAAATAAATATAATAAAATAAAGGAAAACAAATTATGTGAGACTCATGCAATCGGTCAGTCCTTATTTAAATGGGCTTGGAGGTTCGGTATAGAGAAGGATACGCTTTGGGTCAAAGACTTCTCAGTTAGATATGGAGTAGAGGGTGTTGGTGGGTAGTTTCTGAGTGAAAGAGTAGAAAGTCTCAGATCGTCAGTAGACAAATCTTGGTGGAAAATAGGCTCGGGGATGGGCCTGGTAGGATGCTTGTTTAGAAAAAACATAAGGTTTTTGGTTGGAAAAGGCGAAAGAACCCTCTTCTGGATACCTATGGATTGGACAGTGGCCTTTAAAGAGATTTTTCCAAGACTAAATTTTGAGGAATGCTAATGGTTTGGTTCAGGATTTGTCAATTGGGATAATGGGTCATTCTTCTGGTACTTGGATTTCAAAAGAGAATTAAGATCTTTCGAAGTGGAGAGCTGTGATGGTCTTTTGAATCTTTTGGGGGAGTTTCCTTTCTCGCCGCCCGAATGTGATGAAATGATTTGGTCAGAAGATTCCTCTGGCATGTTCTCAATGGGAGTAATTGTTTATTTGGCTTAAAGTCAACGCTCCAATGATAAAAGGGTTTTTAAATAATTTTGGGAAAGTGCATCACCACCAAGGGTTCAAATTTTTGTATGATGTATCCTTAAAAGGGAAGATCTTGACGAAGGTAGAATTGAAAAGAAGAGGCTTGCTAAAGGATGAGGGCGAACTCAGCTGTATTATCTGTGAATCTTCTATGGAGGATGTAAATCATTTGAATCTTCTATGGAGGATGTAAATCATTTGTTTGTTAATTGTGAAGTGGCAAAAGGTTTGTGGTCAAAATTCATTAACTTTTTAGGTATTCCTTGGGTCCTAGCAAATACTTGTGTTCAATTTATGGGTACTTAGTACCTTTTGAGAGGAAACCTAGACTGAAATGTGCTTGCCAATTGCTTCCGGCTATGATTGTCTAGATCCTATGGAAGGAAATGAACGCTAGACTTTTTGAAGGTTTTTTTTCCTCTAAAAATGATCTTCTCCAAAAACCAAAATGGAGATGGTTTGTATGGTTGTTGAGGGATTCCAACTTCAAGGGCTAACAATCAATGATCTTATGTTATCTTGGGAGGGTTGCATGAAGGTTCAGAGTAATAAAGCAAAGGTAATGGAAAAATGGAGGCCTCCTCAACAGGGTACCTGGAATTTTAATATAGATGGAGCCTCAATGGGCATACTGGAGCCAGCAGGGGTTAGCGGAGTGCTTAGAAATATAAGGGAGAGACTTCTATAATGTTCAATAAGTCGATGGGTATCAAGGATTCAAATAAATCAAAAATTCTTAGCATTAGGAGAACTCTTATAATTTGGAAGGATTTTGGTCAAGGCCTAAGTATATATTTTCTTAATCTTTTAATTTTTTTTTTTGGGCAAACAAAGATAATGCACTTGATTTTATTTTCATAATTCAAGTTGCATTTCAGAATTTCATATAAACCTTGGTCAAAGAAGTCATATAATTTCGTGTCAGATTAAAACAAGATCAATTTATACAAACATTTAGTCACACTTTCAAGTGAATTACACACCATATTCAGCAAGAACAATGTATACATTCAATCACAATTTGAACTTTTGAAGTAGATTAATGGCACAATTGGATACCATTTAATACAACAAGATGAGAAAACAATCTAGAAACCTTAGAATATGTTTGGTGGTGGAAATCTAAAAATGACCTTTCAAATGGCTTTGGAAATATACTCATTTCTAGGACCTCCATGTCTCACCACTTTCTTCCCCATCGGAATATACTCTGCAATAAAAAAAAAAAATACAAGATGAATATTTAAGGAGAAAAAATAAAAAATAAAAAAAAGAAAGTTAAGGTAAATTTTTAGCCTCTTATCCATGTCAATAAGCCCATCAGAGTTGACTAAAGTACCTCCAAAACAAGGTTTGAAATTGTAAAGATTATAAACATAATTTACAATCATCAAATTTTGAAGAGTTTAAAAATATCTTTAGTAATTTAATAAAGTTGATTTATTTTCATGCTCATATTGATAAATTAGTCATTTCCAATGAGAGAAAAAAGACCCCTAAATAAGTACAAAAGTTTAAAAACAAAAAAATAATAATAAAAAATATTAAATTTGGAAAGTTCCTTTTATTCAAAACATATATTTTTCAATTTTATAACAAGAAGAACGTTGGGTAGAGATTGTCTCAAATGTTTTATTGATTTGCTTTAATGTATCTTATTGCAAGGTAATTTGAAATCAATGGGATATTTGTAATATCTTAATAGATGATATGTAGTTGAACTCGTATACTATAAATATCAGGCCACACCTTTCTTAATACCATTTTTTTTTCATTTGCTTATCAAGTTATTGATTTAAACTAGTCAAGAAATTAAATTTAGTTGAGGATCAATATTGTTATCTTAGAGTTTTAGAAATGTTGTTTTAACAATTAAAATTAAAAATACGCATAATTTGTTTTTTTTTTTTAATAACTAAAGTGTCTAGGTCTTTTAGACCACCCAACTGATCCTCATGATATATACAAGCCTCTCTACACACTGGATAATTCTACGAACAATGTCCCTTCGGAGTGGAGTGACAATAGAGCTCCAAACTCCTACTTCCATAAACGAGTTCCTGACCATCACTTTTACCTCTTTGGATTAATACTAGACAATTTCACATTCTATATATAGTGTTAAATACCGATAGAGTAATACGTATAACTAGTTGTAGACAATCTCATACACTATATGTATTTAACACTACACAATCTCATGAAAGTACTCAAAAGATAAACTTGTTTTCACAAATAAGACAAACCCAGTACTAGAAAATAGTTGACTAAGTTGTAAGCTTGCTCAAACTCTGGAATAAAATTGAATTTAAGTGTCATATGGGTATAGCTCAACTGGTTATCTACCGTTTCAAGAAGCGGGAGATGTCAGATTCGAGCACCCATGGCATCACCTAATGTACCTTAAGGGTAGTGCATATCATTCGTGAGAATTTTACATTAAGTTTCTCACAATTTTTCACATATAAATTCCAAAAAAAAAAAAATTGAATCGCAACTTGAATTTTTTGTCATTATTTATTAAAAAAAAAAATTAACTTTTCATACCCTCCTCTTCTTCTTCTTCTCAATATAAGCAAGAAGCTCCTCTTGTCGCGTAAGGACATCGTCCAAGGCCTGCATGAAGAAAGCCATGCAAATAAATAAGAAAGCTTCTAAACAAAATCATGAAAAGAATTCCTATAATGAAAAGAATCAATATACAATTAGAAAACTTTCCAAAAGACATTTTGTACATGATAGTTAGACTGTCATTTATTTAATTATTTTTTTTATAAACAAAGTATTCTGGTATTTTAGATCACCGGATTAATCCTCAAGACATGTACGAGCCTTCCTACCCATACACACTGAGTAACTCTACCGAGAATAGCCCTTTGAAGTAGAGTCAGAATCAAACTCATGATTTCCACTTTCTGAGGTGAGTCTCTAGCCATCACTACAACCCTTTCAGTTAACTTGTCATTTAACTTAATGTGTAAGTTGGCCTCATAAATCATAAATCAAGATCATTGATCCACAATAAAAAATATCTACTTGTGAAATTTGTTTTATGGGATATTTAAGTTTGTTATAGCTAAATATTCAGAATTCTTTAACATCACATTCATAACTGAGAGATTATGGGCGCCATTTGAAGTACAAAACAAGTGTTGTAGTTATTTTATAAGTCTATTTGCTAATTCTCCTCCTTAGCTATCCCTAATTCTTTCAAGTTCATTGGCTTCTGCTTTTTATTCTACTGGAAGTTATGAAAGGTGGACCCCATGCCTTTTGTAGGACCTAATTCTTAGTGGTAAGTTTAATAAGGGAATCTCAATGGATCCTTAGCCTCACCACTAACCCAAAATAATGGATTAATTGAATCATCTTCTCTAGTGGAATTACACCCATTAAATTAGGAGTATTAACTGGTTGAGGTCTTAAATTTAATACTCTCTGTGTCTTATTTTAGTTGTCTCATTTTAAATATTTGTATTTTTTAAAGAACTTGAATTTGATTTTAAACCACGATGCAGCTGGAGGTGATTCTCATCTATTTCAACACATTTTATACTACTCAAATATAGATAGAACAACTATTTTGGGACAATTCCAAAATCCATATGAGATAACTAAATTGGGACAGAGAGATAAGTAGTCAAGTCAAATGAGTCATAGGACTGGGATCAGGCCATATTTAAGGTCCGATAGTCTTAATGGATTAAACCCTAGTCAAAGGAGGTCTGACATGCCTAACCTATTATCTCCTAGTCCAAAATATGATTAATGAATCATATAACAAAAAAATAAAGATGGTAATCAAGTAATTAAGACCTTTTTAATATGTATTTTTATATTAATAGTTAACTTCTTTAGATGGTGTATTCTCTTTATTAATAGTATAAATTTCACAATACACTAACTTATTAGTTTGAAAGTTTAAAAAATTGGCAAATAGATGTCAATGATACCATTAGTCTCATTCTAAAACTTATGTATGTTCACGTATATGGACATTTCATACTATACTTTATTAGAAAAGATTATCTGTTCTGGACTTCAATCCACCCAATTAATAATATTGTGATATTAACCGGTCGGCCCAACTTGGTCCATTTTTTAACCATCTTTTCTTAAGTCTGTCATAGGGGTGATCCAACCCAGCCTGATCTATTTACTTAATGAACCTTCATCAATATGAAGGGCCGTGTAGCAAGAAACCATCCTGGTGACAACCCTAGTGTGGTAATATAAAAATTAAATGGTCAAATGGTAAAATAAATAAAAATCAGGGGTAAAACTTGGGTTGGGTTTTACATTTTTATAATTAGAATCGGATTGGGTTGAAGAAAAAAATTCGAATCAAATTTGGGTCGGGTTGGGTTAGGTCAAGATTTTTAAAATTGATCTGATCCGACCCAAATTGATCCGATCGACCCACTCAAAATATTTAATATAGCATTCGGATTGAGTCGGACTAGTGATTCTATTTAGTACTTGGGTTGAATCAGGTCAACAATTCTTTCTGCAATAGTTTAGAAGAAGCCAATGAGAACAAACCTTTTTAGTAGATGAAATCTCTTCTTCAAGTGCACCGACTCGGCTTATAGCAGCTTGCAACATTTCTTCCTTCTTAAAAGCCATCTCTTTAGGCTCCTCAGTTTGAATGTTTACCTTCTCTTCTAGTTCTAATAGACGCTTTATAACAGCATCATATTCTTTGGGAGAAATAACATGAGTCTGAACTTGGTCTGTTGTTTCAGTATGAGCAGAACCAGCACCGGTGATCTTCGTCGGCATGTTGCGTGTTATCCGAAGGAAGGCGGCAAGGCCCGTTACGATGGCCATGATTCCCGATAACAACTGTCCGGGATTTCTACCACCAGCTACAGGAGATGATCTTGCAGCTACAATCCCATGATAATTATAAAAATTAGATTTCAGTAAAATACCATGCATTTGCAAGTGTATTGAAGTCATGTGGGCGTCAACAGGCACTCGGTCTATAGAAACAGTTTGTCAAATTCAATATAAAGGCCAACTCTGTATCAATGAAAAAATGATTTAGATAATGACGATGACGATGATATAGATTTGTGAGAGAAAAACGATGTTTACATGCCCTTCAATCTCATGAGAAACTATAAGATTAGTAGGTCGTTATCATGAGATTACTTTCCAAATATTATTATTATTATTATCTTTTGAGTTGTAAGCAAAGTCTATTTATGAACTCAATTAAATAATAAAAGCATCAGATAATTATACCCAAAATAGCTTTATCTCCATTTCTCAAATTTTTTCCATTTTTATTATTTTTTTATTTTAAGTTCTTACCAATTAAATTAGGAAGAGGATGCTGAAATATAATTGTTGCCATGTGTTTAGTATGAGATAACTTTGGAGCATCTCAAATCATGATCACCCTTCTTAGCAAATCCATTCTACTATTGAAACATGGATCCATGTTTGCCTAGATTGGCCCCATTTTATATAGAACAGACCTCTAAAGAAATATGGCTCTAATCTACTCAAATACATAGGTCGATCACAAGAAGACTCTCCTGTATGACCTATTTTGTCTTCGTATGTTTAAATATGATATTATCAAAAATTATTTGGTTGAATCAATAAAACCATGTATTTCTCTATACTATGATTCAACTAAAATAATCGAATGTTCAAAACTCTCAATTCTTCCAAGAAAAGTAATACTCTGAACCAGGGGTAGAAATCTCAGTATCGGCTGATATCTCGGTCGATTTCTTTCTCCTATTTTTTTTACAAAAACCACCTATATCGGCCGATATCGGTGATATATATCGACGATATATATCAGATATAAATATTTCCAATAAAATAAGTAGGTTCTAATCATGTTTTTTTAAAATATGGAAAGTATGATTGGAGTTTTCAAATGACATATACCTGTACATATGGCAAGGTTTTTATCTTGTACTGTTTGCTTCCAATCAGCATCTACAGTCTTATCTACCATTGGGATATATTCATCATACCCTAATGTTCTTCGACTTGGATCCTGTCATAAATATCGATAGAACAAATGATTAGAATATTACTTTAATCTCAAATTTAATACAAGTAAAGTGACATGGATTAAAACAAAATACTCTTTAAGTGACTTCTTCAGGTACTCATATTGGGTTATAATTCTCTCTGTATATTTCTAAACACAATATCTTAACTCTAAGTTCCACGATATTTGGTAAACAATATAAACCACAACAATGTTAATTGATTCAATGACATTTACAATTTACATCAATAACATTTGAGACTGTCAATTGTTAATTTCCTTCTACAATGTGAAGCCTTGTATAGTTTACTTGTTTTAAAACAATTCATCAAATTTTTTTTAAGGCCAAGGTATCCAAACATCCTACTTGAATTTTTCAGGCGTCCCACCTGACTAATTCTTGGAACATGTGTAAACCTCCAGTCCACACACACCAACTATAGAACTAAGGGGAATGACCATTTTTGTGTTGAGAGAGGCTTGATCCTAAGACCTCCCACAAACAATTCATCAAATTATGAACTTCTTTAGTCTTAAAAATGAATGAAAATACATTAGAGTGACAACCATTATTAGAACTATTATGGAAACAAGGTGGTAAAGATTTCTTATCTCAATTGTAAATAACTCATAAATCGAGAAATGATTGACGTCCGCATCTAAAAGAAAAAAGATATGATGAGGACTTCTATGATGAGTACTTGGTCTATCAAAGATCTTGAAAGTGACATCTCATAATTGCCGAATCATTATAGTTGGGAGATGAATGTCGGATCTAGTGGTACATGATCATCTTGATTCGAGTGGTGGATCTGCGCATTGATCTGTGTCATTTTTGCTTAGAGTTGTCTGATCTGATTGTCCATTTTCATTGGATCGAATTTTGAGAGTTGTTTGACTGTTAGATCGAGATTGGCTTGACCCTAGCTGTTTAGATTGGGTCTAGCTAATCTCAGCCAGTCATCAGCTTTTTTGGTTTAATAGATGATATAAGAAATTCATTTAATTTTTTATTTTAAGTATGGACAACTTTGTTTAATGTAATAACTTATTTTGATAGTTTCAATTGCACACTTATGTGACACACATGAAGTTTAGGGTTTCTTTTAAGGTTTTTTATTAACCAATGTATAGACCTCTTACTTTAATATAGAATACAATTGAAAGAATCTCTCTCTGCAAACTCTTCTCCTGATATGACTATGACTCAATCAATCCTTCAGTGTGACTTTAAGAAAAACTAGGTGGTTTATATCATTCTCTTCTCTTTCCCTTTCTTCTTCTTCTGCTTCTCCTTCTTTCCCCTCCTCCTCCCATTCTTCATTCATTTTCTCATAACTTTGGAACCCTAACCATCCCAAAAAGCCTAAAACAAGCCTGATTTGACCCAAACTAGGACCAGACCTGGAATCAAGAAACCACCACTGGCTCAAAACCACATATGAACAGGGTTCTCTCTTCCAGTAATGTTCCCTTTAGCCTCTTGTCCTGTAATCCCACCCTACATAAAATCACCAAATAATCCCTATTTTAGGCCTATTTCGAGTGTTTTTATGGGTTTGAATCCAAGTAGGACCGGATTTTCCCTTGCAAAACTTCTCTCGTGTGAGAATTTTTTGTGATTTTAGAATTTTAGAACATTTTGAGAGCTTAAACTTTAATATAATTACCTTTAGAATTTAACATGCTTGCATGTTGTAGGACTCTGTAGTTCTCTTATGTGATGTTATTTTCTTAGGTCTTTTATTAATCATTGATTGCAGAATTTTAACTTCTTAGATTAGCATACTACCTCTATTTTGTACGCAGATATAATAGATATCATTCATATTTCTTATTTTCCTTCATTGCACTCTTAAATTTTGGATTTTGAGTGTCTTAACCTTATTTTAAGGCAGTTGCATATCCATCCCGTGTCAAGATAATTATTTTCTCTCTTTTGAGAAATTTACTTTAAGACAACTGATCATATTCTAAATGAGATCATTAGTCTACATAGTGAATATTAGCATTCCATAGTGAGTCAAAATCATGCAAACAACCCAAAGAATTCATTAAATTATCTATATAAATTGCAACACTAAAAGTCGTTGGCTTGACTAGGGTTGTTTGTCATTTTTCAACTATGAAAAATAAAGATATTGAAAAATGAGACATTTTTTTTGTTCTTTCATGGAATGCGGGCTCTTCACGAAGACCACAAAAATGTAACATTTTACTCTCTTTCTAAGGAATCCTTTCTCCAAGAGTGATACAAAATTTATTGAGGAAAATGAAGAGGTTTTCCTCTTTTGTCAAGATAATGGTTTATTCATTTTTAATAAAAATGAAGATTTTGATGTTCACAATCAAAATATCGAGTTTTTAATAACTCAACATGAAACCAGATTTCATGGTACCTATTGGATAATATGAATAGAATTCTGATATAAAATTTTCTATAGAATTATTTTCCTCGAAAAAATTGACAAACGACTTCTAAGAGACGAATAGTGTAGGGTATTTAAACCACTGTGTATACTTTCTCATAACTTTAAAGTATAGATCACTTACTTCTTCATGAACAGGAGATAGCTCTGGATGCTCTATAAATTCCCTTCGAAGTTTTGACCAGGTGTTACTTGTGTCTAGAAGTTTCTTTTTCTTGAATGAATTACAACCCTTCATGTTAGAAAACAAATTGAATATAAAAAATACATTAGTATAGAAGACATTTTTCTTAATCCATAAGTACAAATGAAATTGGAATTTCAACATTGTAAATTGTAAGCATAGGAATATAAAAATTGCAATAAAATAGGATTTATATGGTAAAAAAAAAAACATTAAGAACCTTTGGGTACAATATCTCATCCTCAGATATGGTCTTCTCTGCAATTGAAATGGTTTTCCTTCCGCATTTTGCCTCACCATTATGTACCCTCTGTCCACCAAAATAGAAATATCCATTTGTTATTGTAGATAAGAATTAGTATCACAAACAATTTAGTTAAAATAAATGCTTTAGTATCTTAATTAATATGGGAACCTTCAATATTTCTGAATCCTTCCATGGGCCTTTATCTGATCTCATGCAACCACCATGATCAGCACATGTACAAGTACCTCCCAAGAAATCCGGCAGTTCACTAGAAAAATCCAAGAAAAATCAGATCTACTAAGTCGTCACATTTGAAGAAACAAGAGTTTTTCTTTTTGCATATTATAAAAATACGTGTGCAAAGTTTAGGGGTGAAACTTGGATTGGATTTTGATCCAACTTGCATGACCTGACCGAGAAATCAAGTGAGTTGGATTTTACATTTTTTAAATTAGAGTCGAGTTGGGTTGAAAAAAAAAACTCAAATTAAATTTTGTTAGAACCACGGTTTATCTATATATCTAGTTTTGTCAATTCCGTGACTCATTTTGATCCTTGCCTCTAGAAGTCCGAAGTAGTTAAAGCAAGTTTGAAGACCAGAATCATGGAAAATGAAAGGTTGAGTTCAAAAAAGTAATCTCCCGTGTTTGCCAACCATTTTAGGGGAAAAAAGACTAAAGGATTCCCTAGAAAGACCCTAAAACTTAATTGGATTTAATTGTAGAATTTCTGGAGCCAAAATCATGGTCAAAAGATAATTTTTGGACAAATCGGTATCTCGGCCTGGGTGAATTTTTCACCCCTAGTTCAAAGTGGTTGGAACACTCTAATTAATGCTAGAGGTTTTGACTTTGAATTCTTGTAAGGACTTATTTAATATATGTGTTTATGGGTGGTGCCATGTATCTGAAGTTTTATCAATAATCATCAAAAAGTGCAGTCGAAGGGTTTTTACAGTAAAAAAATCCAAACTATATAACGAAAAATGATAACCAAGTAGGTCTCAGCTAGTTCGATGCAACCAAATCTATGGATAGATAATATCAATATACATAAATGAATGAAAATAAACAATAAATCATCATATTCTTTCAAAAATAAAAAATAAATAGAAAAAACAAAATCACCTAGCATCAATTATTTCAAGCAACTTGCTCTGGTACTTATTTCCAAGAACCTAAAGGACAAAAAGATCCATTAGTTAATATTTGAATTCAATGGCCAAACTAAATTATATAAGCCACATTAAAAGATTTTTACTTACATTGATCTTTGCTGCTGTTTGTGGATCAAGGAAAGACTTTATGGTGTTCCATAATAGTCTAAAGCCAGAACCTGCATTTATGATGAACATGCGACACAAGGTCTGCAGTACAAACAAGAAATACAATCATATATATTTTACATTTATATCAAACTGATTTACTTAAAAAGGATAGATATTTTTTTTATACTATTTATATATGTTAGTATAGTCTCACATCAAGTGGGTACAAAAATTAGTGACTGTATATAACACGAGAGGTACTCTCATATCAAAAACTGGCTTTTGAGAGTGAATTCTACTTCAAGACTATTCACGTGTATCAGAGTGAGTGTATCATAGGGATGGGTCGGGTTTGTGTCTTCAGCCCTATATGGAGGGGAGAGCCGAATGTTTATAGCCCTAGCGCTGAAGGAGAGACACTCTTCTCTCAAAGGCTAGCTTTTGAGAGTAAGTTTTACCTCAAGACTGTTAATAATACATAGACGATATTTTATTAGCCAATAGTGATATGGGCCTTTAAAAAAGGTAACTAATTTGATTCTTGAAGAGAATTTTGACACAAATTATGCCTCTTTTGTTATAGGTAGTGAGATATTTAGATATTAATCTCAAGGGATACTTACATTATCACAGAATAAAAAAAAAACATACAAGATTGGGCATTATAGAAAGTAAAACAAAAAACAAAAAAGGATAGATAATTACCTCAGGATAGTTACTCCCATCAATCTTCTGAAGACGCATAACAAGCTCCCTTGCATTTTTGTTAAAATTTTTAAGTCCCTAAGGCACCATTTGATATATTGAGTATAAGCAACAGATGATCCTAGTGTCTCTAAAGATAATCATAGTGCGAAGAATTAACAGGGGCATCGGTGTTTTCTAAACAAGAGATACCGAATTTGTCTTTTTATCCACTTGTCATCATCTAATGATGAAAAGATACACGGATATCTATTGATATAAAAAACATCGATGCCATTATTTGTTTTCAATAAAATAACCTCACATACCACTCCTTGCACATCTAAAATTGTAGTACTTTGATCAATGTGTCTTCTTGCTGCAATTGAACAAGCTGGGAACTTCACAGCAAAGGTCCTTTCAAACTCCTGCACATGGTATTTAACATAGCGATCCAAAGTTGTCGCTTGCAACAACTTGTTAGAATCAACTTTGCCCAATGACTCTATGTACACCGGCCTGCCTTCCTTGTCCACCCCATGGTGACCTTGTGGGTAGTGTTGTATAACTTCATTAACTTCTTTGAATTCAAAATCCTTAATAAAACAATAAAAAAAAAAAAAAAGAATCAGCCAAAAATATAACTAGCTTGGAAACTGATATGGTTGTTTTTTTTTTTATGTGTTTGGCAACTAGTAGATTCTGATATTAGAGATTCTTAATCAGACAATTAGGAGAAACTATTTTCATATTAAAATTTTGTTATTTGATCGCGGATAAAGTGAAGAAGATTTGTGAAGATTAGAGGGGTCTAGCTAAACATTTAGATTCAAGCGATGGGTATCGAGTCATACAAGGTATGCCCTTATAGCTCAAAATCTCCTATTTTTCTATAACTACGTTTGAATGCAGACGAAGCTTTTAAGGGATTCCCCTGATAAGAGATTCTCCTTGAGTGGGGGAATCTCATGTTAGGGATTCTCATGTATTCGTTTGGTCATTTTAATGAAAAGCTAATAGGAGAAAAGAAGTGAAGAGAGAGGAAAAGAGAGGAGCGAAAACCATAGTTTCTCCTCGCTATTTACAAAAAACCAAATTTAGGCTTCATAAGGGGAAAGTAGGCTTGGCAAAAACGGGATTCTCCTCTCTATTTACCAAAAAGCCAAATTTAGGCTTGATAGGGGAAATAGGGGAAAGTAGGAGGGTAAGGAGAGGACAGGGGCAAAGATATCTATCAATACAAAATGATAAAAAAATAGATGAATTAATATCAATACAATACCAAATTTCAAATACATTCTTGCAATTATATTTTACTCCTTATGTTGTATTAATTATTTTATTAAAATTTATTTTGATATATTTTCAACACAAGAAGCATATTCATATATTATGAATCATTACTTACTAAAAAAATTATAAAAAAGATTCAAAATCATTACCTCCATAATTGTGTCTGCGGCAAATTCAGTCCTCCATTGAAGCATTTCAGCCCACATTTGTTTAGTCTTGGGAATGTCAAATTTCCTAGCCTTCAGAAATCTGCATGATCTTATTACGAGCTAATAGATCATTAAGTGGTGGTCACCATATTTATAAGCATATTAAATTGAGAACTTGATATATCGACCAGGGGTCGAGATATCGGCTGATACGAAACATATCAGCCTATATCATATGGGCTTTAAGCACCGTATAATATCGGCCGATACAACCTTCGTATCGGCCGATATATATCGGTCTGATATCGGCCAATATGATTAATATTGGTATTTAAAAAAAAAAAATCAAAACGGTGATGGGCCAGTGTCAAAATATCAGCCGATATTTACATTTTCAAAATATTTTTTTAAAAAAACAGTTTTTTTTTGGTTTTTTATATTTTTTAATTCAGAAAAAATAAAATAATAAAATAATATCTATATTTACCAAAAAAAAGAGGAGAGAGAATCATATCGGCTGGGCCCTTTTTTGCACCCCTGATATAGACATTTTACATGCTATGTCTTCCCATTACAATGACTACATGTTTCCTTCAATAAAATACGTTAGAAAATTTAGAACCAAATGAGTTTAGCTATTACATGTGTGCCTTCGAGCCCATTCATTTGAGATCATTAAAAATTTAACCATTTAGATTAAAAATTCACACGATTAGATGATATAAGCTGATCAAATTTGAGTTCAAAAATCAATTTATTGTCATTTGATCTTAGTGATCAAAGTCACCAGGCTTCATTGTCGTCGTAATTCTTAAGGACGCCTGATAACTTTGACTACTAAAATCAAATGGCTAAAATTGAATTTTGGACTCAAATTTGATCTCTTGTAATCATCATGTCCATTTTCAATCTGAATGGTCATTGTTTTAATTAATTTCAAAATAATAATAAAAAATAAACATAGATCAGATGTATACATAGTTGTATACACATAAAATGGTTAAACGGGTCAAAAATGCCCAACGAGCTTTCAGGGGCTTCTTCCAACAGCCCAAGCCAATTGTTTATATAAATGGTCTCAAAAAATTTAGCTTGGGTCCAGTGTGACAGGCTGGTATATATATTCAAACCCGAAACTCGAGTTCGATTCGGACCGAGGAACAACGCCTACATTTATATAGAGATTACGACTATGGAGGAAAGAAAGAAATGACCTGAGCATCGTGTGATAATCATCATGTTTTGAAGGTAGTAATTCTTCCAAAATAAGTTCTTGACGAAATGCATCAACGGTCACTAGTTCTTCAGCATCATGTTCATCTTCCAGGGAGATGGACATAACTTTGCTGCTCCTCCTTTTCTTTGTCAAAGAATACTTGAATTTTGTAGATGCAGTCATTGCTTTCTTCTTTATAGATCCAATCTTTGTCTTCCTCTCCTCATCAAAATTCTCAATTTCTAGTCTTCGTTTATCATCATTGCAAGTGGATCCATCTATACCCATAACAAGTAATAAAAATTAGAACAATAATTAAATATTAGCTACCCCAAATAAATATATTTTGCCAAAGACATATTTTCATGTAATCAAATAATGGAAGCCCTAATTTGTTCTTAGAAGCCCATGAATGAGGAAGATGAGATCATAGCCTAGTTAAAAAAATGTGATTCATTATCCATTAATCTTTTAGGAAGGTTTATTGTTGAATGGAAACATTTAGTGAGTCTCAAATTGCTATGTGATTCATTTTCAATTTAATATGAAATTCTAATGATAGGTTAAATGGTACTAAACAAAATACCAAGGAAACAAAATAAAGTACACAACACTTCTTTTTTTCTTGGATGATCAAGGTGTCCAAGAGTCTTAGAACACCTGACTAATTCTTGGTACATGTTCAAATCTCCTTGCCTATGCACACTGAATAATGCTACAGGGAGTGTCCCTTTGAGATGGAGTGAAAATTGAACTCAGAACTTTCACTTCGTAAGACGGGTTAAGTACACAATATTTATTAAAATCATATAAAGTGCAATACGAAACTATCCCAAATCTCAATATATGTTTTCAAATGTGGATTCAAATGTATTTTAGGCCTACTTTTCATGAACATTGTCCTTTTAATAAGTATTTTTATCTTAAAAATAAATATATGCTCTAGCAAATTAGATTATAGTCAATCTTTTGCCTCTGGCACAAGCTTTACAATATCCCAGCTTCTGAAATGTGTGACAGATGAACAACTCAAATCGAAATGAAATTTCTCCCAATGATTGATTTCTATTTTACTTCTTAGTTTTCTTCTTCAGGGGCTCCAAATGGTTATGATTTGATTTCGTATTGGCAAGCAAAATACTAAGAAAATTTATCTATAAATAAAAATCAAAATCAAAATAAATTATAAGACTTAATTTAGTGAGTTTGAAAGATTTCACATGTCACTTTCATATTAGTATTAAAAATATAGAAATCATTTGATACCATGATGGACAAATAGAAAAATCATTTGATTTAAGGATTAAATTTAGTAAGGTGGAAGGATTGATCCATTATTATCATTATCATTGTCTGAAAATAAAAGAAAATTGTGAAAATTGGAAAAAGAAATTCTATGACTAAATTTGGTAATTTTGAAAGATTTGAGCTACTTTTTTCATGCTGTTATCTAAAAATGGGACATTTTTTAAAATAAATCAAAGTAGAGTAATTAGCATGTCTTAACTTAAAAATAAAAATAATGAAATCCCCATTACAAAATCTTAATGTAGTTTTGAAGTGGGAAAAAATCTCTGTAAGATCATTTGGCATGTTTTTGTATCTTGCATCTGTCTAAATTTGTATCAAATTTTTAGCCTTTTTCATAATTATATTATTAAATATGGTTTTGAGTTTGACTAATGAAAATATGAAAACACATGAAAAAAATAAAATAATTTGATATATAACCTTTCTAATTTGTGAAATTTGAAAAAACCAATTCTACAAAACATATTCATCAACTAGTTATACATAAAATACCAAACATCAGATAAGGCGTTGAGGTTTGAATGATTCACCATTGAAAAGTACATACCTTCTTCAACCAATATTTTCAATTATTAATATTGAATAAAAAATCTGAACACTTTTAAAACCAAATGACCATTCAAATATATTGAGTTCACTTTATATGAAAAACCAAGTGCATTGTTTGTCTAATACTTGGAAAAAATGAGAGAAATGAGAGGAAAGTGAGAGATAAAAAATTAATTACCAGGCCTTGCAAATCGATCTGACATGTTTTCAGTCATGATTTGTCTGTACAAGCGATCAGGTGATTGGAGACTTAAGCCCATATGGCAACAGGGTTTTTGCACTGCCACAAAAATAAATATGAATAATAGAAGAATAAATACCAAATAATCTACCAATTAATACTCCCAACAATTCCACATTAAAATTAAAAATCTCATAGATAGTAATAATGGACACGGTTGACTTTTCATAAATGTGTATTCCATTGTTTGGTGGTTTTCTAATTACAAAATTGTAATTGATTATTTCCCTTTTAGATAGGTTTGTATTTTCTATATATTCAATGTCAATAAGAGCCATTTTTCTCAAATCTTTCATAGTTTGTTCTCAGCCTAGAGAAACCAAAAAAAATATTGAATTTGGTTCTATAATAGTAAGAGAAGGACCAAGAGGGGCCATATGATCACAAATGCTGCATATTTACATGGAATATCTCCAAATTCTCTCATTTTATTAATTTGAAAAATGACATATTTGAAATGAAAATGAAAGCAAAGACATGTTGGAATATCTATAGCTTCAAGTTAAAAATTATAAACAGTACTGCAGTGGGTAAATTTACAAAGAGAGGTGTTTTAGGATTGAGTTGAAATCAAACTCAAGATTCTCGTTTTCTGAAGGATTCCTGATCATTACTCCAATCCCTTTGGATTGATGCACTATACTCACTTGAGAAATAAAAATTAGAAATCAAATTATTTAAAAAGGAAAGAAAATCATTACAACAATGTAACTCAAGATCAGGCAAAAATGCCATGCAACTCAACAGGATTTGCAGATTCCAAACGAAGACAACTAATTACATACATTTCCAGGAAAAAAAACAAGTGAGTGCATTCTTATCCAGTTGCATCAAAACTAAAAGCCTTAAAACTCCACATTCTGCCCAGGATCAAAGACCAAAAGAGTGAGATTACTCAAGATTGCATTAAAAAAATAATAATAAAAGGGTGACATTTCTTAGTGCAGATTTTCTAGGAAAGCTTGTTTGTAGTGTATCAAAATTATCCTGAAAGGAAGATCATTAAGCATCACATGGATAGGAAAACTATCAAACTTGAAAATATTTTCTTAGAAAATACTTGCAAAATGGAGTACCCAAAAGAGAAAATTTTCTTCACATGAACATTGTTGTACATGTTTTTTTAGATAAATATAGAAATTGAACGAGCCGCAATTGGATTAATGCAAAGTTATAATGAACCCATATTCCAATATCATGGATAGATCTTGAAATTGAGAAGAAAAGAGAAGAAACATACAATAGTATCAGAATGGAATGCAAATTCCATTGAGAGAAAAAGGTTCTCTACTTTCTCAGGAACTGGATATTGGAAACGAAGCAGAGATAAAGAGTGGGGAATTTACCTCTGAGAAGAAAATGCTTGAATTGTGGGGTGTGCTATGGCTATAAATGGCTTAATATTCAATGGTGATAATTACGCCATTGAAGGAGGCGGAGAGGAAGGCAAAACAGCTGAGAAAGAGAGAGAGAGAGAGAGAGAGAGGAGCGAAATGCAAGCCATTCCATTGATAAAATTAGAATTTCCCACCAAGACACCAACCAAAGGCCATACCACCCCAACGTCTCTTCCTTATTTTTTAAGTTTCTAAAAATATATATATGTTTATCTTACAATCTCATACAATTTTCTATTCTTAGTGAAGCTGATTTTCAGTTTTCATTTGTAATAAACTATCTTACGTTGTCATTATCTTAATGATAATGATGACTTTCATTTGAGGGTGAAATTTGGATCGGTTTTAATCTGACATGCATGACCCAACTCAAGAAATTAAGTAGGTTGGATTGGGTTGAAAAAAAAAAAACTCGAATTAAATTTGGGATAGACTGAGTCAAACTTTTTTAAATTGACCTAAGTCTACCCGAATTGACCTGAACCAGTCCATTTAAAAAATTCAATATAAAACTCGAGTTGAGTCGGATCAGCATTTTGGGCCAACACTCGGATTGAGTCGAATCAACATCAAGTTGGGTTAAGCAATTCAGATCAGTAATTCGAGTTGGGTCTGATCGAGTTCAATATATTTTTTTTATATGAATTGAGTTGGGTTTATTAAAATCCGGTCTGACCCGCCCAAACTTCAACTTTAGTCATGAGGAAAAATCTCAATCATTTATAAATTTTTAAATTCAAATATATATATATATATATATATATATATATATATATATATATATATATTTAAATTAGAGAATCATTGTCAAGCCATGTCGAGAGATAAAACGTGACCTGTGAAAATAAAAAAATTAATGGTTAGATAGACCAATCAAATAGTCTAAAATGGTGTCTATCAAATCATCTTAGCACTTTAATTTGTTAAGATAAAAATAAAACCATTGAAAAAATATTTTTACATATGCCTTTCAATTCATGTGTTAGAGATGCTTCAAATCAACATGAAAAAAGTTTGATCTAAGTTTAAAAATAGAGTAACAATTTTATTAATCATTTTTTTTTATAAAGTGAGCTCCACATGAGACTCTTACGTAAGGTGGGCCTGAGATCCTCTAAAATCTCAAGGGCTCTAGACAGAGTGAGATTTGAGGAGCCCTTTCTAACTAATATATTAAAGAGTTTATGTGTATAGAGACCCTTTCTATCTAAAGACATAGACGTGTAGGGCCGGTCCTGCTCTAACACTCCGCTTAAGATGGGGCGTTTTGTATATTGACGTTACATAGCTTAAAGTCTTGTCTTTTTGACTCAGTCAAAACTTGTCTCACTTTTCCAGTTGACTCAACTGAATGAAAAATTGAATCGAGTTAAATTTTTTACTTTTAGACTAGTCACTGCAGTGTGACTTTACTGCTATTGGTTATTATTATAGATTTACATACCATATCACATAAATGTAATTTTAATTTTTCAGCTGCCAAATTTTAAACTTATTTAAATTTTTAACCATAGATATAGTCATAAAATTTAATGGAGAACTTTAGCATGAAATAGTTAAAAATTTGTATGCATTTAAATTTGACATTTAATACATATAATATCTTTTTATTTTATATGACCATCACACTTCAATATTATGTCACGTACTCACGTGGGCCACTAAACTATTTTTGACCTTTTGTAGCATATCTACATTGCTGATGGATTTTTTCTAACTATGGATTAACGGTGAAAACCCACTTTTATTAGGTGGAAGTGTTAAAAATTTATACTACGGCTACCACTTCCGATAAAATAATCGTCGATACAAATTTCGATCAAGATTAATTTTTAATTAATGAGATTGAAAATTTTCAACTAATATTTCAACTATATTGATAATATGAATTGAAATTTCTAAATACACTATATTTGTCGTATTGGCAAAATTAATCGAAATACGCCAAATTTTCAGTTGAAATTTTACAAATTTTGGCCAATATAAATTTTCAAAAAAGTCCATATTATTTAAATTAATTTAGAAATTTTAATTAAGTGACGAAAATGAATCTCTAATAATTTAATGTCATGACCGTTACATTCCCAGAACAAGTAAATTTATCAGAATCAACAGTAGAGATGTAGGAATCCAACTTAATTACATCACTATTATGAAATTATTTAGTACCCCATACATAACATGCATGAGGTTGTGGGCGTGGGAGAGTCGCTTCATGGAAATAATTTATCCCACCTCCTTTTGTTCTTAGAGAATAGCAGCAAATAAATTACCAACAAGTTTTGTAAAATTCGTCCAAGGTCAGGTTGGAATTTTTCCAGAGAATATGAGGAAAAAGATTAGCAAGAAAATATTCTCTTTGTTTGCCAAGGAGCAGCCAACTCTTAGTAGATTTCGTTAGCAAAGTCTCAAATTGTCAGTTAAGTAATAAACCTTTAGGTCTTGGAGTTTATAAATGTATGGACACCCTCTTTTTATAAGTCGATTTTTAAGGATGAGTACTACTCATGTGTTTTCATATTTCCAACCTCACGTGGAAGGAGAAAACCGAGTATCTCGCAGAAGGAGAGTGTCAGAAAAGTCCCACATTCCCAGTGAACCTTTGAGTTTTGAGGTTTATAAATACATTAATCTAAAACTAATTGTGAATAGTAGTATCTAAGCCATTGATTTGAACAAGATTAGAATGCAATAGTTTTGAGACACTCAAACAATCTTTTTCTCTAGTTTTTTTTTCTAATGAATCATACCTCAAATAGCAGCTGCAATCATCCACAACTGATTTGGGAATTTTCTGGGTTTTATTTTTATTCTTTCTAGTGCAATAAACAAACATAGAAATTCATGACTGAATAGATGTAATTTAGCAGTGTTTTGGCTTTAGAAAGGGTAGACGAATTTGACATTTCCAGATTGTTGTTTCTTTGTTTCTTCACATCACGACTTCAAGCGAGCCATCTCCAAAACCCTGCCCTATTTGTAATCCTAGGGCCTGAAACCACGTAATTGCTCCCTGTTAGCCGAATTTTCGGCTGACATATCAGCTGAATTTTTTCTCTCTCTTCAAAATTCCTTTTTTTTTAAATCTCAGACTTTTTTTTTCAAAAAATTCATTAAAAAAATATTTTTTAAAAAAGAAAAATTAAAAAATATAAATCTCGACCGAAATATCGACCTGCAACCGATATTTTTTTTTTTAAAAAAAAAAAAAGAAGAAATCGGCCGATATTTAATCCCCGTTATTTATAGATGTGACTCATTGGCAATGGACATTTGAGTCCATGATCAAGGTTGTGGACGACCCAATTGGTCTCGCACAATGAAACTTACAAATCACTGGCCCCATCAAATTAATATTTTTGTGGCCTTCACTTCTTTTGTTATTTTCACTTAATGGGATTATTTAAGATTAGTGTCTTGGGTTAATACCTACCGTTCGAATCAATAAAACAAATATGGACGGTATTTTATTTTTATTGTTGTAATATAAAGAATTTTTTTTTTCTATTAATATCAGGATTTTACCACTTCTCCCATTATTATCATCAAAATTCAGTATTATCGTGATATTAACGGCACTTTCTTAAAAAAAAAAATTAAAGTTATAACCATCGATAATTTGGTTTAAGTTTTTAATAACTTTAATAATGGTATTTTGAAATAAATTTTTGTGATTGGATGACTTTTATGATTCAAGAAAAAGTGAGATAATGAATAAAGTAATTTATTTATTACAATATATTTGTATATTCCTAATGGTTATTTCAATTTTAACTATTATATATATATATATATATATATATATATATATATATATATATATATATATATATTATTATGTTATTGTTATTGTTATTATTATTATTATTACTATTTAGGGTTGAAATCGAGTCGGGTTTCTTAAAACCCAAACCGACCCGAGCTATTGACCTGAATTCTTGACCTGACCTGGTCCTAATTTTGACCCAACCCACATTCTGAACCCATTTTAGTCGGGTCGGATCGAGTCGGGTCGGATTAACTTGAAAATTCCTCAACCCGACCCGACCCGAATTCCATATGGGTTTTTGTCATCTCAATCTGACCTGACTCGCATGACCCGACCTGCATGATTTCTCAGATTGAGTCATGCGGGTTGGGTCAAAACCCGACCCAAGTTCCACCCGTACTATTCTTTAAACATTATAAGTTCTGTAAGATGTTCCCGATAATATCCTAGTTAAAATCCTAAATTTTGAAAATATTTAAATATTGCCGGTACCCATCCTCACAACCCTCACAACCTTTTCACCGATTTGGAAAGAAAATTGGAAATTTAAAAGATAAACATTTAGTAAAAATGATGGTATAAATATCAAAATCCTTAAAAGATAAACATAGATTATTACCATCAGTGGCCATGATTGATGCATTTGTATCTCGACCGTGATGGAGCTAATGATAATAAACAACCAAGCTCTTGCTATTTTGAAACGTTTTTGTGGCACCTCAACATTGTTTGATGCAATTAGGTACCATGAACTGTCGTTCGACTTGTATGATACTTTGTTTGTCCATGGGACGAGTATTAAGGCGAGATAGGGGGTACTTGGGCAAGGAGAGGGAGAGGTAACTCTAGAGAGGGAACTGTGGGTTTGGGAGATGAGGGAGAGAGAGAACTGTGGATTTGGGCGAGGAGGAAGAGAGAGAAATGTGAAGAGGGAAGTGCAAAGGGAAAGGAGATTGGATTATTAATAGGTTGACGGGTTTGAATTAAAATTTAAAATAATTAAAAATACTCAACATTCAAATAAATTAGAAAGCAACTTGATGTATTGATTATTTTTATGAAAAAATTTTATATTTAAAATTTATTTTTATAAAATGAGATTAAAGTAGTTTTGGAGTGAGGGTGTAACTCGAATAAACCAAGTGTTTTGCCTCAGCACATGACCTCCATACCATGGGGTTATTCAATTGATAAACTTAGATTATTGAAAATATTATTTATTTATAGATTTAAATCAGAGTAGTTTAAATCTAAAGAGAAAAATGTTAGGTTTATTAGCGAAATAAACACATCAAATTAACGGAATAAAATCAATCATAAGCAAAACACCAATGATTTACGTGGTTCGGCCCACCCGACCTACGTCTACGGAGCGTGTAATTATATTATTCAAAAAGAATAAAGAGATATATAGATACAAGAATAAATTCCTTTATACGAGAACCAAATCAAACCCGGCTTAATCTCTTCTCGGTAGTGTTCTTCAGTTCCTCTGTAACCCGATGCAGGACAATTGATTTTTGCCCACTATGATGTATGATTGTTGCCTCTGTCAACCAACTAGACGAGACCCAATCCACTTCTCATGCTTTCTATGGTTTTCTCCTCTCCTGAACCTGACTTCTCACAGACCATCTCTCTGCTCATCTGCATATGGTGTATGCCTTCAGAGTCGCACTCAGAACCGTGCAAACACCCAGCAAAAGGTGGCTGAAAACCCTTCTCAGCAAGACCCTTCAATCTCTGGGTTTGCCTGCTGATAGATCAGAGTGCTGTTAAGTGGAAAAACCCCTTTGACGACATTGTCTTCTGTTCTTAGAAACCCAGCAAGCATTGCTCTCTTCGAAGCCTTCCTCACGTTTTCTATGCTACTGGTTTGCCTCTGTAAAAACCTGTTGCCCAGAAATTGACCCGAGAGGAGGGGTGAATTGGGTCAATGCAAACTTTTTGAATTTTCTTTAATTACACAATTTAAAAAAAATAAGATGCAAATAAGTACTAAATAAATGCCAAAATATAAAAGATGAGATGAGAAGAGATAGAGAGATTGAACCCAAGATTTTTACGAGGTTCGGCGTTCTTGCCTACGTCCTCGCCTCAAGTACACCACTTGAAGATTGAATGCACTAAACTTCTCCTTCAAGGATGGAGAAGAAACCTATTATAATGCTTGTAATGAACACTCTTTGATTTGAATGTGAAGACATCATTCTCCTTCACAAGGGCTACACCAACCCTTTACAAATTTTATCTCTCAATGAAAAGTAGAAGAATACAATGCAAAGCTTAGTAATAACTCTCAAATGTTTACAAATCAAGTGTACTAAGAGTTACTCAAAGATTTGAACTGGAATGGCTCAAGGTAAGATTGCAAGAGATGGATTTTTGAGCTAGAGTGTGCTTAGGATTTGACTTCAATAAATTCTTTTTTATTCTAAGTAAGTCAACCCTCCTTATGCCCATTAATGCTTGGTTTTATAAATTTTTCATAGTTAAGACCGTTGCCAAGCATTAAATGAAGCAAAGGGTCATTGGGGAGAGCATTTATGATTCAAAAATGTTATCGTTTCGCGATTCAGTCGATTGAAATGAAGATTCAGTCGACTGAAAATGACCTGAATCTCGGACAGTTTATCAGCAAGTAATTCAGTCGATTGAACCTGAGAATTCAGTCGACTGAAATCTCATCCCATGAAAATCCAGATTTTCAATCGGCTGAAACTTCAATTCAGTCGAGTGAAATCACACCCTGTGAATATCCAGAAATTCAGTCGAGTGAAACTTCATTTCAGTCGACTGAAATCCCATCCCAAATTTATCCATTATTTCAGTCGATTGAAATCTCTAATTCAATCGACTGAAATGACCCTTAGACTGTATTGTTCAATTTTTTGCTTCATTTTGGTCATTTCAAACACACTTAATAGGTCCTGGGGACTAAATGTAATACCTTGCCCTAAAAAGTCCCACATTGCTAGTGGCATTGAAAATTTCCTTGGTATATAAGTAGTAGCATTCCTCCTTTTAGTATAAGGCCTTTTGGGAGCAACAGTGGGTTGGCTTGCCAAAGCAAAGTCGTACGGGTCCGTGTGTATGCCCAAAGTGGACAATATTGTGCTAGCGGGACGGGTCATTACAAATGGTATCAGAGCATGATTTAACTCTCTGCTTGAGGGTGTGGGTTTGGTTGTTGTGTGTACAGAGTCGGGGAAGGCTCTGGCTTTAAGAAGGGTAGATTGTAATACCTCGCCTTAAAAAGTTTCACATTGCTAGTGGCATTGGAAATTTCCCTGGTATATAAGTAGTAGCCTTCGTTCTTCTAGTACAAGGCCTTTTGGGAGCAATAGTGGGTTGGCTCGCCAAAGCAAAGCCGTGCGGGTCCATGTATAGGCCCAAAGTGGATAATATTGTGTTAGCGAGACGGGTCGTTACACTAAATCATATCATAAGATTCCATTTGGATGCATAAGATTAAGCTCGGTATCCTAGGGTCTATTAGAGGGTGACTTGAGCCATGATGTTCAAATGTTTAAGCACTTTTACAACACACTTTCCTAAACACTCATGATTAGACTCAATATATGACTTTGATTTTCCAAGTTCTTGATTTTCAGTCTTTGAATTTTGTAGGCTATTCGATCTCCAAGATTTGACTTGATGTACAAGGCTTGATATCATCAACTTGATCTTCATGATATCCAATACATGTCTTCTTGAATGTGATACATGTCTCATAGAGTAATATCATTTGAAATATTAAATATCACACTTTAATGGTTTGTGGTCATAAAAAATACCTATATATCATTGGATTGAAATCTTGGAGCTAACAATCTCCCACTTTTTTATAATGACAAACCATTGCACAGAAATCATAAATAAAGGATACACATTTTGTGATCCTCCCTCTTTCTTTATGCATAGAAACAAATTTTCCATTTTCTTCAAAGTACATTTCAAATGACAAGTATTCTTCCCCTTTCTTCATAGCTGTATTTCTAAATAAAACAAGTGCATCATATCCATTATTACACAGTCTACTCAACCATATTGAGAAATGTAGATGAATAAGATAAAGACAACATTAGCATAAATAATATGAACCTATTAAATTTGATTAAGTCAAGGACCTTGCAAAGGTTAGAAATTTAGTGGGTTATTTACACGCCCAAAAGGTTTTATAACAAAATACAAAGGGGATATAAAAGAATTTCAAGTGCAATCATTGATATTTCTCCCCCTATGGCATCATCAAAAACAGAAGACGGAAAGAGTCACTTGAGGCCAAAATGGGCCATGAGATGGCTTAACTGAAGGTGCTCGTGAGAGGAGTCAAGTCTGTCCTTAACAAATTAGCGAAGACTGTCAAATTGGGTTTGGAGAAGGTCGACATTTACCCCTATCTCTAAAACGTCGATTCGAAGAGATTCAATGGTAGCAAGAACATGCTGAAGGTCCTCATTGGAGCAAGAGGAGTCACCAGAGAGATGAGGAGAGTCAGGCATGCCGATATCCTGATCATGATATGTTTGCTCCTTTGCGGCTTGTTCAGGCTGCTGGACTTTCTTCAATTTTGTAGGAGTGGGTTCCCAAGTATCACCAACAAGCCTATACCCCATAATTTTAAATGTATGATCACAATAAACATCATTTGGAGCACCAATTTTTTCTAATTTTGGTGGGCAGCGGACCTCGAAATGGTCAAATAATAATGAAAGGAGTTTGCCATAAGCCAATGTCTTCTTGCGCTTTTGACAATCTCTCATGAAGCACATGATGAGGTAGGGAAGATTAACAAGGTGATGTTGAATAATGGCCCAAATGAGATAAACATCAATATAAGTGACATGATTATAAGATCCAGACCTCGGAAGAATATTGTAGCAAATGATATGATGAATCAGTCGGGCCTCTAATGAAGTTGGGATGCAATCGGTTGAAAGGGTTCAACATTTTCATTGCGTTCACAGATTAACTTGAGCACAACTACGTCATCAAAACCTTCAATCCAGGTATTTGTTTTGTATACTGTAGGACCATTGGAGGGGCCGCTAATAAGAGTCTCCAAGTCCTCTCGATTGAAAGAAAAAGAAGTTCCACTCACTGAAGATTCAATACGTGGATTTGAGGGATTTGTTTTGAGAGAAAAGTTGGCATAAAATTGTTTCACTAGTGTGGGATAGAAGGGGCGAACGATTTCGATAAATGGGCCCCATCCTTGATAATCAAAGTATGCCCTAAATGGAAATTGCCTTGGATATTGATCAAAAAAAGAGAGGGGAACGATTTTACCGAAGACCACCTTGCGAAACATGAAATGAATAGTGTAAGCACTTTCCGCAGCTTCGAATTAGAAGTGAAGAAGTGCATCACTCATTCTTTTCGACCGTTGTTGGGTCTCAGCTTGTTTACCTTGATCACGCGACCGTCGTTTAGGGGCCATCGGAGATTGAGGGAGGATGGAGCGGAAAAAGGTGTGATGTGGAGACAATGAGGAGAGGGTTAGGTTTCAAACGAAGGGAAGAAGGAGAAGGAAGAGAAAATCGGAAGAAGAAAAGAAGAGGGAAAGAGAGGAGAGGCACAAGGAAGAAGAAAGAAAAGAGGGAAAATTGAGTATTAAAAAACAACTTAACTCCGTATTTCAGTCGAGAGCAGACAGTGAATAGAGGAAAAATCAGTCGGCTGAAAAATGGGAAACCACGTGGTTCAGTCGGCTGAAAAATGACACTTAGAGCAGACAATAAACAAAGGAAAAATCAGTTGGCTAAAAATGATTTTCAGTCGGCTTAAAAATGGGTAATCGTGTGGTTCAGTCGGTTGAAAATGATTTTCAATCAGTTGAAAAATGACACTTAGAGCAAACAGTAAACAAAGGAAAACTCAGTGTTGAAAACCAAAATTAAGTCGATTGAAATAAAAAAAAAAATCTGCTAGTGCATAGGAAGGTTTCAGTCGCTAAAAATGATTATCAGTCGACTGAACGTGTCCGCTTTTTTTTTTTTAATTCAACACACATCCTTACTGAGGTACATTCCCAAATCTTTTATGATTGTACAAAATTTATCTTTAAGAAGAGGTTTTGTGAAAATATCGGCCAGTTGATGGTCAGTACTTACAAATTCTAATTGAACATCACCTCTTTGTACATGGTCTCTAATGAAATGGTGTCTAATTTCTATGTGCTTGGTTCTAGAGTGTTGTATGGGATTTTTTGACAAATTTATAGTACTTGTATTGTCACACCTAATTAGAATGTGATCATAATTAAGTCCAAAATTTTCCAATTGTTGTTTCATATACAACACTTGTGCACAAAAACTCACGGCAGCTACGTATTCCGCTCCAAATATGGATAAAGCTACTGAATTTTGCTTTTTATTAAACCAAGATACGAGAGAGTCCAAGGAAGTGACAAGTCCCACTTGTGCTTTTCTATCAATTTTACAATTGGTAAAGTCCGCATCCGAATAGCTTACTAATTCGAGTGAAGTGTGTTTAGATACCATAAGCCCAATTCAATAGTGTCAATCAAATATCGGAAAATACATTTTACAGCAAGAAGGTGTGATTCTTTGGGGCAAGATTGAAAACGTGTACACAAACATAAACTAAACATGATATCTCTACGACCATGTTATGCTTCCGTTCTAACAGTTAGAACCAATTTTCATCCCTCACATGAAAGCAATGTCAAGTCTCACATTCTGGCCTATTCGGTCTTTTCCATATCATGTATAATCCATAAAACCACTTATTACATTAGATTTAGGTTTACAAAATCTGATTTACTAATCTGATCTTATTAAGTCTCATCACTATGAAATGTAGAGTATTGCGAGTATCTGTTACACAAATAGAAATACAATGAATAGGCACTCAAATTAATTATAATACATATTTATAGACAGTACAACATATATTCATAGTATTTCAAATCCTTTTATCTTATTTTCCAGAAAAACTCCAAATAAAATGGATATGAGTCTCTTAAATAAGTTACTATTCATTTTTAATTACAATAATTATCAATATAATAAGGTTCTCAGGCCACTACACATATTATCTTCTAAAAATGATTACAAAAAAAAAATTGAGTTCCTATAAATATAAGTTGCTCAGGCCACTACTCATATATTGAGTTAGGCCTAGAGATATAAGATGCTCAGGCCACTACTCGTATATTGAGTTAGGCTAGATATCACTCAGTGTCTGAATCCTTCTTTTCGACCGAGCGGTGAAGTTAATCGCTCAGCTACTGAAAGCTACCGGGCTGCGTTTTCGCTGCGCCACAAATATAGAGTATCGGCCTGCAAGTAAATACATAATATATATATAATATAATAATACAAGCAAGGGTTAGTATCACTTTTAATTTAAAATAAAGGTCTCTAGACAATCATCAATACAAGTCTCAAATTATTAATCCTAAAAAAATTTCAAAATTACACATATTAAAAGTATTAATATGAATAATTAATTTAAGTGGTCTAAAAATAATTTTAAGTCTCAGAGTTGTTTAACTTTAAACTCATTAATAAGGCTAAATTAGAATTTTTCAATTTACTATTTAAACAAATGTAGAAGAAATGAAGTACTGAAGGAGGTGAAAAAGCCAGGGAAAAAGAAGAAATAAGGAGTGAATGATCGATTTTTTTGCAATGGGCTAATGAATCTCTCATTACTTTTGATTCTATATATAGACAATTCCAAAGTCATGCAGTAGATATCAATCGTCCACATTGGCTATGCTACTATACATAGGTTGTATGAATCATCTTTTACATTTGATGATTCACTTGCATGTGGAAAAGATAACTTATAAAAATGTTCTATTATATTTTATTCATTTAATTTTATCTTCAAAATTAGGGTACAAAGGAGATCTTGTTAAAATAATTCAATCGGTCCAGATTGTTGGGTTTTAAAAATCAAAGATTGCCACAAAAATTTGGAGTGAAATACATTTCAAAAATCCGTCCACTCAAGCAAAAATGATGTATTTCTCAAATTACCCACTTTTGAAATACTCTTTGGAGAAATCTGACTTCACATTATGATTAGTCAAATTCATCTCATGAATAAAATTTAAGTTTGAAAGTATTTTGATTTTCATAAACACCTCAAATTTTGATATTTTGTAAATAGGGACCTCTTAGGGTCAAATTTAGTTATATCTCTGAAAGTCAAAGAGACAAACTAAAAGATCCTTTACACTCGTAATTAAAAATCGCTGAGTGTTTATGAATTTAAAAGTCTAATTAATTTAAATAATATAATTTAAAAATAAACAAAGATGAATGTCATTTAATAAATAATATTTAACGAGCTAGATTCACGAGCTACCAAGCTCAGATTGAGCCGATCCGGATATTTCAGAAAGTCCACTCCGTAATTTTCATAATTAACGGATAACAAAACACAATTATTAACATAAACCATACAATTAGTCTTCATTTTGGATCATGGTATTACAGGGAGAGTGCCACAACTTGTTTAGAAGATGTGGAAATTGGGAATGGACAAAGAGGGATTGGCGTAGAAACAAGATGTGAGTCAGTATGTACATTAATGAGCAGTTTAATAAGAAGATGCATCAAGTGCATTAAAAAACTAAGATTTGATATTTTACAGAATGATCAATTTAAGCAGCATATTCAGGATATATTAGTTTGATTCCCGCAAAAAAAATTATGTAAAATTAATTTTCTCCCAATTTTTTACATTAATTTTTTTAGTTAAAACAGGAGGGCTTAAATCCATTTTTTTTTTTAATGCCATTTGCAAATCCATAGAGCATTATATTAGGAATAAAACATCATTATAATCTAGTCTTCAGCAACAAACATAATTTTTTCAGTATAGTTTTTCTTTTCTTTTCACAGTATAGAAGAAAAAGTTTGAAAAATAGATTGAACATTTATAGGTAAGAAATCTTTATGAGGTCCGAAAATGTACCAGAATTTTGCAAACCACAATTAGAATTTCTTGATGAAGTAAAAACAAATGAGCTTCATCTTGAGAATAAGAAGTTCTTTCAATAATTTGAATTATAAACTCAAATTTATCTCTAAAGATCCTATAGAGAAAACTTGATCATGAAAGACAATAGGTATAGGCCAATTTTCAATGGATTGCTCTATTTCTCTAAATTTTATTTCTTCAGCATTTTTTAAATTCATTGTACATAATTGTAGAGTATTTGCAGTTTGTGTTTCAGTTTATAAAGTTCTGGATGACAAACTAACAAAATTAGAAGAAACAAAAGTTGTATTTGAAGAAGTAGAAATAATATTTTTTCTATATTCTTTCATAATTTTTTTAAAAGCATTCCTCATTATTTCTTATTTAATTGCACATAAATAAATAATGAAATTGTATAGAGATCGGTCAATGAAGCAAACACACAAAGTGTGATCAATCCAACACCAAGGCTTAAAACAAAGATTCCAACGCCAAAATGAATGACTATAAACAATCCCTATCATAGCAACAATAGGTCACACCGGTGGGTAATGGTTGGTACTTTCATGACTAGATTCTCTATAAGCACTTATTCAACATATGGATTAAACTTTACTTTAATGGATCAAATTTTTAAACAATTTTATAAAAAAAAAAATTATATAAGCATTGATCCACTTAATTAAACAACTTTTAATTTCATGGATATCCACAAGATATTCTTGCTAAGCATGCAAGACTCCACCGTGTGTATTTAGATCCATTCTTGATTTTAGTAGCTAATATCTAAGAATGTAATTTGAGCCATCTTACCTAACAAAAAAAACCTCAAGTAGAGAAAAAAACCCAAAAAGAGAAAAATAACTCAGAAGGAGAAAAAATACTCAAAATGAGAGAAAATAATCACTATAAAGAGAAAAAGAACCTACATGGGGAGAAAAAAACATAGAAGGAGAAAAAAATCCATAAGAAAAAAAAAACACAAAAAAGAGAAAAAATGAAAAAAAGTAGAAAAAAAAAACCACTAGAGAAAAGAACCAATCAAAAAGAGAAATATGAAAGAATGAGAGAAAAAAACCTACAATGAGATAAAAAAAGGCTCACAAGAGAAAAAAAACCTATAAAGAAAAAAAGAACCCATAGAGAAAAAAACCAACAAGTGAAAAAAAACCACAAATAGAAAAAATCCACAATGAGGAAAAAACTCACAATTAGTGAAAAAAACCACAAATAGAAAAAATTCATAGTGAGAGAAAAAAACCTAGAGGGAGAAAAGAAACCCCACAATGAGAGAAAATGTTGGAATATATTTAGATTATCCTAATTATAATGTAATTAGGATTGTAATTTGGGTTTACCTCTAATTAAGAAGTGTATTTGATTTATAATTAGTTAAGTTTTTTAGTATGATTATGATAGCCTAGGGTCGGCTAGAGGTTATAAATACATGCAATAGCATAGGGATTTCATAATACACAGATTATCTTTTCTACATGGTATCAGTCAAAATTAGATCCTAGTGGGCCTTTGATAAACAGTTTTTTTTCTTCTCTCCCTCTGCCGGAGGAGATTCATCGGCAGAGGGTGGGAGGGAGAGACATTCATCCTGACTTTTGTCTTTTTCGGACATTAGTTTCTCTCCCTCTGCCGCACGTCTCCTCTGGCAGAGGGAGGGAGAGGGAGGAAACACTGAGAAAGATATCTCCTATTCTTGTTCTGTGTTGCATAAGAAACAACCCATTTTTGTTTCCCTATTGACTGTGCTCGGCCTATCAGTGTTGACCGCCGCACTCTGTTTTTTGGTCCATCTTTTTTTTATCCTCCGCCAATCACCAAGAGGGGGAGAGTTGCCTGCAACCTCCGTCGCATGCTGCTGCCCTTTTTTATTGTTCAAATCTGGTTTAGATCTCGCCGGACCTTGCTGCAATCACCGATCGCTGCTTTAAGCTATATCTGGATCTGCCCGTCTTCCTCTGTTGTCTTAGCCGCAGCGTATACTGCCTTTGTTGCTTTCTTCGCCGGACCCTACTGTCGTCGCCATCGCTAGTCGGCCCTTGTTTCCATCTTGTGCAGTGTCCGACGTTTCTCTGACCAGTGTGTTCCCTGGCTCTCTTACAAGACTCAGATTTGGTGCCTTTAGATCTGCAATGACCCTTTGCCAGCAGCATCATGAGCGTCGACCATCCTCTTCCTGTTTTTCAGACCTACATCATTTCAGATCTGTGAAGCGCTTACCTGCAACAGTTAAATCATTTTTCAGATCTGGTCGCCTTATCTCCTACCACGCTATAGAGCGGGGTTCTATCATCTCTTCACCCTTCCTTGTCTCATCTCAGATCTGAGAGTGCAGGACCGATCTGCTGATTTGATGCCCAGATCCAAAAGCGAATTCATGCATACAGTTCGGCCATTCGCCTCCGATTCTCTACGCTTCTGCAAAGATGCAGCCACAGTTGGAGTCCCTGTAGATCCACCTTCAATCTCCCGCTTGAAAACCCTCTATTATTGTTGTTACCAAAAAAAAAACTACAAAAAGGGAGAAGCTATTAGAAAAGGAATGCTCCACTCCCGTACTGATTTGTTGCTCCTGCTTGATGCTAATGGGGAAACGAAGGTAAAAAAAAAAAACCCTTCAATCTGCCACTCGCTGATTGCAGCCACTTGCTGAGTAGTCTTTGATTGCCAATTCCGCCTCCTCTTCGCTATTGTTTGCATGCAGCCGTTGCTACAGATTGCTTCTTTCCCATCGCCGACTGTATTTAGATCTTTGTCTTGCCGTTCTGATTTTCAAGTCCACATACCTATTTTGATGTTTCTTATAGCCATGATCCGCGAGATCTATGCCAAGAAGAAAAGGAGAGTGCTAAAGAAAGGGACTGAACATTGGTCCAATGAAGAAGCTCCTTGTCATCAACTTGAATGGATTGTCGCTGGCTCACCATATCAAGAGCCTTTGTCCTTTGCTACTGTTGTCGTGCGAGCTATTTGCTGTACATACTTGTTTTGTTGTTTCTTCTCGCCACGATCTACGAGATTTGTGCCTAGAAGAAAGGGGGAGAGTTGAAGAAAGGGACACAAATTGTCCTTCTCCTCCTACTTAGCTGCCTTTCGAGCAACTTTGTTTTGTTGTTTCTCCAATATGAGACGGCCTCTTTAGCCGAAGAAAGGGACACAACTTGCCCTTCGTTCGAGCACGCCTTATTTTGTTGTTTCTCGAAAATGAGACGGCATGTTTTGGACACATGTTCATTTGTTGTGGAATTCATCCACTCCTCTTATCTAAAGGACTGATTCCTCCCCAATTTTTGCTGGCCTTCATGGCTACAACCTTTGCTGACCTTTTATGGTTTTAACCCCTTTGTTGACCTTCATGGCTTCAGCCTTTACTAACCTTTCATGGTTATAGTTTTTGCTGGCCTTTCATGGCTACAGCGTCATTTGCTGGCCTTTCATGGCTACAGTGTCATTTGCTGGCCTTTCATGGTTACAGTCCTATTTGCTGGACTTTCATGGTTACAGCCTCATTTGCTGGCCTTTCATGGCTACAGTGTCATTTGCTGGCCTTTCATGGCTATAGCCCCATTTGCTGGTCTTTCATCGTTACAGCCTCATTTGCTAGCCTTTTATGGTTATAGCCTCATTTGCTGGTCTTTTATGGCTACAGCCTCATTTGCTGGTTTTTATGACTTCAGCCTTTATTTGCTGGCCTTTATGGCTACAGCTATTGTTCTCTGGCTTTTACGATCTGATTGATCGATGTGATGGCTTCAGCCCCTTGTTTTTTAGGTCATTCGTCGCCTGCATTTATCGTATAGTGCAATCATTGTTTGCCGGACAATTGTCTTACGGTCACTGCCGTCTTCCGAGCCTCTTTCTCTATTTCAAGCTGCCATTGGTGTTCACCGCCTGTCTTTTGGAGCCAATCAACGCTGCCACTTTAATAAGTTTTGCAACCAATCAGTGTGCTGCTTCATCAAATCTTCGTGGCCAGTCGGTGTGCCATTTTTGCAATTCACCTGCTGTTTTTTCATGTTCCAAGCTTCGCGTTCATCCATGCTTCAGCTTGTGGGAGAGTGTTGGAATATATTTAGATTATCATAATTATAACGTAATTAGGATTCTAGTTTGGGTTTACCTCTAATTAAGAGGTGTATTTGATTTATAATTAGTTAAGTGTTTGAGTATGATTATGATAGCCCTAGAGTCGGCTAGAGGCTATATGTACATGTAATAGCATAGGGATTTCATAATACACAGATTATATTTTCTACAAAAAAAAATCCACAACGAAAGAAGATAACCACCAGTGAGAGGAAAAAAACCAACAAGAAAAATAAAAAAAACTACCAAGATGAACTTCTTTATTTGTCTAAAGATACGTGATTTTGATGTCGAGAAAGGATCCTGAACCAAGTGTTTAGAAGTGACAACTTCTTATAGTTATAGAGATATGAGTTTTCTTTTGAAAAATTCGGGACGAAATTTTCTTAAGGGGAGTGGATTGTGATATCCCTGATCCAGTTTAGCGACTAATAAGGTGATTTGTGCTGTTGTGATATGATTACGGGGTGAGCTTTGTGTAGTGTCCAACTTTGACTCGATTTGAGCTCGGAAGCCGGTGGATCCAACTCGTTGAGTGCAGTGGCAAATAGGTAATTATCTAAACCTTCTCCAGTAGAGACTCTAAAAGTTATTTATGTTGCTTGATCTCTAAGTTTAGATTGTCTTGAGGTGATTGAGTTAACGTGATATGACTTGAATTAATGTGATATAACTTGAGTTGATTGACTTGATGTGATATGACTTGAGTTGATACGATGTGACTTGAGTTGATTGAGTTGATGTGATATGACTTGAGTTGATGTAATGTGACATAAAATGATGTGATTGATGTGAACGATGTGATGTGATGCGACTTGATGTGATATGAGGCTTGAGCTCCAAGTCTTAATTTTCTATAAATATAGGTTGGGAGATGAAGAAAAAATGAAGAAGGAAAGAAAGGGGGAGATGAGTATTGCGTTTGGATGATGGGTAAATTTTAAAGGGGTCATCCTTGAGTGGGGGTAACCTATGAACTGGGATTACCCTTATCTTGTTTAATAATTGTAATAGTAAATTAAAATCTTATCCTAAGGGTAAAAAATCTTGTCTGGTAACTACAAGTAAGGGTAACCTGATATATTAATATTTTTTAATTTTTTTATAAAACATAGTTATTAAATAATATATTCATGAAGTAAATTCTAATAATATAACTTATAATAATATTATCTATTTTTTAGAAATTATTTTTCATAATTATAATTTAAAATGAACACTTGCATTCTAGCATTAAAAAAATAAATAAAGACTTTTTTGATATTATTATTTTAAATTTCAATAAATAAATAAAAAATATCAACATATCTTTTCATAAAAAACTTTAATTTTAATTTTTTATATTTATAGGAATTTACAAAAAATATTGATTCTCATAAAATTGTTAATATGTTAGGTTACCCCTGCTTACAGTTACCCCTACTCAAGGGTAACCCCAACAAAATTTACCCCTCATCCAAATGCATCACGTAGAAAATATTGACAAATTTTTAAAATACGCATTTAATAAAATAAATTGCTAATTACTCTAAAAGAGATTACCATGAACTTCAAACTCTTTCGGAGTTTCGAGCTTTCGAAATTTGGACAGAATCACTCCTTAAAAATAGGATGTTTTGATAATTATTTTTCCTGAAATTTTATGTTTATTTTTTATATTATATGAATTTAATAAAAATTATTAATTCTTATAAAATTGTTATGTCAGATTATCCATGTTTACAATTACCCCTACTCAAGGGTAACCCCGAGTAACCCCCGTAAAATTTACCCCTCATCCAAATGGATTATGTTGAAAATGTTAGCACATTTTTAAAATAAAATTTCAAGAGAAGAAATTGCTAATTACTCCGAAAGAGATTATGATGAATCTCAAAATCTTTCAGAGTTTCAAGACCTTATCGAAATTTCGATATAACCATCCCTTAAAAATAGGATATTTTGACAATTATGTTTAATAAAATTTTATTTTTATTATTTATATTAGATAGATTTAATAAAAAATATTAATTCTCATAAAATTGTTAATATGTCAGTTTACCCCTACTCAAAGGTAACCTCTTTAAAATTTATCTTTCATCCAAATGCATCATGTTGAAAATGTTGACACATTTTTAAAATAAATTTCAAACAAATTTAAATTGCTAATTACTTGAATATATTATTTTTTAATTATATAATATATATATATTTTTTGAAAGATTTTAATTTTATAATATATAATTGATAAAGAGATGAAGGTAAGGGGTATTGAGGGGTAGGGTATTGTGAATACCCCAACCTCCAAAAGGATATTAAAAAATAGGATTAGAGTGGTAAATTTTCAAATTTTTACCCTCATCCCCTTGTTACCAAACGACAAGGGGGTTACCCCTTCTTACCCCCCATCCAAACGCAGCCGAGGTTGAGAGGGGAGAAAAAAGAAAAAGAAATGGGCTCTTCTCTCTCCCATTTGTTCCTTCTCTTTCCTTGTTCTTCCTCCGTTTCAATCCACCAGTAGAGATGGTTACGGAAGTTTTCATGGGTTTTCAAGTAGAGTCGATTCTCAGCATATTTCGATGTTCAAAATCTCTAGTAAAAAAGTGAGGCTGGAGAAGGTGATGAGACTCAACTGTGATTTATTTGCATAGTAGTTATGAATGCAAACCGAGAAGAGACAAAAATCTTAAACTTGGGTTGTTCTTTGATCTCGGGCCAGGACCTGAAATCTTGATAACCTGATGAGGTGTTTTCTTTGAGTTGTTTAACTCGAGTGTTACCGTTGCCAGTGGATGATAAGTGAATCTACCTTGTGTAAATATAATGAAATGGATATATGGAGAAAACATATGTGAATAGTGATTTATATTATTTCCATGTTTATGGATAATTGATAGTTAATATACATGTTAATGTATAAGTACACACTTGTTTGTTCGGTTGAGCTTTTGCAAGATATTGCATTCTGTCTGCCTTGACTTAATGCATTCAATGATGAGTGAGATTCCTCATATGGCTGAGTGGGATACGCTTGACCTGTACAATTGAGATTGAGTGGGATACCTCAACGGGGTTGAGTGGGATGCCCCAATGTATCATAAGGTTCGTTGAAACCTTATAAATGGAAAGAATAGAACAAATGGTAAATATGGATTATTTGTTTATCATTTTGTTAAACATACATTTTTTTATTGATTTTTTAAATGCATGAGAAGAAAACAAAATTGCATGTGTGAGTTTACATATGCATGTATGAGTTATATATACATGTGTGAGAATACACATGGTTGTGTGCGTGGAAGAAACAAATGGTAAGGTATGCTATTATATTCTAAGTATTTGTGTTAAAATTCTTTATATTTTCTATTTTGAAAATTGGTGGATATCTCGGTATGTCAAAGAATTACTAAAGCTGATTTGATCCACTATTTGAGACGTATGCAACTGAGAGCATTGTGCCTCAGCTCGATCAAGAGACTCATTGTATCTCACCCTTGCATTGTAGATTTATATTTTTGGTGGATTAAATGAACTCAATGTGTAAGGTGTGTGAATGTAGAGTGCAATCAGAATTGAACTAAGCAAACCCAGATCAATCAGTCAACCATCAGTCGACTGATTGCATCGACCAATTGGCTGACAGAGTGATTTTGTTATTTGTGTTGGTTTGAAACTCATATGCACAAGTCTTAAATCTCCATACCTTCATAGTGGTATTATTGAGCAGTTTGAGTGTCGAAATTGGGAAAAATCAAAACGTTCATAACCTGATATTATAGCAATTTTGCTGTCAGAGACGACCGATCGCTCTTCCAATCGATCGCTCATGGCTGGTGGTGATCAGACCAAAGAGCAATCAGTTTTCAGACAGTATTCTAAGCGATCTATCGCTCAGACGATCGATTACTTAGGCTAAATTTTGTTCGTATTGGTTTTTAAATTGATTTCTGATATCCCATTCTTTTGGATCTCTTGTGTAATCCATATAAGCTTGTGAGGCATTTCCTTTAGGCTTGTTTTGAGCTGAAAAATCATGGGCCTGTTATCTTGAATTGTTTTGTCTTTTTTTTTAAAAAAAAAAAATTAGTCACGTTCCAGACCTGCTTTTCAGGTCGGGGCGTGACAAAACCTTTTCGAAACTGATTTCAGAAATAAAACAAACTGACATTACTCGTCTTTGTAGATGGAACTTAACTGAAAACCAACCAACTATTCAAAAGACAAATACTTCAATTAATAGAATAATTCAAAAAGATGATGGAAGTGTTGAAATTAATGTCCATCCTCCAATCCCTTCAGTAATTATTACAACCCAACCTGAAAATTTTGGTCTTAACACTATTGAGTTGAATGAATCTGATTTTGAAATAAATATGATAAAAAGCTTAAATCCTGAACAATTATTAAAATTACAAGATTTTGAAGTTGATGCTAGAATATTATGTATAGAATTCATTAAAAACCCTAGATTTGATGAATTTACAGGACGAGTCTATGCAGAACAATTAATTTAAATAAAAAATGCTTGGTTAAGAGATTAAAGGTTTTAAGAAAAAATATGTTCTTCTTTGATTGGTATGATATATATATAAAAAAAAAAACCACAAGATCAAATAATGATGAATAAATTAAAGGAACAAATTTGGAATACAGAAAGAGAGAGAAAATTCAATCACTTCATCCCCCCAAAAATTGATAAAAATTACAGATAAAATAAAAGTTGTTCCTTATAAAGAGAACACTCAAATAAATAATAGAACAAAATAATTATACAAATTTACATCTAAAAATATTTAGTGAACAAACCTCTAGAATAGAAATTCAAATTATTCAGATTCAAAACAAAAGAGTGAAGAAAAGAAACAACCAGAAAAAAATACAAACTGAACCTTCATTTAACAAATCAATTAAGCTAGATTCTTTTACAAATTTAGAAAAAAAAAACCAATAAAGTTAATTCCAGAAGTTTCAGATGATTTAGCCTTTGAATTAAGAAAAAGATTGAAAATTTTAGAAAAAGATGGTCAAGATAAACAAAAAGTTAATCTTGTTATAAGTCAAACAAAAAATGATGAAGACTTAAGGATAAATAAAATAAGATATAAATTAAACCAAAATGATAATCGAAATGATAAAAGACCACCATTTTTAAAAATAGAAAGGCAACAAACTAAAATCCCAATTCTTTTGATGGTCTATCTATGAATCAAAAAATTCAAATTGTTCAAAAAATATATAGGTATGCAAATATTCTAAAATCCAATCTCAATACTGAAAGACAAATTTGTGATTTAATTATTACTGATTTTACTGGTCAATTATATGAAAGAATGGGAAAATTACTTAACCGACATTTAAATGGAATTAATAAAAGACTGACAGCAAATGGATGATTTTTATAACATTTGTTAGCAAACTGTCTGGCTTTTATTTTCTTTTTTAGGATTTTTTTTTTTAAAAGTTTTCCTTTTGTAGTTTGAATAGGGTTTTTTTTTTTTCTTTTTATTTTATCATCGAGAGGAGAAAATTGAGAACAAAAATCTCGTAAGTTCTCTTATATTCAAATATTTTTCATTTTTAATTTGACATTGATCTACATTTTAATCTCATCAAATAGTCTTTTATATTTTGAATCAATTTTGGGTATCTTCCTATAAAATATCTTCCTACCGTTTGTTAATAAATAATCAACAGAATCAAGAATTGGTCTTTTATTAATTCCTTTTGAATGTCGGTTAAGTTAATTTTCCACCAATCATATAATTGACCAATGAATACAGCAATAATTAAGTCACAAATTTGTTTTTCAGTATTGAAATTCGATCGAATTAATTTTTAATTAGTATAGGATTGAAAATTTTCAACTAATATTTCAACTATATTGATAATATGAATTGAAATTTTAAAATACACTATATTCATCGTATTGGCAAAATTAATCGAAATACGCCAAATTTTTTGCCGAAATTTTATAAATTTTGGCCAATATAAATTTTCAAAAAATTCAATATTATTTAAATTAATTTAGAAATTTCAATTACGTTAAAAGAAGTTGTCAAGTTAATTTAAAAATATATGTCAGATTAAATAGGGTCAAGTGACGAAAATGAATCTCTAATAATTTAATATCATGACCGTTACACTCCCTGAACAAATGAATTACCAACAAGTTTTATAAAATTTGTCCAAAGTGAGGTTAGAATTTTTTCAAAGAAAATTAAGAAAAAGATTAGCAAGAAAATATTCTCTTTACTTGCCAAGGAGCAGGTGACTCTTAGTAGATTCTGTCAGCAAAGTCCCCTATTGTCAACCTTTGGGTGTTGAAGTTTAAAAATTTATGGACACCCTCTTATTATAAGTCGGTTTCTAAGAATGGATTTTACTCATATGTTTAATATGATATTAGAACAGTGATACTACTGGATAGATTGGGTTCGTATTTCCACCCATGCATGAAGCAAGAGCCGAACATCTTAGAGTGAGTGTTAGCAAATTCCAAATTATAAGTAGCGAGTTCATAAATCATCCATATAAAGTTAATTGTGGAGTGAAGATCTCTCCTAATAGCAGTATCTAAGCCATTGAAAAGGAAAATCACCCAAATCAGCAAGCTCCAAGGGCGTTTTGAACAAGATTAGAATGCAACACTTTTGGGACACCCAAGAGTCTTTTTCTCCAGTTTTTTCTAAAGAATCGTACCTCAAATTGCATCAATCATCCACACCTGATTTAGGAATTTTCTGTGTTTTATTTTTATTTTTCTAATGCAATAAATAAACATGGAAATCCATGATTAGATATAAGCAAATAGTGTAATTAGATAGAATAGCACTGTTGTATTAATATTTAAGGGTAATGTGGTGAAATAAAATAAGGACAAATGTGTAAAACAGTCTCTTTTATTTTTTAAATATACAAGGGCAAAACTGTCATTTAAAATCTAAACCCTAACATTCTTCAAACAATGTCGTCTCTGAGAGGAATAATTCCACCACTTCCGTCACTGCCAACGCTGCAACTACACCATTTCACGTTGGCCGCTGGTAGATTTTCTTTCGCATTTTCTCTGTTTCTATTTTTCTTTTCTTTTCTTTCTCTCTGATTTTTTTTCCTTTTTCTTTATAAAAAACAGAAAACATGGGAAGGGAGCCAATGGGAAAAATCGAAAAAAGGGACATGGGAAGGGAGGCGATGGAAAAAATCAAAGAAATGGAAGAATTTTGAAAATGTGGGAATAACTTTTGAAAATATCGGCAATATAAGGAAAATACCGGCGGATATATTACCGAGATTTTAAAATATCGTGCGATATTTATTTTCGGCTGTTCGTACTAAAAACCATACCGGGTACCACCAATTCACGATTCGAACTGGCCGGTTTTTCCATGTGTATAGGTTCTTGTATTCAGGGGAAAAAAGTTGCTTCCATTTTGTTTGTTGACCATGCTTACCAATTCAGTGGCAAAAATAATCGTCTCTTTATGCGTTTCATTTTTTATTTTTTTTTTGTTTTCATTGTTTTGAATGTTACTGTTTTTCATTTTCTATGTAGGCTTACAGTTTTTTTTTTTCTCATATATTTGTGGCTTTCTTCATGATGTTGTCTGTTCCTTATTCATTACCCTGCAATTACTACCAGGTTGGAGACGTTCTTTTCATTTTGAGTCCTAATCACTCAATTATTGAGGCTGCTTTTATGTTATTGCCTTTCTGCTTGATGTATTGGTATAGACAAGGTTTTAAGGATCGGCTTTGGTCCTGCCTGGTGCAATCAAATCCTGTTATGACTCGGCCGAGTTGGACTCAGATTCGGACTCAGCCGATACGAGCCAAGTCTGATATTTAAAACCTTGCCTTGCACACATAACCCCCCCACCACACACACACAGACACACCCCTTCAGATGTGCAGTGTTGTGGCATGTCAATAAGATCGCAGCTTTGAAATTTTCCTTCAATATCTTGATGAAGATTTGTGTTTGTAACAAGCCTCCGGCAGCTTGATGGTGTAATGAATTGTATGAATTTTGAAACTAAGAGTTCTAATACTATAAAACCTACAAAATAAATGTTGTACTTGGTAAACATTGGCATGCATGACGCAATAGTTAAGCTATTATTTAATCATTATTATTATTTTATTTTTACTGTGATTAATGAGGATCCGCTAGCTTTGCTTTGTGTGTCATTGAGTGAATCTGGTCAGTCTCTGGCAGATATCGTGATGTTCAAATTCCAGATATTGTGCTCGGAGAACATACCTTTTCGCAAGGTTTCTCCAACATTCTCAGTGTCATGATCAAGTTATATTTTCAAATTTGTTGGCTGTCTACCAGTATGTTTTTTTTTTTTGAAACTTTGAAAGCCTATCATCACTATCTGTATCCATTCATTTTACCGATGTTTTCAGGTTATTTTGCCCTTCCACAATACGAGCCCTTTTGGATTCTCATCACTGCAGTTATTTGGAGCCCTGAATAAGATCAAGGAAATTTTTTCTTCTTTTAGGTTTTCTGTTATGGCTGGCGATGTTACTTCGAACGTTCCAAATGGCATTGCACAAATGCAACCTGACCCCAAAAGAACTTACCAAGTTGTTGTTGCTGCAACTCAAAATATGGGTATTGGCAAAGATGGGAAATTGCCTTGGAGGCTTTCATCTGACCTGAAGTTTTTCAAGGAGATCACATTGGCCACAATGGATCCCGTGAAAAAGAATGCAGTAATAATGGGAAGAAAAACATGGGAAAGTATTCCACTTGAGCATAGACCTTTACCTGGTCGTCTGAATGTGGTGCTGACCCGTTCTAGGAGTTTCGATATTGCAACTGTAGAGAATGTTGTGATGTGTGGAAGTATGGATTCAGCTTTGGAGTTATTAGCAGCATCTCCTTATTGTTTGTCCATAGAGAAAGTGTTTGTCATAGGAGGTGGCCAGGTGTTGACGTGAGTATTTCTTGCTCGTTGTTCTAGTTTGGGAATTTAGAGTTCACTGACGAAAAGGTGATCACTGATATTGACTGCAGGGATTCTCTCAATGCGCCAAGCTGTGAGGCTATTCATATTACAGAAATTGAGACAAGCATTGAATGTGACACTTTTGTTCCTTCTGTAGATTTCTCCATGTTTCACCCGTGGTATTCATCCTTCCCATTGGTAGAGAATGATGTTCGATATAGATTTGTGACTTATGTTCGTGTCAGAAGTTCTGTGGTTGAGGCTGATGTGTTACAAAATGGCATGATGGTTGATACTAATTCTGATGCTAAAAGAATTGAGTTTGAGAAGTTCACTTTTCTGCCTAAGAATATTTTTAATAGGCATGAAGAGTTTATGTATCTGAAGCTGGTTCAAGATATCATCTCAAATGGTGTTCAAAAGGATGACAGAACAGGGACTGGCACACTATCTAAATTTGGTTGTCAGGTATTCCATATGTTTTGGTTGGTCAACTTCATTTTGTTTCTCAGAATTTCTGTTTAATTGGCTAGCATCTTATTTGTTTAAACTTCATTTACAGATGCGGTTTAATCTTCGCAAGAATTTCCCACTTCTTACGACAAAGGTACTGCCTTATCTCTCTCTCTCTCTCTCCCTCCCTCCATACATGCGTTTGTATATATGTAAGACAATGATCCCCACACCCCCTCCTTACTCTTCGTGAGCCCACTCATGCAAGACTCACGTATGGTGATGGTGATGATGATGGGTCCATTGAAAAAGTCTAAGCTTAAACTTGTGATCAATTGAAAATCATCTCGATTGGATCAATCAAGCCATGTTTTTCAAGCCCTCCAAAATTTTTATTACTTTTTTAACTCCAAAATTTTAATGGCTTTGAAAACGATGACTTCATCTATCTAATCAAGATGATTTTTTTGGACCACAAGTTCAAGACTAGACCTTTTAAATAGATCCATCATCATCAATTTAGGTGGGCCCACATAGGCAGGCTCACATAGTGTGCGGTGTAAGGAGGGGTACAGGGTAACAAGATTCACCCTCCAACAAGTTTGTATATAAGTTTGGTGCAATCTTTGGATTGTGGCTTCAACACTAGACCTAATGGATCCATTTTAAAGCTAATTGATCTAAACCGATGAATTTCCATCGTCAGATAAATTTTAAGGGCCTTAAAAACATGGTCTCTTTTATCCAATGAAGATGAAATTTTATAGGCACCATATACAATCTAATGTCTTTCAAACCCACCGATCCATATGGCTGAGGTGGGGCCGTCGGAGTTTGGTGCATTTTAATCAAAGCCCATGGTAAGTATTTATTTGTTTTCTTTAATTTGTTTACATGGTCCATTCTAATCAAAGCCACTAGTTGTTGATCAAACATTTTTCTCCTTTATTTGTCAATGATTTTATGGTGATATTTTCAACTCTTTCTTGTCGTTATTGTTATCATTGTTATGATCATCGTCAATACTACTATAATAAAATCTGCTTTTGTAATTCTCACTACTTCATACCCATTTACTTTGCTAACAATGAATTTATGGGTAAATTGTGTTTTGGAATCCTAGAAAGTGTTTTGGCGAGGTGTTGTTGAAGAACTTCTGTGGTTCATCAGTGGATCAACAAATGCAAAGGTAATATTGATATCTGAACAGTGAAGAGAAATTCTATGCTATCTACGGTATCTTTTGGTTTGTCTACATTATCTTCTTATGTTTTACGACTATTTGAAGAAACATCATGAAGCAAAGTTTGCATAATTCCTCAATGGTTGACCTTGATGGTTAGACCAAACTTCTACTCTTGGTTCTATTGACCCTGCAATCAGTGGTTGTGATTGTCTAACCATGGTACTTTTGAGGGTGCAATGGATATTTGGTGGGTGGTGTCTCCTAGATATTTTTTAACATTCATGAAAGGGACGCACAACTGTGTCCCATAGTGCATCGAACTCTATATTCTGATGGGGTTGTGAATTTATTAGGTTTAACTCAAGTCCTGGCTCTGTCATCATTATCATTATTTAAGCCTCTGTGCCATGTATCTGGGTTGGCTATTTGACGTCTTACCACCTTAGTTCATGTCTTTAATTGCCTCTTCCTTCTCTTTGTACTTGTGATCTTTTAACTGTTGTAGTAGGGCTGCTTCTAGTCTTTTATGGATGTGCCCAAACCATCTTAACCAACATTTTCTGATCGTTTCTTCTATAGGATCATCTATTAGGCATTCTTTGATGCACTTATTTCTTACTCATCTTTTCTTGGGACATCAAACATCCATTTTAACGCATGCATCTATCTCCATTGCTATTACTTTATCCGCCAGTTATTTGTTCAAATGCCCAATATTCTGCTGTATATAACGTTGACATCTAAATGTTGTCTTACAGACATGCCCCTTTAATGAATGGGGCACTCTTCTATCACCTAAACACTCCACTCTCTTGCCTACACCACCCTGAGCTCATCCTATTTGCAATATTCAAATCAGATCCTTCATTTAGTATCAATTTTTTTCATGTGTTAGTTTTTTTTTTCCCCCCTCAATTTTAATCAATTCATCTTCTTTTATCTCATATTCAATAAACTTACACTTAATATATTCTATCTTCATATTACTAATTTTCAAATTGTTTGCCTATGCAATTGTAAAAAATCTGGTTTGGCAATCTGTGTCCAAGATAAACCCCAATTGGTTGGGTTTTGGTATGGGGTCTATGACTTTGACACCCAACTATAGTTCTGGACATTACTCACATCTTGAGCACTGGATATTGTAGTAGAGGTGCTAGGACGAAGGTGAAGAATAGCGGTTGTGATTAGTGATAGTAATAAATAGAACCATACTTATTTGAAGCCAATGAGTAAGATCTCTAACATGGGCCCCACTTCTTGTTCATGCAGATTGTCAAATGGAAATTCTCTTCAGGAATTTATCACGTCATGTTGAATTAATTTATATCTTTTACCTTTGGAAACTTGTGACTTGGACTTAACAAGGTGGTTGTTAATGGTGAATATTTTATGGAAAATGAAAGCACATAATAAAATATAAGAATGACAATAATTTGTTGAGTCAAGTCTTTGTATCAACTACCCTGCATGGGGTAGCTCAACTAGCAGGCGCTTTGGCTCAAGAACCAGAGGTTCCTAGTTCAAGCCCATAGCTTGCGGGGGGTTGCGTGCATCTAAATCTCTCTCTCTCTTTAATATGGATAAAGTAGAGAGACAAAATGTAAGTTGAGTCTCAGTTTGGATTTAGATGGAAATGGGAATTCATTTGAGATTTGTTATCTTTGTATAATAACGGGGAATTTATTAGGAAAATCCTGATAAAATAAAATAAATATTTTGGGTTCTTTGAAGAATCACTAAATTATTATATATTAAACTATTGAACATTTTAAGACATTAAAATATTAACAAATTTATTTTCAAAATGTTGAAAATATAGAGGTTTTAATTGTGAATCTTCTTTCAAATTATCATCAGTTTCCACACTCCTTAGTTTGTGTTTGAGGGATTGATAATCATGAGAAATGCTTGTGGGAGTAGAATTGTACAAAACCTTCATCACTTGCTTGGCATATTAGAAGTTCACCTTTATTTCACGACAACGATAAGGGCTTATTGCAAGTGTCATTTTGTTGATAACCTATTTACCCTGATGCCCGAATTGCACCCTAGTTGTTATAGTACCGTACTGTTCTTTATATGCTCTATGGAGCAGAGTGTTGGGCAATAAAGAAAAAAAGACAAGTAGACAAAGTTAGGACTGCTAGATGCATATGCTATGTTGGATGAGTGGATTAACCTAACGGTAGAGTTAGAAATGAACACATTATGGATCCTTTGAGAATAGTCCCCGTAGATGACAAATTGAGAAAAACTTGTTTCAGGTGATTTGGTTAAGTTAGTAGAAGATCAGACATAGCTCCGTTGTGTAGAGTTGAACGGCTAATAGATTAGGGGAACTAGGAGATGAGGTCGACCACTAAAAACTTGGAGGGAAGGGATAAAGGACGTGTTGGATTATAGATTGACTTATAATATGGTTTATGATAGGGTTAATTAGAAAGGTTCTCGTAAAACGACATCAGATAAATGGGATTTTGGCTTTTGATGATGATGATCATTTTCATTCGAATTGAACTAGATTTGTTACTTGTGGAAACAAGGAATGTATGATTGGAGTATGTTGGTTGTTTCCACTTGGCTTTTCACAAGCCATTTCGGTTTATTTATTGATTTATTTTTTCTGTTTCACCAACAGATTCTACAGGAAAAAGGAATACGAATATGGGATGGCAATGCATCTAGAGACTTCCTTGACAGGTTCCTAACTTGCCCAGCCTAATTGTGTAGATGTAAATGAACATGTTTATGTCAGACTGACTCCTATGTATTCATTCTCAGCATTGGGTTGACAGATAGGGAAGAGGGTGATTTGGGACCCATATATGGATTCCAGTGGAGACACTTTGGTGCCAAGTAAGTGGAGAGTGGTTGAGCAGAAGTTATATCTATTATTTTCATTGGATAAGTCATCACTTGAGATTTTGTTTTACAGGTATACCGACATGCATGATGATTATACAGGTAAAGGATTTGATCAGTTACTGGATGTAATCGACAAGATCAAGAACAAGCCAGATGATCGTCGCATTGTACTTTCAGCTTGGAATCCTTCTGATCTTAAACTGATGGCACTTCCACCTTGTCACATGTTCGCTCAGGTACACAATTATTAATTAAATGCTTCAATGAAAGTTCACTTGTTTCTATATTTGTTTATGGGTATGCTTTCATTTTTTAGGCTGTTTGCCATTCATTGGATGTATCATCTGTTGCTTAGATTTTATATGCAACAATTGGACAATGAAGATTGGTAACTTTGCAACAGTAATTACTTTTTAGCAATGATAAGAAGAATTCTAGTGATTGTCCCATTTCTTTCCTAAATATTTGTTATGGATGTACAGATAATTATTGCCAGCATAATCCTATTTCATTTGTTTTAAAATACCTAAATATATTATTGTCTACTTGCACCTAGAGTTCGTGTTATGCATCATCACATTATTACAGTTGACATTATGAAGAAAAAGGGTTTGCGCCTATTATCATCTTTAAACATGCCAGTAAAATTCGAAGTTGCATTATTAAAAACTTTCATGTTTTTGCACAACCATTTTTCTCAGAATTTGGTTTCCTTGATGATTCCTTTTCTAGTTTTTGTTTCCCACAAGGAGTGCCAAAACAAGGTAGAAAAAACACAAACCCAGAAGAGAGCAAGGGCAAATGGATCAACAAAGCAGGAAAATATTATCAGGCCCAAACTAGAACGATGGAACACAGCCCAAACTGACTTGCTCCTTCCAGGCACGAAATGGCTGATCCCGAATGCCCTGAAATTCCTTGTGATTAGAGGTCCAAAAGGTCCATTTGGCTTTGACTTTTTCTGCAACCTTTTAGTAAAAATTCAATTTATCTTTGAAAACCCTATTGTTTCTTTCCCACCAAGTTCTCCAAATCATAGCAAACAAAAGCAACGACCAAAGGGTGGTAGATCTGGAGTTGCCTTCACAGTACATTTTTTTTTTTTGAATGTTGGGTAAGTATTCATTCAAGGGGGGGGGGTGGGTGGGTGGGAAGAAAACTCCCAAAAATACAGCAAAAATTAGAGGGAAAAGAGGCCCAAAAAGAGGAGAAAGATGCCTATAGCCTGGGCCAAGCAGATCAAAGATCAAACAAGTACTGTAAGATCAGTAACAATGGGGTACAAAAGACCAGAATCTCAAGCACAGAAGAGTCCATAACCTTCATGGAAGCCGAAGCAGACAACAAGCGAGGAAGAGAGCCACCATCTGCCCCGAGCCTTCATGTGCACCATGACCCAACAAGGGCTCATGGAGACCCAACAGGAAATAAAGAAATACAGCAGAAAGCATGGAGATAGTTGAAACAAACTTACAACCTGGGTCAGGCAGAGAGTTGATAAAAAAAAACCCATATGTGCAGATGGAGTTCAAGGACTTGTTTCTGCAAAATTCCAACAGCTTGTCATAGAGAGAACCTGTGGCAATGGTGATCTGGATGTTATTTCTCTGCAGGTAAACCCAAATGGCATTGATATGAATACGTATGTGCCAATCAGTAAAGGAAGGAGACGATAGCTGCTGCAGAAAATCCGTTTTTAGGCATTGCAGCTGGCGAATGGCATCCCTTTACCATGGATGAAACTGATAATAGATTGGCAGAGTAAGTGTAAACTGTCCCTGGTGGCAGGAAGTGCAAAAGGGGCAATGTAGCATCTGGATGGGGAGACGGAGGAGCTGTGAAAGTAGGCAGCCAGCAAAGACTGGTTACAGTGCAGCATTCTCCCAAACAGTAGGGTGTAATCAGCGGTTGCAGCAGAGGCAGATTGAATGAGGACAGCACCAGAATCATGAGCAGGAGCAGGTGGAGGGAGGTCCCAAAGGGCTGGGAAGGGCTCCTTCATCTTGCATAGATCATGGTTTGACAGTAAGAAGAACATGCGATTTCTAATATCGGCCAAAATGGCAGAACAAATGGACTCTGCAGACCTGATAATACCTTTGAAAGTCCTGCAGTTCTGCTCATTCCAGGCGTGCCATACAAGGGCAGGGACAGAAAGAAGTGCAGCAAGCTTCTCAGAACGGCGGCTCCTGGAGTTCAGCAGGGACATAGAGTCATCGAGAAAGATAGATGAACAATAGAGTCACCAGTGAGTTCCCTTCATGGTACATTTAGGAATAAGATAGATGAACAATAGAGAAAGAGGCATCACTCTGCGAACCTAAAACAGGTTTAAGACAGCATTCCAAATTTACCATGAGAAAGCACAATGAAGAAGGAGATGGTCAACATCTTCAATCGTTTGGAGGCAAAGTGGACAACCACTAATCATGATTTTGTATCTTTTCCTTTAAGGCCCCAGAAATTCAACTTTATCCGATGGCAGAAATGGATCAAAAATTCATGTAATCTTAGTAGGCTCTATAACTTAGATTGGGGGTCAAATTGCTTATGGATCTAATTCATGGAGGATAGGTGTGTTATGGAGAGGGTGTCATTGAGCCCATTGTTGGCACCATAAGCTTGAGCCTGTATGTTGTTACATGTCATCTTGGGCTTGGAGCATGAATTTTATAATATGTTTGTATATATAAAAGTTAGACCTTCCTTGAAGGATAGAGTTAGAAACAAACATATTAGGGATAATTTAAAGGTAGCTCAATAGAGGATAAATTGAGAGAAACTCATTTGAGATGGTTTGGTCATATTAGTAGAAAAACAAACACTGCCCCAATGAGTAGTGTCGAGAGGCTACGGATCGAAGGCACTAGGAGGAGATGACGACCTTTGAAAACATGGAGGGAAGAGATAAAAAAGGACATGTTAGATTGTATAGTTACTGAGGGTATGGTTTATGATAGGGTCAATTGGAGAATAACTCATAAAGCCGACCCTAGATTGATGGAATATTGGGTGTTGATGATATAAAAGTTAGACCTTGAAGTGGAAAACTTTACTTGTGTGGCATACCATGTGGATCCCTCATGGTGAAAAAAAAAAAAAATTAAAAACTAAAACAAAAGCATTGGAGTGACAATGTCCCTCCCCTGTCCTCTCTTTCACAATCTCTATCTATCCCTTCCTTGCTTGTGGCTTTCTTTCCCACGTCGCCCACTGCCTCTCTAATAAACCTTGGTTCCAATTTACTTAAAATAAGACTTGGGTCTATGTTTTAAATGGATTTTTCATGACCTTTGAGATTTGAAATTTCGCCCTTTTTGAGTTGATGGACTTGTATTTGTATTTACTCATATTTGAAAATATTGGATCTGTATGTTCTCAGAGCCACTCAATTTAGTGATTTGATGCTGTTGTTGTTCAAAGTATTTATTGGTTTACATTCTCATTTTTCTGATATTTTTATTTTTTCTCATCTGAGTTTGGTCTTTATTTAGGGAAAGGGAGATTTCTTTCTTCCATAGTTTTCCATCCAGAGTACTATTGAGTAATAAATTGGACAAATGGGAAAAAGGAAAGAAAGAAATGGTCATTGGAATAGAAGTAGACGAGAAATAGGAAGAGGGAGAGCCTTTTCATTAACAAACCTATGACATGTGGTTTGATGGTAATGCAAAGACTCCACTAGTTAAATGGAAAACCAGTGGATTGGTGAAATGCTAAAATTTAGATGCATTTGAGGTTTATAGCTATCAGGGATCATCACATGTATGGCTAAAGTTCATCCATTTTATGACTTCATATCTAATGGATAAAAACACAAAACAGTCATGACTTTGTATTTAGTTGTTCTTAATTCCATTTTATTGTTTAGTGTAGATCCTATAGCTATACCATATATCTAAATTTTTTTTGATGAAAAATCTAATTAAAAATAAGATATATTTGATAAATTGACTACTGTGTGCCATCCAAACAGTGAAGTGGCTGATACAGATGCAAACTAGTGCATGCAGAGCATTTTTGTGAGTTGGCTCAAGTTGGTACATGGGTCATGCATGAACATGGGTTGGATTGGGTCATGAATCATGTCATGGATCGTAAAATACTTTGTTTGGTTAGGTTGGACCATGGGCCATGGGTCAAGTGTGGTCATTGATTGGATCATAGGTTGGACTTGGTCACGCATGGGTCATGAGTTGGTTAGTTATGTCATGTATCAGATCATGGGTAGTGGTTGAGTTGGATCTTGGGTCATGGTAGAGGTCCACTGGGTTACTGATCAGGTCACAGGTTGTTGGTGGGTTGGATCTTGCGTCATGGCAATGGTTTGGGTTGAGCCATGGTTAGTTCATGGTATGGATCATAGGTCTTGAAATCCATGTAGTGGAAATTGTTTTGTTGACCCCTGCTTGTAGAAATTCATTTCCACTAAAAGTGGAAAATGATTAAGTTGTGAAAATCATGCTCTGAAAAGGGTTGGTACATAATACTAGCAAACAATTTCAATAATGAAATCATTTTCCATTTTCATGGCTTTTCATGGAAAATATTATGCACAAGCATGCCTTGAAGCATCTTCTGATGCAATTAAGGATTTAGCCTTGGCTAACCACATCAAGCTTGGTAGTTAGTATGATATCCATAGTGGCATCATTGTATCTCATGTGACATCAAAAATGGAGGAACAGGAAATGTTGCCACATTCATTCATAAAATGACATAAAGAACCGATACTCAACTGTGTAAAATAACCAATTGTCCTCCTAAACTGATCCTCCTTCTGAGGGCCTGCTTGGAACATATTGTAGAAAGAAACAAGCCTAAGAGATTTTGTAATGTGGGGGCTCTGTAAATATGAGATTTTGATAAGGATTCAACTCTTGTCGGGTAAAAAACTAGACCTGCCTAGACCTGAATGGAAAGTTGCTAGGGTTGGGTCTAGCATCATCGGTTTTAGGGTCGGGTCAGGTTTAACATTTAAATACCCACAAAAATCTTGGTTGGGTCAGGTCTAACCAGAAAAAATCCGAGACCCATGACCCCATCCAAATTTTTAAAGAAAGAGATTTACATTAGCATCAATCCTACTTTCTTTCTTTTGTTAACAGATCAGGAGGTAGAAGTGCCTCCTTTGCGCTCCTCTTTCAGGTTCTCTCTCTCTCTCTCTCAGATCTTTCTTGGGGTCGGGTCCTTGGCAATAGAACTTGCCAGTAAGCTGTGGAACAACTGCTTTTAGTCACATGAATCTCATTGAAATGTACCAAAAATGATTGCCTATTCTACCCTGATTGATTTGATCATCATCTTCCCAAGATATTTACATTTCTTTAATTGTATAGAGTTGGGCATGTTGCCAGTTTGCCTTGTCATATGTTATTTGTCATTTTTAATGCTGAAGTTATTTTGCAGTTCTATGTAGCCAATGGAGAGCTATCTTGTCAGATGTATCAGCGCTCTGCAGACATGGGCCTTGGAGTGCCATTCAATATTGCATCATATGCCCTTTTAACATGCATGATTGCTCATGTTTGTGGTATGCTCATCTTACAAGCCTGTGATCAAACTGAAACATTTCCATTTTTGACCAAATTAAGTTGACTTGGTTTTGCATGAGTTTTGTTTTAACAAACTATCATGTTTGTTCTGTTAAATTATAATGTTGTGTTGAAAATAACAGCATCAATAGAGGGATATTTGCCAGCCTAAAAAGCCTTTTGCAATGGTGACCCCCATTTATTGGCCTTTTATTCCTTATTGGTGCAAATTTTACATCCAATATTATGAAAAATATTAAAAAATATTGGAAACTGTCAGTTTGAAGTTGCATTCTCTGGTAATCTTTATCATGTACAGATCTAGGTATTGCTAATGTTTATGGTCAACATGGGCATTGTTATTTTTACTATAGTTGGAACATGGACAGTTATTGGTTCCTTACTATTATAATGTGGGATTAAATATCCTAATAATCTTATTGATATTAATTTTTTTTTTTGAGTGGCAACAAGACGAATTATATTAATAGAAAAATAAAAATGTACAATTACATCATAGGAAAAGAGCGTCTAGAAGGACTAGACTGTAAAGAAGAATACACATGAGATAATCACTAATACAAAACAGGCATAAAACAAAAACAATCAGGTGTGCATTATCCTGCTCGAACTCCTCCTATCTCAAAGATAAAACACGCTTGAAACGGCGCTGTCGACTTCATTCTTTGCGATGAAATCTGCCACAACATTGGCTGTTCAATTGACTTGGGCAAAGGAAACATCGAGTTTTGAAGGGAGAGCTCTAATCTCCATGGCCGTGGTAATCAATTTCCGGGCGGTCACTTTAGTTCCTTATCCCATTTGATTGCATTTGCTGAATCCTCTTTTATCACTAGTTTACCATGCACTTAAATTGTCTAGATGGTCAAAGCTCTCCTAATACTGAGGAGTTCCACTTCATTTGAATCCCTATTCCCCACCAACTCCACTAATCCTTCATAGGTACTATCAAAGACCCTAGGAAGATCCAACAGGTTAGTGAAATTTATCCAAAAGTGTCAAGCAACTGGGCATCTAGTAAAAAGGTGATCAACATCTTTCTCCAATGATCCGTAGAGGGAGCAACTAAGGTCCTCCGATCTCCACAACCTCTCCTCTTGAGGTCCATTTTGGTAAGAACCTTTCCCTTTAGAGCGCACCACACAAAAGTTTGAACCCTTGGGGGAGCTAGGCTTTTCCATGCTAGAGTAGAGAGTAAGTCCACACTGTGTTGTTATTGTAGGACCAAATCTACCATTGTCTTAACCGAGTAGGTGCAAGAGGAATCACCCGTCCAATTGAGTTCATCCTCATTTCCTAAAGACAATCGGAATTCACCTAATTGGACTAGCAAGTCTTCCCTACTCCCGCTTTCAAAGGATCTCAGCTCTCTCCCAAAGTCAAGGTGCCAGAATATGTGATATTACATGAAGCTTCTTCTTTTAGGAGCAGCCCTACCAGTAGGCTATATTAGAATTCTATGACACTTCTCCTCTAGATCTGTGGATTTTAATCATGCTCGTCTTGCTAATACCATGTGGGATTAGAGTTTGGTAAATGGCTTTAGTGAACATATTAGCAAGTTGATCCTTGGATTTAACTAAGGGTCCAACAATTTCCTCAGACATGATTCTTTTAGATGAACCTCAATATTTTTGGTTCTCTCATGAAGTACCATATGAGAAAATATGGATGACAGCTTGATTGTCACAACTCAAGGATAAGTTTAGTGAGAATTTAGCTGAGTACCATCATTAGCTGATTCAGCCAGAGTTCATAAACGATATCGAGTAGTGGCTGATTTTCCTTCTGCCACTAGATGTTGCAACCATAGGATGTTTTTACTCTTTTGGATGACAAGAATTCAATTAATAAATTTGCAATAGCTTGTATAAAGCTCCCTGATTTGGAGAGCCAACCCAATCAGCCTTAGGGAACCAATTTATGTGTCAACTAGAGGAGGTCACAAGCAACATTGGCTATTGCATGAATTTTTTTTTTCCACTACTAGATCTTGCAATCACAAATTGTTTATTTCTTTTCCAGAAGACAAGATCTCCACCAATAATAGAGAGCTCATTATTAGGATAGTCAACCCAACCGACATCAAAGAATCCATTTATGCGTAATTGGCCACTAGAGTAGAGTAGTCCATGACTTGGAAACTTTTAGGTTGTTTGGATGAGGAGAAGTGCAAGTTCTCTTGTTTGGATCCCTTTTCCAGGAGAGAGTGGCACCCGTAAGATGCCAAAGTTCTCATCCTCCATGAGAATATGTTTTTCTCCACAACATGGGAAGATGGTGTTCTGTGCAACTTCCCACTTAGGTTGCACAAGGTTGTGCTTCTATTCTATTTTTTTTTTTTCTAATAAACTTTTTGAAGTTCAATGGTTAATCAACATTCACTTGAAACCTTAGTTGGGCAAAACGGGTAGGAATGGTTCGTTTCATCCCTAGATGTTTGGCTTTACTATTTTCATTTATATATATAAGTGAATAATATGAAAGTTGATTGATATCTATCTACAATTCAATCATACAAAATAATATTAGACTTGATTAACTACAAGCCCGTCAAATTTCAACCTAAAATTAAATTTATAACCACTTGATCTTAGTGGTCAAAGTGGATCAGGTTTCCTTTATTTAAGAATGCTTGATGACTTTGACTACTAAGATCAAGTGACTATAAATGGTATTTTCAGCTGAAATTTGGTCAACTTTTAGTTTACCAATTCTATTTTCAGATTATATAGTTGATATTTATGGATGTGACAAATTAGAGAAAAAAATGAAATGGACTTGGGTGCACCCTTGTGTATTGAGTTTTGACCTTCGATTTCGAATAAAATGATAGTTCAAGTTTATTTCTTGGGTATTTCTTTAGTGTTTTTTTTTCCTACTTGGATTTTTATTTGATTCCTGTTGGTGTAAACTTCAAACCCTTTTTAAATTAGTATTTGAAATTACGCTTATATGATTTGAGATTACAAACATGATATTGGTATTTAATAGTAATTTATGTTTTTATTTGTGTAGATTAGTGTTAAATGATGAAAATAATTAATTGCAACAATTTTGCAAGTTTGTAATTTTTTTTTCATATTTTATCATATAGTTTTGAAAGTTGTATTTTATCATATTTTTTTTAATTTTTTTAAAAAGTTCTATGCCACCTTTTCTTAAACGGAACACTAAGACGACTTGAACGTTGGAACATTACGCTTTGGAGACGAAATTGGAATGGGTTCCCGATGTAGGACAAAGGATAGGGTAACCTTATATGCCTAATGTGGCTATGAAAGAGTAAAAAAAATGCTCCCTAAATCTAAAATGAGCTGAAATTAAAAGTCCAAATTAATAATTGCAATAAAACAATATTAATTTACCACCAAACAATCATGCAGTTCTTGAAATTTCAATTTGGGCAATTATGTTACTCTCCAGACCAAGCCACAACTCAAAGCAGAAGACTACCAAAACAAAGGGGCTTGTCAAATTCCACATATAAATAGATCTATGATCAAAACAGGGTTAAATTTGGCTGTTTAGTATCAAAATTATAACAAAACCAGCATGAGACAGTAGTATGTGAGGGGAAAAGGTGAAGAACAGCAGTAGAAGGGTTAAAAGGGTTTAAGAAGAGGGCTGGATTTGAGGGACAACAGTAAGAGGGAGGGGTTTAGGGAATTTCATCAGCAAGGGAAGGCTACAAAAGGGTACCAATAGCAATAAGGGTCTATGGAAGGGATTGGCAAGGCCAAAGGGCCCTTTAGGAGGTTCAGCCAAAGGAATGGATGGAGTTGGGAGATGGCAGCAATTTAACTGGGCAATATTGATGGAGGCGACACTTGATTTGGGTTAGGGAATGGGCAACGACAACAAGGAAGGGCTATGGGATGGGTTAGGGAATGGGCAACGACAACAAGTGCGGGCTATGGGATGGTGTAAGAGGGCCAAGGAGGGTCTTAGAGGGACGGCGATGGGGTTTTGGGAATGTAGCAGATGGCGGCAAGAAGAGTTAGGGGTATGGGTGATGACGGCAAAGTTGTGGAGAGAAAAAACGAAAATAGAGAGAGGGAGAGAGAAGAAAGAGAGCGAAGAAGAAGTACCTGGGAAGAGGAAGAGGGCTTCACGCCGTTTGGATTCCACCAAAAGCCTCGGATTCTCTCCAAAGGGTTACCGTCACACCATGCTTTGCGAAAAATTTCATTTCTTATTCCATATCAACTTCCGTATGAATTACATGGTATATATATATTGCTTAAAAAAAACATATGCCCACTTTGCCCTTACCAAAAAAAGAAATACAATAAGTACCTAAACAACCCTTAATTTAAAAAAAAAAAAAAACAAAAACAACTAAAACATAGCACAAGGAAATACTGCTATGCGAAGTACGGCAGTAATGGTATGCTCCGCATCAGTTCCAGAACGGATTTGATAATTATGCTTCAAACTCAACATGTGAACCAAATTTTAGTCAACAAAATCAAATCCTAGTCACTTGATTTTAGTGGTTGAAAATCACCAAATGTCCATTTTTTTTTCTCTTTCAAAAGTGACTTCGTGATTTTGACCACTTGATTTTAGCCAAAAAATAAAATTCTAGCCACTTGGTTAGTGGTCAAAATCACTAAGCCACTTTTGAAAGGAAAAAAGGGACATTTGGTGATTTTCAACCACTAAAATCAAGTGACTAGGATTTGATTTTTTGACTAAAATTTGGTTCACTTGTCTCACTTGAAATGAACATTCAATCCTCACTAGATATTGTTATTTTCAGGATTCTTGATTAGTTAAAAAAAATTAAAAGGGCCAACATAAAAGTCATATAAGCCTCACTAAGTTCTCCACAAAATGTTATTCAAACCACTCATCTCCAGGAGAACCTTAAGGGGCAGATGTTCTGCTTTCTTCTCTTACCTCTAGAGAAATAGGGAGATTTCTCCTACTTTAAGTTCTCCCGATTCAAAGACAACAGTAATATTTTGCAAGACAACTTCAAGGTGTGAGGTGCTTGTGCATGATACATGAATATATTAACTAACATGTCCAATTGCATGTAAGAGGTTAGGGCGAGTGATTGTCAAATGGATGAACTTTCCTAGAACCTTTTTGTAAGAGGTTGTATTTGTTAGAAGATCACTAACATCTTGCTGAAGTTTTCTATTTGGTGCCATAGGTATGTATATGGGCTGTTAACTGACATTTCCGATTCCTCAAAGAAGATCTAAGGCATGCTTATGTTAAGAGAAAGATGCCGCTAGAGGGATTGGTGACTTCAATAACCAAATTGTATTTAAGTGGTCCATATCTTTTGTGTCAAACACCTTTCATATCAGTAGTTGAGCCACCACCACTACCCTTAGTATTGTCATTGATATATACAACAAGGTTGATCATGCCATTCCGAGTCTTTTAGAGAAGATTGAACAAATGGAGCAGCAACCCGAGAAACCATATTGCAAAAGACCATTACTAAAATTTTCAAAACAAACTCGTGAGGATTTTAGTCCATAAATGGATTTTTTAGGTGAAACACCTTAGATTGCTTCCCATGTTGTGGAAGAAAACCTAGGGGAGGAGTCATACAAGCTTCCTCATGTAAATCCCCTTGTAGAAATGCATTTTTGACTCGTAGTTGATGGAACAACCAATGTTTTGTTGTAGCAAAGGAGATAATCTCATAGTAAAGTTTAGCTTGGCCACTTAAACAATCGTTTTAAGGTAATCAACACCATAGGTTTGTACAAAACCTTTGTCTCAAGGTGCTTTTTTATAACTAGAAATATGCCTACCTAGAATATACTTGATAGTGAACACCTACTTGCACCCTTGGATTTCTTCCCAGGAGGAAGAGTGGTCATTCCCAAAGTGTTCTTTACCAAGATACTATTTCTTCAATTACAACAACCTTCCAAGATGGATCATGAAGAGCAGCATAACTCTTTGAGAATGGATATAGAGTTGCGATCAACAATAGGAGTTTGATATGAAGTCGGTGAGAAAATGAAAGAGATAAAATGATGAAGGGGATCGGTGGTCTATTTCATCTTTCTCTATGAAAATCTATGGGAGAATCAGTATCTGAAGGCACATGATTACTTTGAAGTACTAGAAGATGGTTGATGAATTGGTAGAGTATAATGCTTGTTTTTATCTTTGCATTGACAAACCACAAGGCTTTTTATCTCCTACTATGGTAAATGAGAAGCAAAAGAGTCAGGTGGCATTGGAATGTCAAACTGATGAAAGATTGGGCTCCTTTAGTTGGAAAAATAAAGAATAACTTGATCTTTGCTTTCATAAACCACAACCTTTTTACGAGGATGAGTACCCTACAAACATGAATCTTAATGGAAATTGCTTGGAAGTTTATTTTTTTAAGATTAAAGTTGGGAATTGATTTTGGCATTAGTGTTTTTACTAACATCAGGTACCATCCCATGGTAGTTGGAAAAATAAAGAATAACTTGATCTTTGCATTCACAAACCACAACTTTTTTACGAGGATGAGTACCTTGCAAACATGCATCTTATTGGAAATTGCTTGGAAGTTTATTTTCTTAAGATTAAAGTTGGGAATTGATTTTGGCATTAGTGTTTTTACTAACATCAGCACCATCCCATGGTAATTGGAATTTTTCTATATTTTCCTTTCACTTTAAACTGGCTTTTCAATTTATTGTGATAAATTGAAGGGTTAAAAATTCCAATTTATTGCTCCATAGTTCCCAATTTTAGTTAAAACACTGGTGCCCAAATTAATTCTCATTAAAGTTATGTATGAAACAAAGTGAAGTGATCACCCACATATTAGTGTCCGGTGTATAACCGAAGCATGGGGCCTACCAATGGGTTGATGATGGGTTTGTTGGAAAGGTCTTTACTTAAATATGTGGCTCACCAAAAATCGCCTTGATTGTATCAATCAAACATGTTTTTAAATGCAGCAAAGTTTAAAGATTTAAAAATTAATTTAAATTTATCAAATTTTGAAGAGCTTTAAACGTGGATTGGTTGATTCATTAAAGGGATTTTTTTTGAAATGGAGACAAAAAGAAGTATATTAAAACAGAAAAGCAAGTACAAGAAAGTTCCATCTAAGAGGACTATACAGAAGAAAAGAAAATACAAAAAAGATAAAAAGAACACTTAACCCCCCCATACTTCCTATCCCAAACAATTCACATAGGCTATATTCTTATCAACTCCAGCTTTTTCCAAAAAGTTTGGGACACAATTCGTTGATCTCCTAACTTTCCTAAAGTGCACTACCTTATCTCTACATACCTTTTCTTAATGTCACTAACTTCATGATCTTTCAAAAAAAAATGTGACTAACTTCATGAGTCAATCTCCAAGGATGTTTTTTCCTACCACTTGCCCAAGCTACAACACTTGCTAAATCTCCAATAAAAGTTTTTTTTTTTGGTGGGCCACATATTTAAAGGAAGACCTTTCTAACAGACCCATCACCATCGCATTTGGTGGGCTCCACGCCTAGGTGTGTGATGCGAAGATTGACCCCGACTTGAACCCGATTGAAGACAAGCCGACCCAAAAGGATCGGATTGATGAGATGGTTCTCCAAATCTACCATCAGATCGGAGGAAAGAGAGGGCCCTGCCTTGAATGTCACGACAGCTGTGTAGTCACCATCGTGTGGACACCACACGGTGCAAAGTCGACCGTTCGAACTGAGGAAGCCAAAACGGAAAGGATTCAAGGGACGGTAGTTGCCAACACAAAACCAAAATCAAGCCAAATGGATGCTCTGTTTAAAACAGAAAGAAAATCCAACACAGAGTGGCTCGGTGTTGTCAACAACCAAGGGGAGAGGACTTTGAGTGGAAGAAATGAGGATGGGAAAGGAAGTCAGAGAGAACCGGTTTCAGACTGATTTTCAGTAGAATTTTCATACAAGTGGAGGGGCGATTTTTGAAGAAGAAAGGGACAAAGTCCAGCTGCTGCAATGGTTAGGAGGAAGGGAAACCCAAAATGGAAAATCCAGCCAGAAGGAAAGAAAATCGAGAAGAAGAAAATGCCAAGAAATAGGTGTTGCTGGCAGAACCAATCCAGTTGGCAGAATCGTTGAGAAAAATGGAATTCAAGAAGAGAGGAAGGAGAAACCAAAGAAGAAACCCAGTTGTTGGATCGGAAGACAGAAAACTACAGCAGAGAAGGAAGATGGAAAGCATAATCGAGAATAAAAGAAGAAAGGAGGGACCGAGAAAAAGACGCAACACTGCCAGAGACAAAACGAAGGAGAATGAAGAGAAAAATAGAAAGAGAGCGGAGAAGAGGAAGAAAAGAGACAGAAAGTGGAAAAGAAAAACAGAGAGAGGAAGACGACCGAGACTCAATTCGCATGAGCCAAACGGTATTTCGAGTTTTGGGTTTTTGTATTTTCTTAAATTGTTTATTTCATTTTTTTAATTAAAAATAAGGCCTATAAATTTAGTGTTTGGCCAAGACCTGTAGTTAGAGAAATTTATTTGAATTTATTGAAGCTTGAAGCTTTGTTTAGAGTCTCCCCAATGAGGTGAGTCTTGTTTTGGGTTCTTTTGAATGGATTTGTTTTATGTGGTTGAATTAAATTTGATTTAAGTATTGATTATTTTGCATGGTGAATGTTTACTGTTCATATCTTGTATTAATTGAATGCTTGATTAAATTTTAATTCCATATTCAAATTAATTCATTAGAAGGTTTCTTTGAATTTCAATCTGAATTCAAGCTGGATTAGAGTCATGCATGTTTAAATTTTTTCATTGCATTTAATTCTGTTAATTACGTGCGTTAAAATTTGACTTTCGGACTCCCAATTCCTCATTTGATTTGAATTCCTGTAACACCTAATTTCATTGGTGAGTTTGATTTCGCCAAACTATCCTAATAAAATAGCGCCATCTTTCTTTTCCTTGAGTGATTGAGAGAATCAAGAGTTTTTTTTTCTAAGGGTTTCCATCATCAAAATCTTTTGATTCAGCTTAAATCCCAGGTCAAAAATTTATTTTAGTATGATGGCATGAGTACATGGATGGTTACATGTGTGGGATGAAAATATCCCTAAAGACTCTAACTGGATCTGAAGAAACATGTGTGGGATGAAAATAAATCAAGAGGCAGTTTTCAACATGTGAGAGTATAGACTATTAATTAATTAATAGGCCGTTAAAAGAAATAAAGACTCACCTAAATTAATTGGCTCCATAATAGTTTAGGAGCCAAGGCTTGACCAACCATGTTTGCTTTCCATCACTAATGCTTAAGATTGCAAGGAGGCTCTAAGAAAACTCCATTTTGATAGTCAAGATTTTGTCTCCACCAATATGTAGATGCACAGCTTGTTGACGTTGTTGAATGTTATGTTCATTTAGTAGGCATTCTTTTTTTCCTCCTTTTCTGGGAATGATGTGGGCATTTAATTTTCAAGGTTTGGGGGGAAGGAGGAAGAGTATTAAGTCCACCTGTGGTGACTGAAGATGAGGAATCAACCATAGCTTTTGAAGAAAGTATCAATAAAGTGAACCAATGATAATGATCTCTATGGATAACTGAACCAACCAATAGAAGTCCTAGATCTTCGGGATAATATCTTTGCCCTTGGAAGATTCACTACAAAAAAATCCAGAAAAAGTTATATTTGGGCATCGTTGGCAGATATCTTGACAGCCCAAACTGGGCCCACATGGATGGTTACCCTAAAACTACAAGGATATAGGGGTCTCTCTGTCACTCGACTCAGGATAAAACGATAGACAGTCCATATCAAATTCTGCAATTTTTTGCTTAGTTTCTTCAGACCTGTGATGCTCAAACACCTCAAGGTAGGCAATCTTTTTGTTATCTTATTGTGTTTAGATGCTTCATTTTTTATGTGTAAAATTTGTGTCCTTGCTGTACATGGTGAATTCCCCGGCATATACATCTGACTGGGCATCTTAGGTTCAAACAGAAAAAAACAGATTATGATAAACTTGGTGTTGGAGAAAATTGTGAAAAATGACAACAAATCCTAGAATAACTAGATGCACTTGGATGCTTTATTCCTTCTTTAGATTAGTGATTATAAGTGGAACCCATGACTTCATAGTGGATGGTTTTGATATGCTGGTGGTGATCTTGGACATAAGAACTTCTTCAAAGCCTGAAACAAAGAAGGTTTTTTTGAAATGGTGAAACAAAGAAGGTTGAGGAACCCTCCCACCCCCACCCCCTGCATTGCATCCCATTATAGTTTTAAGGAAATGATGAATAATAAGAAGGCTTAGACATGAGAAGGAAAATGATGTAGGAAGACTGTGCAGACTAATTACTTATAATGGAAGATGAAGACAACATCCAAGATTATATCAGATCATATAGCAAATCTATAATCTAATCAAGCTTTGAGGTCCCAAGGCCTCTTTGCTCTGCATACATATCATGATGATTTTAAGGGGATGAAGAGAATAAGAAGGTTTGTACTTGACAAAGAAAAAAGAGATGATGAAAGAAACTCTACTGACTTGTCTCCTTGAGAGATTAGTGATGTATTTTTAGTATAAGATGAAGATTACATCCATGATTATATCAAATCATAATATAATCAAGTTCTGAGGGCTCCCAAGACTTCATTGCTTTGCATACATGCTGTGATGGTTTCAAGGAGATGAAGAAAATAAGAAGGCTTCCACATGAGAATAAGAGAAGTAATGAAAGAAAACAGTATTGCCTTATTGTTAGTTTAGAGGTGTATATATAATGTAAGTTGAAGATTACATCCAGGATTATATCAAATCACACAGCAAACCATAATCAAAACAAACTCGTAATTATATCTTTTGGTGGGATTAGATAGCCTAATTTTGTATATTTACACTGTAGTGCTCCTTAGGAGCAGCCCTACCAGTGGTTTACATCAGGAATCTAAGACATCACCAGCCTTTTGTGATTGTCATGCATCCAAGTGGGCCTGGAATTGTTGGGGTGGGAGAGTTAACATGGCCCATGTTCACCTCAATACATGTAATTATCATGAGTAATTTCCTAACCATGATCTTTTAACATGCTTGTGATGATATTTTTCGATATCAACAGTTATCGTAACTTCATTTGCCATTTACAGCAGGCAGAAAATGGAGAGGGACCAGCTCACTATCACCCTAAGGAAACGAGTTTCAACTCATAATAGCATTAGTGTACTTTCTGCATGAAAACCAAGTCACTTTTCATTGAATACTCTTCCAGTTCAGCAAACATAGGGGAAAGAAAACAAGAAGGGAACAGCGTAGGATTCTGCAATAACTGCTCAGTTTCTTGTGTCAACTTTTTCATTGGAAAATGAAAAATCCAATTTCAATTAAATTGGCAAATGTTCCAAAGATATACTGCACCAAACATTACAAATTCAGAATCTACTGCCTTAGGGCAATGAATATGTACTTGGAAATTTTCTGAAGTGTAGGCGATTGAGTGGAATTAGAAAATATTTGTAAGAGGATCTTGGAGATTGCCCATGGCTGTCATAAGAACAATGCTATTGGGGCTTCTAGACAAATGCTGGTATCATTGGGCTTGGTGGCAATTTGGGAGATGAGGCTGAAGAAATATTTGAAGTAAAAAGAAATCATAAAACTAATGAGATATTTTCAATGGAGCACCTGTATCCACATCAGTGTCCTAAACTTTGCAAAAATGGTTCATCATATTGATGTATGACAACTAATAGGGTAACCCTAAATGTCTAATGTAGTTCCCTAAAGATTAAAAGAGATGAAAATAATGCACTCTAAATCTAAAATGGACTAAAATTAAAATCTAAATTAATACTTGCAATTAATTAATATAAAATTTATTTACAAATAATCACGTAGATTAAAAGCTGAGAATGGAAATATAGGAAAATTAAGCCATTAATCATTCTGATGAAAATTGAGTCAAACAATCAAAAAATCTAGTCAACTTGTCAAAGGCTGGTTAGGAAAGGTGGGTAAAAGATTAAAAAGGAAGGGTATTTATGGGATGGGAAAAGTTAAGGGGACATGAGGGAGACAAGGTTATTAGTGGATTTGAACGAAGGCTTAGGATACGGTGGTGGGAGAAAGGGTTTTGTGTTTTGCTTTAAATAAAATAAGGAAAAGTGGACATGGGTTGGCTTAATGGGACTGTCTCTTTTAAAAGAATAAAGGGAATGAGTGGCTTTAGGTAATGGAAGATTTTATGGGGATTACAGGTGCTGGGCGACACATGGAAACAATCTGGGAAGGTCTGGCTGCAGCAAGTAGATGCAGCAGAGGGTGGCGGAAGCAACCTGGAGCCTAGGGGTGTATGGCAGAAGCAAAAGAAAAGCATAGGATGGTGGCGGCAGCAGTTTTAGGGGATGATGTGAGAGGCGGCAACAAGAAGTCGTTGGATGGGATTAAAAGTAAAGAAAAGAAAGAGAATGAGAGGAAAGAGAGATGGAAGAGATAGAAGATGTGTACCTGGTAGAAGATAGGAAGGATGGTAGTCTCATGTTAGGCTTCATGCCAAAAGAAGGGCCTCACCAAAGGAATCGCTCCATACAATCAATCGCATCAAAGTTGCGAAGATCTCAAAATTTTCAATTCATTCAATCTTGTGTTTTTGTTCTAATGGGCTTACAACCTATTTATTCAGATACATAAGACACAAAGACCAAAATACCCCTGCATGAAAAAAGTCTAAAATACCCTCAGATAATAAATAAATAAAAAGAAATTACATCAAGCCAAATAAATAAAAATAAATAAATTTGGTGAATCATATGCTCCAAAATGCTCCGCATCACATATGCTCATTCCTGTACCTGTGTCCATAATCCTTTGGAACTCAAAAATTTGTTTAAGTGCATCACAGTGGGGACCCCAACATCATTTTCTATGTCATGCTCTTTTTATTGAGAAATAGTGTTAGGGACTTGAAGAGCATCATGGTGTGGGCGTTCCAATTTTTGAAGGATCCAACAGACTACACTTTTTTTTTGAGATTTGCCCACACTTTTAAACTCCAATTATCTTCACTCTTGGAGAGCAAATGCATAAGTGAGATAGTAGATGCTTTAGCGCCTGGAATAGATAAGAGATTTGGTTGCACGTTGGATCTTTCTTTCCCAATTTAAGCTCTCTATTGTCTTGCTTTGATTGTTTCTCTCTCTCTGTCTCTTTCAGAAACTATCCACATGATGGATACCTTGTGATATTTCTCTGTTTAACTCTTTCTTCAGATCTTGTTCCCGGTGACTTCATTCATGTTCTTGGTGATGCCCATGTTTATCAAACTCATATTAAGCCTTTGCAGGAGCAGCTTCAAAAGCTCCCTAAACCTTTTCCTGTAAGTAATAAAAAGGCAATTTATAAATTCTCTAATTGAACATTAGATTGTTAGTTGTCATTGATGTGTTGACCTTTTCCTGGTTTTATTTTCAACCTACAGGTTCTAAAGATCAACCCTCAGAAGAGGGACATAGATTCTTTTGTGGGATCTGATTTCACACTCATTGGTTATGATCCTCACAAGAAAATTGAAATGAAAATGGCAATATAGTGTTCTGAACTCTGAAGAACTGGTAGTCCAGAGTTCTTCACATCAAAATGTCTTCTAACCATAGTTTTTTGAGGTATGTAGGTAATAGTTTCCTGGCATGTATTTGGGTATCTTCCAGCCTATTTTTACTACTCTAGATCTAATATTGTTAATATTGAAAGAAAGATTGTTCAATCTCTTTTCGTCTTCCTTTAAATGCATATGGAATACGGCATGCGTTCTTCTCTTTCAATCCATACATCAACACTTTTCTTGAATCCAACGTGGTAGAAGGGTGGGGCTGATATTTCTTTCCTGCCTCCTTCACTATGCAATGCTGATTCTTTTTTTTTTTTCTCCTTTTTCAACTTTTTTTTTTCATTTTTCATTCTATTCTTAGGACTGGGGTCCTATTTTAATTTGTTAATATTGGGCCAAATGGTTCTTTATTTTATTTTTCTTGAACTGTTAGACTAGGTTTTTTTTTTCCTTGAATAATGGAGTTCCTGTAAAGTACGTTACAAATCTTGTCATAGATGATCACATGAAGAATATCCAAGGATGTAAGATCAAGCTTTGAACAGTCTGGATCACCAGAAATTGCATTTCAGGTGGATAAATCCTTACTAAGCATTTCATGACAAAAAGAAGGCCATGTGCCATGTTTATCAAGCCAAATGAGACCTAGAAAACTACCTAATATAAGACCTAATCCAGATCTTACAACAAGTCACTTAAAAGAAACCGACTTTGTTGATGACACTTCTTAAAAGCAGTTTCTAGACAAAAGAACTTCTAAACCTACTTGAAGATATATGGTGGTGCCATGCTCGTGCACTGTCGATACTTGTACTAATTATGACCTCAATTTTTTCAGGGTTAATATGGAATGTGACGGCTTGTGTGACTTGCATTTCATCATGATGATGACCATTGCCATTCAATATTGGTGACATGGTGGGCATTGGTATTAGTTGGGAGAAACAAAAAACATTGCTGTCACTGGATTGTCATTTGAAGTGGAATAGGGAAATATCAAACTTAAAACCACACCATGTCCCATCTCAAAAAAAGGGGAGTAAAAAGAACAGATAGGCACAAACGTAAGTACATAAAAAGACATCAATTGGTGTGCATCACTTGACATCTATCCTCCCAATTTATGCATCAGATGTTAAAAAGAAATATTTGTGTTCTTTGAGGTGTAAAAGATTCAACCTTTAAGATCAAGAGCAATGATCAAAATTGGAGACAGTTGTTATCTAGTGACCTTGGTTTCGTTGGAGGAGATGAAGAAGCTCGAGGATTCTTCACCGAACCTTGGGAGACTGCAGATGCTTGGGAGATGGCGCCCCAAATGGGGTGTGTGGATTCACTGCTATGGATATCCACTTCAAGGCTGGATTGAGTAGTTGATCAAACCTTCGAAGCAGGATGGGCAAAGATGTGGAGATTGAAGAACGAAACCTTACGAGAGAAGACTACTCCGTTTTGAAAATGATGCTGGAAATTGGGGCTTCCGATCACATTTTGACGCAGATAGCTCTGAATCTCAATGGAGTAGTGTTCAAGGTGGTAGTCAGGGAAGTTTCACAGATCAACCCTTCCTTGGATCCTTCTCTTCCCCTGGACTCATCGTTGGAAAACCAAACTTTTTCGTCAAAAGAGGAGTGCTCCCAATCGTTGGAGCTAAATACATGTGGCATTCATGCAGCATTAGGCGTGCCTGAGATCTGAGGCTACGTGGTTGACGTGGCATCGACTGAGAGGGCACCAGAGGAGGTGAAAGAGGAAACAACAACACAATCGGTCTTTGGAAAGGAGTGAAATTTTGATCAACTCATGTCTGGACATGGACTTGAACCCAGGCCTAGTCCAGCAGCCCAGAAGGTCAAGCAGGCTAGGATTGGGCCCTTGAATAGGCAACTGAGCCCAAGTATGAATAACCTAGGTCCAGGGGACGACCTTTTGGCTTTGACTAAGATTCTTAGCAGCTGTTTAGATCACAAGACTGAGCCCAAGTACGAATAACCTAGGTCCAGGGGATGACTGTTTGGGTTTGACTCAGACTCCTAGCACCTGTTTAGATCACAAGACTGAGCCCAAGTACGAATAACCTAGGTCAAGGGGACGACTGTTTGGGTTCGACTCAGATTCCTAGCACCTGTTTAGATCACAAGACTGCAATGGGTGGAGATATAGAAGGAGAGTTCACGAACAGAAAAGCAGAATAGGGAGAAGAGTGCAGTAGTAATAGTGAAGCAGGACAAGGCGGTGACTGTAACCCAATCTGCGATGGCGATTGTGGTAATGGAAACCCCCCAAGCGGCGAGACATCATAGAGGGCATTGGGCAACAACGATGATGGTGGGGACAATCTCAGTCACATTGGGTTGTCACTGGTGGGCTAATGTAGAGCTTTACAGAGGATAGAGGGTGTGCGGTGGACGAGGACGGTGAGGAAGTTACTGCTACTTGCAGATTGGAAGCCCTGTCCAGATATGGTTACTCCAAGGAAGATGGTGAAGAACTCTTGAGGATAGGAAAGGCCCTCGATGTGCAGTTTCATGAGGAGGATAGAGCTGAAGCTGCACTGAAGTGGGTTGAGGAAAGGGATAGATCCTCTTCGTTCAAGATGAGACAAAGATTTCTTGGATGCCTGAATTATATCGCCTTTTTCTATCAAGACTTGGCAAAAGATAGAAAACTTCTCCAAGAAAGATTGAAGAAAAATCCTATAGATTGGTCTGAGAACCATTCTAAAGCTGTGAGAAAAATCAAAGAAAGAGTAAAAAATCTCCCTTGTAGATGTCTATCTGATCCTAAAGCTTTCAAAATAGTTCAAACTGATGCTTCAGATATTGGATATGGTGGTATCCTTTTACAACAAAGAAATAATTCAAATGAAGAATTGGTCCGATTCAACTCTGGATTATGGAATGATGCACAGAAGAAATATTCAACAATAAAAAAAGTAGTTCTTGCCATAGTTCTTTGTGTAACCAAATTCCAACATGATCTGTTAAACAAAGAATTTCTTATAAGAGTTGATGCCAAAGCAGTAAAAGAAATTCTAGAAAAGGATGTTAAAAATCTTGTCTCCAAACAGATATTTGCCAGATGGCAGGCCATTTTATCTGTATTTGAATTCAAAATTGAATTTATTAATGGAAATACTAATTCTCTCCCTGATTTTCTTACTAGAGAATTCCTTCAGGGAAGATAAAATGGCAAGTAGCTCTTCCCCGCTCAACCAGAAGAAAGGGAAAGAAAAATTGGCAGTCCAAGAAGAAAGCCAAAAGGTCTTTACACCAACAAAAGATTCGAGCCAGTCAGAATTATATCTTTATACTGGTTACAAAATACTGGTTACCTCAGACTGTCTCATGGAAGAAAGGTCTATTGATGATAATGTGCATTTTCTTTTTGGAAAGGGTCGTCATTATTATTCCCTTGACAAAAAGAAAACCAGAGAATGGTATCTTAACATTTTGCATCACACGAAAAGTGTTCTTATCTTCCACAACAAAAACCCAAATGGTATCATCACTTATTCAAAATTCACCATTTTTAAAATCCTTACTGAAGAAGATTGGGATGGTCCTTTATACATGACACGTTCAGTCCAACTCTATAATTCCACTGAGTATTTCAATTATTGGGATTATATTGATGCTTGGAAATTTGCTTTGATGTGGCAAAACCGCCAGTATAGTCATTCATGGTTCATCAGGTTTAAAGAAGAAAGTCCTGATGTTATTCCTATTCACCACAATTTCCCTTCTTGGTTTCTATTTAGTCGGTGGACTCATTATGGTGCATCTCAGAAAATCCTCCCTGATAATTTCCGCTATCTGTTTATTAAATTCTGCCAAGTTGAAGAAAAGGTTCCTTGTGAAGTGTTTAATGTTCTTCGCTTCTTTGCAAAATTTCACATCCCTTTCATTCTCCAGTGGAAATTTGAAGTGAAAAAAGATTCATATGGTCTTCCATCTCTTTATCAAACTAATTATAAAAAATGGTGGCTTAAAATTGAAAATGATACGTATGAGAGAATTCTGAATTAAATCTCTCCTCCTAAAAAGGTTAATGTTTCTCTTCTGGATGAAAAGCCTCACGAGAATGAAATGATCATGACCGATCTTTTAGCCAAGAAAATTGCCAAAGAAATTGCTTGTGAAAGATCTCCCGAGCCTATGGATGTTTCTGTTGAATCTGTTAATTTTGAAGAAAAGATTAAGCAGATTTTAGAAGAATATCTTCCTAAGAAGAAAGATGACCAACATGATTGGGACAATAATCATGATCCTGATGAAAATCTTGATGTCGAAGATGTGTCCCTTGAAAAAATCAATCCTCAATGGGATCCCGATTCTCGCATCAATTTTGATGGTTCTATCACTGAATTTCTGAGAGGTGGAAAGTTTTGGTACTCATCTCCTTCAGCTAAAGCCAAAGAAAAAGAAAATGAAAAAGAATCTATGCTTGCTGAGTTGTTCTGCAAGAATTCCGCAAAAGCTAAAGAAATGATGAAAAAGAAGATGTAATAGTGTCCTATCTAATGTTGGTATTAGAGCCAAGATGTTACATCTCCTTTTGGTGGGGGAAGGCTTGCCAGATGTTAAGCATTTAAGGTGTTGGTCAAAAAGTGGTTCATCAGTGCTTGTCCCATTTTGGTGGTGCTTTACCAGGTGTAAGCCTTAGAAGAAAAGTTGGTCTCTTGTGCTTGTCCCATTTTGGTGGTGCTTTACCAGGTGTAAGCATTAGAAGAAAAGTTGGGCTCTTGTGGTTGTCTCATCTTGAAGAAAGACATTCCAATTATTGTACTTTTCACTATTCTCCTTAGTGGAGAATTTTCTTTTTTTAAAGTTGGTTTGTTGGTTTGCGTCGGTAAGATTCCTTCTTACCTTCTTTTTTCTTTTTGAGTGCTGTCCTCTCTTGGTCGGAAGAGAGTTTGTCCATTGTATGCATGTTCCATCTATATAAGGAGCTTTGCAATTTATAGTACCATGCATTTCTTCTCTCAAAACATTTCGCACTTTTTCAGCAAATAAGGGTGGTAATCCTGAAATAGATCTTTCTTTCTATATCTCAGAATTGCAATCGTTCAACTGGTAAACTTTGGATAGGAAAACATCTTTATACCAGCGGAATTCACCTAAATCTTTGCATCTTAAACGATGTAATTGTTGTCTATTTTTCTCCTTGATCAAGCCAATACCACCTATAAATTTATTGAGGATACATAGAAGTAGGACATTGTTACAATCAGGTTGTGTTTCATAATTTTCAGGGCTATGACTAGTACTGGCTTCAATTTTAATGGAAGGATCGACTAGACTTCCTGTGGTTTTGTCTTTGTATATAATTCTTCCTAATTGATCCATTTTAACAGCATTTTCTATTTCGGTTCTTTGAGCTCCTGTTAAACCATAATGCCACCATCCTCTTAATATACCATTAAATGAGGTGGTTATCATGAGGAAAATATTTTTTGGTGAGTTTCCTCTGACTTCACAGGCATTAGCATATATCATCATACTATGAATCATTTGGATAATTTGATATTCTGTTAATCCATCCAGATTCCATTCATATAAAGAATTTCCAGAATAAGTTATATCCATTTGATATGTATAGGGAGCTTCTTCAAGCTGTAGATCAACAAGAGTTGGTCTAGGGTAATAATTTTTTGTCACTGGTAGCTCAACTTGAGGGTTCCATTTTTTCAGCTTGTTTATCAACATATTTTCAGAGGCTGAAACTCTTAAGATACTCAATCCTTTTCCTCCAACGTTGAGACTTTCCATTCTTGAGGTCAATTCTTTCTGCATTTCATCCGACATTTTAAATGGTCCTTCTTGCAAGATTATTCCTGAAGGTAATTGTCTTGGGACATAGACAGGATTTGCAGGGATTTCTTTTGCATATGCTCCTTTGTATTTCTTTAGAGAGGTAGGACTAAGAACATGGCTTAAATTGATTGTTCTTTCAATTCTAGCTGTTTGTTCTCCAATGGTTAATAGGCATAGATTGGTATAATTATTCTGCCCAATTACATTACCAAGACTATGGCCTAAATCTTTGGCATTTATATCTGTTTTCGTCTCAAAAACAAAACTATTTTTGACGGGACAGGCATAATTCTTGGTTTCTGCCTTAGTAGTAGAAATGTCAAGTTTTTTCCAAGGAGGATGGGCTTTATGGACTTCTTTTCCATCAGAGCCTTTCCAAGTTCGGGTTGTTCTTCCTATGACTCGTATTTGTTTTGGATTTTGAGTTTCTTCTTTTTTAATTTTTCCTTTTTTGAGATACTCCATAAACCAATCAAAGAAAGGTATATTTCTTTCTTCTTCATTCATTTGGTGATACCAAAGTTCTCTCATTTTATCCTTTTCTTCAGAGTTGAAGGTTTTGAAAAACCAATCCTTTAAGGGATGTTCTTTTAAAAAATTTCTTAGATAAGGTTTGTCAATTTTAAATTTTTGGACATGATTTACTTTGGATTTTGGAACTCTAATCATTTTTATGGCACCTTGAAGGAAATCGCTTTCACTAGGGTTGTAAGTTTTTTCAGATGATGTTCTTTTGTATACTGGGTGTTCAATACCACTTTCTTTATTTTTAAAAACCTTTTGATCCATTTCTTCCTTTTCACTACTCTTTTGATCATCATCTATTTCTTCTAAATTAGAACTTCTTCTTCCCTCAGTATAGCTAGCAAAACTTTTTCTAGTTTTATCCATTTTTCTTCTGAAATTAATTTCAACATTTCCATTTGGTAGTTTGACTATACTTTGTAAGTCATCTGTTATTTCATTTTCTCTGGGAGTTACATCTTCTATTTGCCAATTTCCTGGCAAAATAACATCTTCCCAACTGATTACTTTTGGAATAAAAACATTGTTGCTAAAATTTGTTTCCAAGAGTACAGTGGTCTTTTCCTTTTCAACTTTATCTCTATATGCAATCATAGGAAAGACAAAAATCATTGATTTGTAAAAGATACGGTAAGATGATTGCAAATGATTTACTCTTAGGACTCATTTTTAATCCTTTGCTTTGGAATCCTAAAGTAGCACAGTCCAAGACATCATCATCATGTAAATCAACTGTAATGTTTGGAAGACAATTGAAATAGGCTGCTCCATGCCAAAGCTTGATTCTATCATAGCATAAAGAGAATCGTCAAATTCATCATATCTTTGGCCACGGATGTAAACACAAACAGAGGCATTTAATCTTAGACGGAACAACGGTTTGATTCCTACCTGTATCAATCCTATGTGCAGGTAGTTGTATTTGGATTTTATCTGTTCAATAATTCTTCTTTCAAGGAGTCTTATCGTCTGCTTTCCTCCGGAAAGAGAAACAGCTACAGTTTTGATGTGATAATCATTTTGTTCTTCAAAAGTCCCATTAATGTATATTTCTGTTATGGGCATAGCTGGCATTTTCCAATTGGAAATAGCTTGATCAAAATTCTCATACACCATTTCTTCTGAATTTTTTGTTTTTTTTTTGGGTTTTCTTTAGCTAGACTTGAATGAGGAAAGTTGGTCATAGCCGACTGATAAGATGAAGAGGATGAAGTAGATCTATTAGAGGGATGCTGAAATGATTTAAACCAATTCTTAAAAAGTTTTGTTTTTCCTTTGGAGTTTTCCATATCTTGTAATATGAGTGAGAATAAAAGAGCACTGTCAACGATTTACAGCCCAATACGCTTGACTGCTGCTTGAAGCGGGACTTAAACGCGATCACACTCTTTGTTACTCAAACAGGTTACAAAATAGGAGGGACTTAAAAGGAAGATTAAAAACTCTAAAGAGAATTGGATAGATCAACAAGGTTAAATAACTTCAGATCCTTGATAATAGATTTAATTCATCTTGCAAACGGCGGCAATGTTCTTTAACAGCGCCATGTAGGGCCAAGAGTCTTTCATATTCTTGTCTGATAGCAGGAATATCTATTATATTTAAAATATCATTCACTTGATTAATACTTATTTCCAAATTTCTTAAAGTAGCTTCACAATGATGGATAAACTTATCTATTCTTCTTGTAGGCATGGATTCAAGCTCGGGATAATAATTCTAATTCTTCATGGAGATGGTTACAGTATTCTCTTATACGATTACACATAGCTACTATTCTAGATCTTCTTAGGATTAAAAGGCGAATTACAATAAAGCGTCCTGCAACTATATTTTCATCAATTTGTCTGATTTCATTCTCTAATCTTCTTAGCTGACTTTCTCTGCGTCTTAAATTATGCAATAATTCTTCTCTTCTAATATGACGAGGAGTCTTATTAGATTAGAGAACAGCATATTGTTGGTGACGTGGATTATCCTGCGTCCTGCAACTATATTTTTGATTCAGTTCTGAAGACTTCTATTTGGAAAACAGCATAGGCTTGGATCAAAATAATCCTTCTGATCTCATATTGTTGGTGACGTGGATTATTTCTATGTGTACATATTTGCATATGTCTTCGGATGTTTTCAAGATTTCTTTCATTTCTTTTCAAGACTCGAACATCGGCATAATACTTTCTTAGTAGAGATAATCGAATCAACATGTTCTAAACAAAAACAACATTATTAGATTATGAAAATAACAATCTTATAAAAGCTTATGCATTACTTACAGACTGTTTATAGGACTTCAAGCTTTAGCACACTTCAAACTTCAAACTCAACTCCAAACTTCGATGCTCTAAAATGAACTTGCAAAGCTCCTTATATAGATGGAGCATGCGTACAATGGACAAACTCTCTTTCGACCAAGACAACACTCAAAAAGAAAAAAGAAGGTAAGAAGGAATCTTACCGACGCAAATCAACAAACCATCTTTGAAAAAAGAAAATTCTCCACTAAGGAGAATAGTGAAAAGTACAATAATTGGAATGTCTTTCTTCAAGATGAGACAACCAAAAGAGACCAACTTTTCTTCTAAGGCTTACACTTGGTAAAGCACCACCAAAATGGGAGAAGCACTGATGAACCACTTTTTGACCAACACCTTAAATGCTTAACATCTGGCAAGCCCCCACCAAAAGGAGATGTAACAACTTGGCTCTGATACCACCATTAGATAGGATAGGACACCATTACATCTTCTTTTTCATCATTTCTTTAGCCTTTGCGGAATTCTTGCGGAACAACTCAGTAAGCATAGATTCTTTTTCATTTTCTTTTTCTTTGGCTTTAGCTGAAGGCGATGAGTACCAAAACTTTCCACCTCTCAGAAATTCAGTGACAGAAACATCAGGATTGATGCGAGAATCGGGATCCCATCGAGGATTGATTTTTTAAAGGGACACATCTTCGACATCAAGATTTTCGTCTGGATCATGATTACTGGCCCAATCATATTGGTCATCTTTCTTCTTAGGAAGATATTCTTCTAAAATCTGCTTAATCTTTTCTTCAAAATTAACAGATTGAACAGAAACATCCATAGGCTCGGGAGATCTTTCACGAGCAATTTCTTTGGCAATTTTCTTGGCTAAAAGATCGGCCATTATCATTTCATTCTCGTGAGGCTTTTCATCCGGAAGAGGAACATTAACCTTTTCAGGAGGAGAGATTTAATTCAGAATTCTCTCATACGTATCATTTTCAATTTTAGGCCACCATTTTTTATAAGTAGTTTGATAAAGAGATGGAAGACCTTATAAATCTTTTTTCACCTCAAATTTCCACTAGAGAATGTAAGGGATGTGAAATTTTGCAAAGAAGCGAAGAACATTAAACACTTCACAAGGAACCTTTTCTTCAACTTGGCAGAATTTAATAAACAGATAGCGGAAATTATCAGGGAGGATTTTCTGAGATGCACCATAATGAGTCCACCAACTAAATAGGAACCAAGAAGGGAAATTGCGGTGAATAGGAATAACATCAGGACTTTCTTCTTTAAACCTGATGAACCATGAATGACTATACTGGCGGTTTTGCCACATTAAAGCAAATTTCCAAGCATCAATATAATCCCAATAATTGAAATACTAAGTGGAACTATAGAGTTGGACTGAACGTGTCATGTATAAAGGACCATCCCAATCTTCTTCAGTAAGGGTTTTAAGAATGGTGAATTTTGAATAAGTGATGATACCATTTGAGTTTTTGTTGTGGAAGATAAGAACACTTTTTGTCTGATGCAAAATGTTACGATACCATTCGCTGGTTTTCTTTTTGTCAGGGGAATAATAATGAAGACCCTTTCCAAAAAGAAAATGCACATTATCATCAATAGACCTTTCTTCCATGAGACAGTCTGAGGTAACCAGTATTCTGTAACCAGTATAAAGATATAATTCTGACTGGCTCGAATCTTTTGTTGGTGTAAAGACCTTTTGGCTTTCTTCTTGGACTGCCAATTTTTCTTTCCCTTTCTTCTGGTTGAGCAGGGAAGAGCTACTTGCTATTTTGTCTTCCCTGAAGGAATTCTTTAGTAAGAAAATCAGGGAGAGAATTAGTATTTCCATTAATAAATTCAATTTTGAATTCAAATACAGATAAAATGGCCTGCCATCTGGCAAATATTTGTTTGGAGACAAGATTTTTAACATCTTTTTCTAGAATTTCTTTTGCTGCTTTGGCATCAACTCTTATAAGAAATTCTTTGTTTAACAGATCATGTTGGAATTTGGTTACACAAAGAACTATGGCAAGAACTTTTTTGATTGTTGAATATTTTTTCTGTGCATCATTCCATACCAATATAAAGGCAATAAATATAAAAGAAAATTCAAACAAAAACCCCGTGAAGCCTTCGTATTTAAAAGAAAATCCAAAGGATACCCTAGCAGAAAGAAAACAAGAGAAAAGGTACCCACTTGTTATACATGTGGACAAAAAGGTCATTATTCAAACAAATGTTCTCAAAAAGAAAATTCTCTAAAAAGAAAGTTGGAAAAATCACTTATGAAGATCCAGAAGAAGAAGTCTCTGCTGAAGAAGAAAGATCATGATTATCCTTTAGAGAGGTAAGACTAAGAACAGGGCTTAACTTGATTGTTCTTTCAATTCTATCTGTTTGTTCTCCAATGGTTAATAGGCATAGATTGGTATAATTATTCTGCTCAATTACATTACCAAGATTATGGCCTAAATCTTTGGCATTTATATTTGTTTTCGTCTCAAAAACAGAGCTATCTTTGACGGGACATGCATAATTCTTGGTTTCTGCCTTAGTAGTAGACATGTCAAGTTTTTTCCAAGGAGGATGGGCTTTATGAACTTCTTTTCCATCAGAGTCTTTCCAATTCGGGTTGTTCTTCCTATGACTCGTATTTATTTTGGATTTTGAGTTTCTTCTTTTTAATTTTTCCTTTTTTGAAATACTCCATAAACCAATCAAAGAAAGGTATATTTCTTTCTTCTTCATTCATTTGGTGATACCAAAGTTCTCTCATTTTATCCTTTTCTTCAGAGTTGAAGGTTTTGAAAAACCAATCCTTTAAGGGATGTTCTTTTAAAAAATTTCTTAGATAAGGTTTGTCAATTTTAAATTTTTGGACATAATTTACTTTGGATTTTGGAACTCTAATCATTTTTATGGCACCTTGAAGGAAATCGCTTTCACTAGGGTTGTAAGTTTTTTCAGATGATGTTCTTTTGTATACTGGGTGTTCAATACCACTTTCTTTATTTTTAAAAACCTTTTGATCCATTTCTTTCTTTTCACTACTCTTTTGATCATCATCTATTTCTTCTAAATTAGAACTTCTTCTTCCCTCAGTATAGCTAGCAAAACTTTTTCTAGTTTTATCCATTTTTCTTCTGAAATTAATTTCAACATTTCCATTTGGTAGTTTGACTATACTTTGTAAGTCATCTGTTATTTCATTTTCTCTGGGAGTTACATCTTCTATTTGCCAATTTCCTGGCAAAATAACATCTTCCCAACTGATTACTTTTGGAATAAAAACATTGTTGCTAAAATTTGTTTCCAAGAGTACAGTGGTCTTTTCCTTTTCAACTTTATCTCTATATGCAATCATAGGAAAGACAAAAATCATTGATTTGTAAAAGATACGGTAAGATGATTGCAAATGATTTACTCTTAGGACTCATTTTTAATCCTTTGCTTTGGAATCCTAAAGTAGCACAGTCCAAGACATCATCATCATGTAAATCAACTGTAATGTTTGGAAGATAATTGAAATAGGCTGCTCCATGGCAAAGCTTGATTCTATCATAGCATAAAGAGAATCGTCAAATTCATCATATCTTTGGTCACGGACGTAAACACAAACAGAGGCATTTAATCTTAGACGGAACAACGGTTTGATTCCTACCTGTATCAATCCTATGTGCAGGTAGTTGTATTTGGATTTTATCTGTTCAATAATTCTTCTTTCAAGGAGTCTCATCGTCTGCTTTCCTCCGGAAAGAGAAACAGCTACAGTTTTGATGTGATAATCATTTTGTTCTTCAAAAGTCCCATTAATGTATATTTCTGTCATGGGCATAGCTGGCATTTTTCAATTGGAAATAACTTGATCAAAATTTTCATACACCATTTCTTCTGAATTTTTTGTTTTTCCTGGTTTCTTTAGCCGACTTGAATGAGGAAACCTGCTTCACTATTGGTGTCATGTTGGGTACATTCAGGGGTTAGGTGGATTTGAGGGAAAAATTGAAACCATTAGGTCTAGTATAGGTCCTGCAGACCAAAGTTCTCATGAAACTGTTCTTAGGGGATCATTATTATATATATTGTATGGTACTCTCTGAAAGGAGGGCACAAGAAGTGCAGAGGCATGAGACAGCAGAGAGCTACACCTTTAGGAAGAAAAAACTACATGAGAACCCAAGGCGTAGTACCACAATGCGAGGCAAAAGGCCACATCCAAATGTAAACTTGGTATCCACCACTGCTCTTTTTCCAAGGCAAAATCAGGAACTCCTTAAGAGTAGCCCAAGCAATGCACTTGGCCTGGACTCTAGTTGTTACTAAGAGATGGTATTTGTTATCCTATCCTTTCTTTTCTTTTTTCATGGATATCCTCACCTCATATTGGAGGTGAGACTAATCCCATAAATGCATGAAACCAATCCTATATGCAAGTTTGACTAAGCATTTTTCTAAAATTCTTTTCCTCAGCTTTTCAGGGACAATTGAGAGGTTTGGTTTGTGGGAGGAATAAAGAGAACAAAGAGATGTAATCTCTGAAATTTCACCTTTCTTTTCTCTTTTGAAGAGCAAAGACTAACATCAATATCATGAAATTAGGATGTATTATCTGTATGCCTTGACTCTATGTATTGGCCCACGTATTCGTAACCCTGGGTGATGGTCATATGGATTTCTAAAAATCATACTCTATTGAATCCCATTTGGAAGAACAATGAGCATCTCATACTGTGCTCTTTTATCTTTCGTGTAGAAAATATAAAAACACTTTGGGATCAGGAAAGGAATGGACCCAAAGGATGGGAATGGAACACTTTGATACTATTTCAGTCCCACTAACCTTTAATAAAATTGGAAATGAACAATTAGGTCCTGTTTAGAATGGTAAAGAATCATTGGGAATAATAGTGGTTTTGAAAAATTAGTATGTTTGGTGTACAGAATGGTTTGAAAAAGCAAGTCAGAATGACTTCAATTCTTGTTTTTTATGCCCCTTTTCGAGTCTCTTTGAAAAGGAGGTATTATTTTCATTATGATGACTTCAATTCTTGTTTTTTATGCCCCTTTTCGAGTCTCTTTTGAAAAGAAGATATTATTTTCATTATGAATGAAAACCATTTTCATTCCCTCTTGAACGGCCTACCAAACAGGCCCATCACGCAGCCCAAACTCTATCCATTTTACAAATCTGCTGACAGCCTGTAGCACAATAAACTCTCGTTGTAGCAACCATAGAGGCTCCAGGTACAAGTAAAGTAGTAATGGATAAAAAACCCTCCAAAATTAGAGTACTTTAATAAGTTTTATCTTAAAAGTCAAGCCATGGCTGATGGAATCATTTATCAGAGTAACTGGTCTCTTGGGGGAAGGCTGAGTTAGAAGAAGCCTGAGATCAGTCCTGAGAATGAGAACCACGTGGATGTCCAAATGTGATAGAGGAAGGCATAACAGGGAGTGGACAATACAGACTCCTTGATGGACCAACATAAAAAACAAACATGGGAATAACAAAGATTCCAGATTTTATTTGTAAAATCATAAAATCAGCAACGGTTGTAACTCTCTCTCTCTCTCTCTCTCTCTCTCTCTCTCTCTCTCTCTCTGTGTAACATGGGTATCCCCACCCCATATTTGATCCCACGAGCATGTGTAAACCTCCCAATCTACATACACTGGTTTTATTCGATGGGGAGTGGCCTGGAGAGGTTATGCGAGAATTGAACTAAAGACCTCGCTTCATGAGGCGAGCGTCTCTCCCTCTTAATACACATATGTGCATGCACACACCTTTCTTTTTCATACCTTGTGTAACTTGGGTTGTTTTGATGACTTGCAGATACCTCTGTCGATCAGTTTGTCGGAGAGTACATAAATAACTGCAGGATGGGTTTACTTTGTTCTTGTATATAGTAAGAGCTGAACCTGGAAATTGGAATCCTTTAGTTCCAGATATTTTGGTTCTACGGTGATTTGGGGCCTTTATGATTGCGTTGAAATTTTTTCTCACTTCATCTCCCCACCCAACTACTAGAATGTTGAAATCGCTCAATAGATAATTTTGTATTTTTTGTTGTTTTAGTATGTTCACTAAATGTGCTTGGTGGGCTACATTAGGAGTCTCTATCCACCATTTCTCATGTTCTGGTGCATCATTTTAGTTTTATAATTTCTTTGTTATACTTCAGGAAATGCTAAACAGCGGAATCATTTTATCAGACTAAGTTACACCTTGAGCATAATCCTTTCTCAAATGTGCTGACATTAATTTCTTTGTTCCTTTAATTAATTGCTGGTTTTGTTCTCCATCCTTTTGGGTTCAACTTGGATGGAATGATGGATGTCATCAAACTAATGGAAATGCATTTAAATATTTGCGCAAGTATATTTTCCATTCTATTAATGTTTTGGACATTTTTCTCATTGTTCTTGACATACTTTACATATCAAAAATTGACCTGAGGCATCGAAATGTGATGAAAACCATTTAGATTTAAAATTCAAAAAATATGGAGATGAGCTTTTCATTTATTTATTTATTTTTAGAATAGCTTTTAGTTTAAATTGCAAAAAAAGTTGGATTGATTAATGGACTTTATTTATCGATTTAATATTCATTTAGTTATTTTTAACGATAACGTGGTGTGTCGGCTCTTGCTTGAGGTTTAAAATCCTTAATTAGAGAGTTTTCTGTTGTGTTTAACAAATGAATGCTGGCTTCTGCGATTAATTTGTAAGATGTTCTCCTTGACAGTGTGCTAATATATTACTGTGTGCATTTAAGATATGGAGTCCATTAAATGAGGTTGTTATCAGTCAACTGAAAATGTCTTTTTATTTTTAATTATGTAGATCACAAGAATCACCTGTTTAATCTCTATATGTTAATCAATTTTAATTATTGTTTAAACTTATAGCTTTCAAAGGCATCGAAAACCACATCCCCATCTTACTTGCCATCACCTAATGGTTAAACTTATAGCTTTCAAAGGCATCGAAAACCACATCCCCATCTTACTTGCCATCACCTAATGGATTGCATTCTGCAATCTGCCCGAGAGGAAGTTCAATTATCCTTTGATTCCTTTCACCAACAAACTAGGCAATGCTCAAATATACAATTTTTCTTACCCACTTCTAGTCTTCGAATCCTGGCTGCCATCGGACTTACCCGAGCTTTGTTGGCTAGGCGGTGTGTGTCTAAGGAGATTAATCTTGTTGATAAAAAAACTGATATTTCCGAAAATAAAATTAAAAGAGGAGAGAGAATGATATCGGCCGATACAAACGATATCATCCAAAAATGATATTTATTTTTACCATTGAGTATGACAAAAGGTTTCTCTAATGATTTTTTTAATACTACCTAATGGGTGAAGAACAAGTTATAATTTACAAATGATGATGACAATGATTACAATATTCTCTTAATAAGAAAGAGAATATTTAATATAACCATCAACAAATGTGATTTATTTTCATAAGCAAACAAAATATTAAAAAAAAATCATCTGAAAAACAGCTACATTTGATGAGTTGTGACAATCCATCTATATTTAAAAAAGGAAGTACCAATCAATCAATTAATTAATGGTATTCACTTACATCAGACTTGGATCACACATCATTAGATTTGAGATCATTGGTGGGGTTGATTGACTAATGAGTCATTGGTGGACTGTATAACAAATTGGGCCACATAGGTCATGGTCAAATTGGAAATGGCCATGGTTAAGTGATGGATTTTGTCACTACCACCAAAGGGCGTGGTCAAATTGGAAAGGGCCATGGTTAAGTCATGGATTGTGTCACTACCACAAAAGGGGGGAGCACTTGCAGCAGCAGCAGCAACTCTTTTTCCTCCCTCTTGCTCCATGTTTTTCATCCACTGATCCAATTGCTCCATCACTTGCTGCGACTCTTGGTACCTGTTTTTTAACCACTCCATGAGTACCTGCACATTCCAGATGTCATCCCATTGGACAAACATTTTTGAAAACGATTTGTGAACATTTCATCCTGATGCCTTAGAAATCATGATGGACATTTTCATATTTGTTATCACTAAAACATAAATCCATGATTATCTAAAGGGGCTGTTATGTAATTTTTCAGCTCATGAAAAGTGAAGAGCAGAGAAAAGTCTTTCCTCGTTCTTCCATGGAAGGTCTCTTTGCTAAAAGCATAGAATATGAGACATTTTTATCTTCCTCAAAGGAATCACATTACCTATTGGAGGAGAGAGAATATGTTAATGACAAACAAGGGAGATTTTCCTCTCCTTGGCGAGACAGTATCTCATTCGTTTTTTTGGGTGCAAATATCATAAAAATCGAGCTTTCATGGCCCAATAAGATATTGGAATTTATGACATGTGTCAGACAACATAGATTACAGCCAAAAGATAAATTCTCTTGTGACATTAAATTCCTTTCCACCGCTGATCTCTCCTTATCTTTTAATATATTCACCATTCTAAAACAAAAAACCAATTCCTTTCAAATATGTGTCTCCATTGCTGGACAACAAAAATTGAAATTATACATATTTTATATATCCTGAAACTACATTAACACAGAAATGTTGTAACATGTTATAATTACCCAAACTAAACCATAGACTTGTTTCAGAAGTTCACCATATTCTCTAAAACAAGCATCAAAAGGAAAAAAAAAAATTGGCTTTAGGAGTAATACCTTATCAGACAGGCAATTTTTTAAAGCATTCCTTGGAGCAAGTACCCTGCATATGCCAAGAAACTCAATCAACACTAAAACACCTTCAAACACAATAGGATCAGAGCAGATGAGGCCACCAACATGTTATAAATATTAAACAGTTTTCCAACACTATGTTTCACAGTATATTATCACTATTTACCTCTGTTTTCTTACATCATTTACCATAGCTATCTTCTGCAAGGAGAGACACTACTTACCAGTCTTCAATCAATTCAGAACTTACTAATGGTAACAAAGAAAAAACAACCATGCATTTTACAATGTCATTCCATGAATAGCTAAGCAAAACATTTTATAATTCTAGTTTTCCAAAATTCTCAACAACCCATGTTATAATGCAAGAAACATTTTCATCTCATCAGTTTACGTGCAAATTGACTTCACCAGATAACAAATCCAGCCAGTTTTCATCAGTTCCATACAAAAAATATTAGCCTGATACCACAGCTTCCCATCTCACAAAAATAGCCGCAGCTTAGTGACTCATATAGTGTGTCTCACATTTCCACTTATATGACTCCAACTATATTTACTAACTTGAAGCACAGAGTTAAAGTCACCAGTCAGCATTGACAGATGGGCATGTGATTTACTTGTAAAATCATAAATGGTCTTTTAAAACAACTGATATGCATCATAGTAATTTATACTAATCATTCACCAACGGAATGAGATTACCTTGGCTTGTTCCAGTTAACCACCCTATTGCGACTATGATCACCTGAAATGCCAAAGGGCACCCATTTAAAACAAAACTCTAAGAAGAACTACAAAATAATACAAAATTGAGAATTCGAATTCAAAATAACAAATAATAATAATACAGTATTTTAAGATAAAACCCAGAGAAATATCATACCCAGGGCCATAAATATTTTCTTCTCGGCGAGTTAAATTTCTTCAATTCTCAATGCAATCGTCTCCATCTACAACAAGAAAATCAATAACAGCAGATTAAGAAACATAATATAAGAGCTAAACCAAAGAAAAACAAATAATTAGGCAGCTAAATTCACCAAGGCAAAAAGAATTGTAGGCATTCAATTGGAATCGTCTTGAATAGGGCTATTAGGGCATTTTTTTAAATTCTTATAGATTCCCATCTAGAACCCGTCAAACCATCGAAACTGTGTCCATTTGCCGTTGAAAATCAAGTAACGAGCCAATTCAAAGTGGAAACCACTTTCGGGCCTTAATGAATGCAAAAATCACAATCAAATTCATTGCAATAGAACCCATAAAATAATCTAGGGTTTCCCAAGAAAACAAATAAAACATTCTCAAAGAAAGGACGATTGTAGTACAGGATTCAATTTGGAGAGACAAGGAAAAAAAAAAACTCACCGATTTTGGTTCCATCTTGTTAGGATTAATTAGCGCAAATAACCCACCAAATAAATAATGGAATAAATCAAATACAATAGAAACACCGAAGATTTACGTAGTTCGGCTCACTCGGCCTACGTCCAGCGTGATAATAATTTTATTAAGAGAACAAATACTACAGTTGTACAAAAGAAAAATAATTTGAAACACAAACTCAGTTTCTAGAGCCTCCGACAATTTCCAATCTCAATGCGGCACTATGTCTTCTCAACGACTCCTTCCTCTCTCTTCTTTGGCCTCTTCAGATTTGTACACAAACTTAGATCTGATCCCTTCTAGCCTTGCTGTCGATGCCAAACACGTTGGTTGCCCAATCACACAATAGTAGTATATTGCGATGTCCTTCCTTGTTGATATGCAATACCTTCTATGCATGGTATGTCTTGATTAAGCAACTAATCTAGTTGCACTACACGGCAATCACCACACTGTTATTGATACACTAAGTATAGACCCACTTTAGAACAATTATAGTTTGGACTCTACCGTATGTTGGTGAATTAAGCCACAATCCTAACAATCTCCACCTTGACGAGAACTCACCAATTCTCCGAGATAACTTTGACAACTGCACATCTCCTGCATCCTCGACTCTGCACCTCCGTGCATACTGGCCGCTCCTAGCCTTGCTTCACCTGCAGCTGCAGCTTTGCATCTCTGTATGAGATGTGCGTATCCCCACGCTCTGAGATGCTCTACCTATCTTCATCAATTGGATGAATTGGCCAAGCTCAAGCGTAACTTGAATTTGACTATAGTCATCGACTTTGTTGGACCCGTCGCATTTTTCTCCATGTGATTCTTCGTCCCCTTCATTTTCCATCTTCACTAGCACCATGGAACCTGGACGAAAGATCACAACCTGCAAAAGAAACTTTATTTTTCAACCCATACCTGTCTGTTGACCTATTGTTTCTTCTCTTCTTTATTCCTGCGACCCAATTAGTAGGGTCACTATGCCTGTAGATCATTGTACTCCCCACCACTGTGTACAAATTTCTTTTCTTCTTCTCCTTCATGATAACCATAGCTCCTTTAGCAACAGTAAGAGCCCCATCTTTTGTTTTGAAGGTAAGCCCATCAGTATCAAGTATCCCCAAGGAAATTAAATTTTTCCTTAACTCAGGAACATGCAGCACTTTCTCCAATGTTCTTCACATGCTATCGAACATCCTGATTTTTACTATCCCAACTCCAATGGTTTTACAACTCTCACCATTTCCCACATGGACAAACTCTAGATCATAGGGTTTGTATGTGTCAAACGATTCTCTACGTAGACACATATGTGTTGTGCCAATCAGTGCCACACACAATCACAAATCATACACAAGTAATCACACATAAGAAGAAGAACACCGAGAAATACGTAGTATGGCAAAACCGCCTACATCCACGAAGTGTGCAACCGAGATTCCACTATGAAGAATGATTACAAAGGACTCCCTTTCCTCTCCACAGTCTCTCACACTATTTCTTCTCTCTAGTTTCTCACTTCTCTCTGGTTCAGCAGTTACTCAAGTTTTCTCTCCACTCTCTTGTTTTCACTCACCAGCAGTTGCTACAGTTCACCCACTACACAACAACTGCTACGGTTACAAAAATTGAAAAGAAAACTATAAAAAGAAAATGGGTACACAACTGGGCTCCACTTTTTGAGACAAAAAACAACAAATCTCCACCTTGGCAAAAAAGGCCAACCATCTGAAGAATGTTGCACTGCTTTGTAACTCCCCCACCTGGCGAAAACTCCACCAATCTTGTAGACAACCTGAGAGAAAAAAAAAATGTCTTGCATCTGCAGCTTTGCATCTTGCATAAGATGCCCATCCCCATGCCCTGGGATGCTCCACCTGTCTTCAATGAGAAAGTGAGACCAAGTTCAAGCCATGCTTGAACTTGATTTAGGTCACTGGCTTTACCGCATTGTTTTTCGTGTGGATCTTCATCATTTTCCCCTTTCCATGCTTGTTATTACCCACACTATGGAAATTAGACGGTACCCCACAACCATCTAATGCAAAAGAAACCTTTTTTTCAAAGCCATGTTCGACTTGTTCCTTCCAGGTTCTTTTATTCCTTTTTGCAGCCTGACTAGTAGGATCACGCTGCCTGTGCCCCTTAACTGTACTCCCTACTAGTGAGTATAAATTTCCTTTTTCCTTTCCCTTCAAAACAATCATAGCTCCTTTCACAACTCTAAGAGCTCAACTCTTTGCCTTGAAGGTGAATCTGTAATGGCCTGGAATTTGTAAATCAATATATAGGTGGATGTTATTTATTTTAATAGTGGAAATTGAAAGTTTGATGGAATAAATGGTAAATGGATCAAGATATGGCAAAGGCCCAAGTATGGCCCAATGGACTATGGATTGGATTTAAATTCATTTAAAGGATCAATGATGGTCAATTGGGCCAAGGGTGGTAAAATTGGGCCTAATATCCATGTGGAACCGAATGGATCAAGATGATGTAAGCTCTACGGTAAATGGGTAAGAGGAAAATGTAATTGGGCCATGGGCCCAATGGTGATCCAATAAGAGGAATGGATTGAGTTGGAAATTAAATCATCTAAGTAAATGTTAATTGGACCTAAGTGACGTGGCCGAATGGGGCCCACCTCTACCTCACCAAGTGAGGTGGCATGTGGACCCAGAGATTGGTGGGGCCCGCCACCATGGTTGAATTGGTCAACCATGGGTGGAATAATGGGATTAGGTTAAGTAGGAATTAATTAACCTAAGGTAATTGTCTAATTAATTAAATGATTAAATTATTCAAATGAGGGTCAAATGGTCAAAAGGTGGAAAACCAAAAGCCATCTTATCTTAAGGCATCAAAAAACGTTGGCTAGTGTTGTTGGGTCAAAAAGCATGGAAAATATCTTATGGTAGGTGGAGGAATTAATTGCCCAACTCAAATGAGATAAGCTTTATTTTTCTTCCCCATCTCTTATTCCATTCTCATTTTACTCTTCCCATTTTTCACTCTTCCATTGCCGTCCCACACTAGGAAGAGAAAGAAGAAGAAAACTAAGGAAGAAGAAGGAGAAGAGCTTAGGGAGAGGAAGAAAATCCAAGTGTTGGCCTACCACCTCAAGGTAAAGACCTTGAGACACTTTTCTCATCTCCATTCTTCCCTCTCTCTCTCAAATCTAACCTTACCTTGGCCGAACCCAAGCCTTGAGGTTTTCACCATGGATCAAGCATCTTAGCCGATCAAACAAGGAGAGGAAGAAGAAAGGAGGCCAAGGAGTCCGACGGGAGCGAAGAAAGTCGGAGGAGACGACGGATTGTAAGTATTTTCTAAAAACAAGAGATTTGGATTTTTAGGGTTTAAGATTTGGGATCCATTTTTGTTAAAGTTGATGGTGGCCAAATGATCATAGGCCTTGGATCTCAAATCCATCAAATGGAAGGATGGAAAGATGGGCCAACCCTAAATGGGTAAATTAGGGTTAAGAAAAAAAAAGAGTAAATGGATTAAGGATATAATGTAGTTAGATTATTTAAATATGAAATTATGTAAATTTGGAAGAAAATTATGGGCCATAGGGTTTGGCCATGTAGTATGGCCGAACCCCATGGTGGGTGATAGGTGTGTATGATTTTTTTTAGGGTTTTAAGGAATGGAGGATGATTTAGGGTTTGTATATGTTTATTGATTAAATATGGTAATTCTTTTTAAAGGGATATTGAATGAAAATCATGGAAAGATAGTTTATGTTTTTTTTTTTAAGGTGCTAATGATTAAATATGGTGATTTGTAAAGGGTTGTTAAATGAAGAAATTCATGGAAGGAATGATTATGATTTTTAGGGTTGTAAATGATTAAATGTTGGAAAAATTTAAAGGGGTTTAAATGAGGAAAAATTATGGAGTGTGTGAATGATTTTTGTGGCCTCAAGAGGCATAGAAAATGATGGATCATGAACCATGGGTTCGGCCAACCATGGTGTATGGCCAAACCCTAGGGTGATCAAATGGTGGGTTTAATGGTTATGAATTATGGAAAAATAAATGGGGAATGTTGGTGGTGTTGATGGACCAATGTAAACCTAGTGTTGATAGTTGGGATGGGAATGTTGTTAAGTTAATGGACTTAAGTGTGATTAAGGAATGATGAATCAAATGTATGGTTTAGGTTCTCTCAATGGAGGGATTTATGATGAATCTTATGTGTAACCAAAGACCAAGGAAAATGCGGATTTGGTTAAGTAAAAAAAAGGGGGCTGATTTTTAATGAACCCAATGGTAGATCATTTTTGGCCTAAGACTAATGTGTATATATATGTTTAAATGAATGGAGTTTAGGTTAAATTAAATGGCTGATGTAAATGATCTTGTGATATGGGTAATGGGTCAATTATGGACCCAAGATGTGGCTAAGAATGATGATTTAATTGTAAGTCATTTTTATGGGCTAAAGAAGGGTGTATGTATGTGGTTAATTAATGAAGGTTAAGTTAAGAAAAAGAGTTGTTTTAGTGATGTTATGGTATGATTAAATGGGTCATTAATGGATCCAAATCTATGAATCAATTATGGACCAAGAAATGTATATGGTTAAGCGAATGTCTAACCATGGAAGAATAGTGGCAAAATCGTAAATATTGGCAAAAAATGAAGAAACCCATGGGAGATGATCATGGACTGAGGGACTCTAAGTAATAACTTTATATGTGATTAATAAAGCCTAGGGTGACTGAGTTTTGGACTCATATAATTAAAATATTTAATAGATTAAATGAAACCCACAAAACTACATAGTGAGGTACGGTCATGGTGTATGGCCGAACCCCACTAAGGTATGATTAATGGACTTAATAATGGTTAAAAACATGGACTAATTGATAATGTATAATAAGGTACTGGACATCGTAAGCGGTGCGTGATCGGTGACCCGATCATCGGACGGAAGCGAAAAAGGACGCTAGTCGGTATTCGATAGGATTCCTACATTTTTGTAAGCCATGGATTGAGTGATGGTTTCTTTGAATTATTTTGGAAATTATATGATTTGTCTTAAGATGGGTTTTGGATTTAGTATTATGTAATGTTTTCCTTTAATTTATTTTGGTAATCATGTGGTTGTTTTTAAGATGGGTTTTGGATTTTGGTATTATGTGATGGGTTTCCTTTGATTTATTTTGATAATCATAGGATTGTTTTAAGATGGGTTTTATGACTATGAGTTACATATATTACATGGCATATGGCATCTACATCTCATGCATGACATGGGAGGGATATAGTAGGGGAACGATGAAATGAAACCGGAGTCCATGTTCCGTCGGGGCGACCGATAAACAGGCATGGGGACATTATGATGTGTTTGATTCATCAAGGATGTTGTATGGATTATTATACCTTGATGATGGTTTTTCCATCAAGGGGGATGTTGTATGCATTATTATACCTTGATGATGATTCTTCCATCAAGGGGGATGATGTGTGACTGTTTATATCTTGACGAAGTTTTTGCCGTCAAGGGGGATAATTTGTGACTGGTTATATCTTGACGAGGTTTTTGTCGTCAAGGGGGATAATTTGTGACTGGTTATATCTTGATGTGGCTTTTCCGTCAAGGGGGATATGGCATCATGATAGTAAAGATGATGGGTGAGATTCATAACACAGACACCCATGGCATGACATTCATATTATAGTTTTCCTTATATGATTTCATATGTGGTTGTTATTACTAATCTATGTGCTAGCCCTATTCGGAGTCCTACTGGGCGCGTTGTCTAACGCCTTACTTCTACCCTAGCTGATGGCGCAGGAATGACGGACATGAAGGACGAGACGGAGGCCAAGCTTAGGAGATTGAGAAGACAGACTACTTAGTTTATTTAATTTATTTTGGAAATGTAATTTGAATAGCTTAACTCTTCGGAATGTAATAATGTAGATTTCTTACTATGAATTGATCTTTACTTTGGACATTTTTAATTTGAGATATAATTATGAATTTAGGGATATTTTAGTAATTTAAGCACCGTACTTCCTTGCTATCTAAAACTGGTAGGATGGTCTCTTTTATAATGTTCCGCATTAAGTTATATTTCGCGAGCTTACGTATACGTGTGAACCGTTCTCATGGACTTCGTTCCACGTGCACGTAGGGTGGCCAGTTAAAGGCCGGGCTTTAGAAGCTCGGACTTAACTCGCGTCGTGACGTCCCCGCCCTTTGTCACTCTGCATTTCAAAAAAATAAAAAATAGACTCTGATTTCGGTGAAAAGGGGCGAGCGTTACAGAATCCTAGTTACAGAATCCTTTTGAATCAAGTGCACCCAAGGAAATTAAACTGTTCTTTAAATCTGGGACATGTCATACATCACTCAGTGTTCTCACCATCCCATCAAACATTTTGATTTTTACTGTCCCTATCCCAATGGTTTTGCAAGCCTGACCATTTCCCATTAGGACAGTTTCTCCATCACAAGGTTTGTAACTATCAAACCATTTTCTGTGTGGACTCATGTGATAAGAACAACCTGAATCTAACATCCATCTATTAGTTAGATGATTTGTACCTGTGATGAGTGCAAAAGTAGTCTCATCATCTTCTGCATCTCCTTGTGCGATGCTTCCTTGATCTGGGCTTGTGGATTGCTCCTTTTCTTATATTCTTCCATATCGCGCTTTCTTAGTAAACAATCTCGCCTTATGTGTCCTTCCTCCTTACAATAGTAGCACTTAAACTTTCCAGTACTCTTTCCCTTTGATTTCGACCATGACGACCTCATAAAATCAAAACCTCTGTCAGTTCTTCTCCTGCGATGCTGATTACTCGTAGCCACTAACCCCTCTGAATATAAGCCTGATGTTTCACCCGATTCTTTCATGCGAATTTCTTCACTTAGAATCAAGTCTCGAATATCATCATACTTTAATTTCTGGCTTCCTGAAGAACTGCTCATTGTTGTTACAGTGGCATTCCAACTTTCTAGTAGAGAAGACAGAAGAATCAAGGCCCTAATCTCATCCTCAAACTCAATCTTCACCAAATTCAACTGATTCGTGACTGAGTTGAACTCGTTCAGATGTTCAGCCACCGATGCGCCCACTGACATCTTTAAATTGAATAACCGCCGCATCAGATGTACCTTGTTGGAGGCAGATGGTTTCTCATGCATATTTGAAAGGGCATCCATCAAACCTTTCGTGGTCGTCTCAGTCACTGTGTTAGAAGCGACATTCCGAGATAGCGTTAATCGAATAATGCCCAATGCCCATCTGTCAAGAAGAGTCCAGTCTTCATCTTTCATCGTATCTGGTTTCGTTCCTGAAAGAGGCAGATGCATCTTCATCTAGTAGAGATGATCTTCGATTTGCATCTTCCAGAACAGAAAGTCCGTGCCATTGAATTTTTCTATCTTTGTCTTTCCTTCTTCTACCATTGCTCCCTCACTGAAATTTTATCACACTGCCTCTTTCAAATCCCCAAACTACAAATCAACACCGGTCACCGTGTAGATCTAGTCGCTGCCAACACACAGACGAAAATTGATCTAAATTCTGAGTCCGGATGACTCGTGAAACTGTAAAATAATCCTGACTCTTGATTTTGACCAACCCTTTACACTTGATTGAAGGAAACTCTCTCTTCCTGCTCACGGGCTGATTTGCTTATCTCTGGTGGAAAACTCCTTTGCCCTTTCTCAGATCTGAGATATTCTAGACAGATCTGCTCCTCTTCAGATCTATGGAGTCAGATCTATTTGCAGCCTGAGAAATATGCCTACTACCATTCCTGCTGTACTGGCCAACTGCAACTGCGACAGCTCTTTGACTACATTTCCGGCACTTCTAGCGCCCACTGCGGCTGCATCAGCCGCCTCCAGCCTCACTGCTTCTGCGCTTGAGGACAGTGCGTCCTCTCTCAAAACTAAGAGAGTTGTCTTCTCTACAACATCTATTAGCCCTTTCTCTCCATATCTTCTCTGCTTAGATCTGCCCCTGGCTGATCTGTTCTCGATCCCCAAGTGCTGCCGTGCACTGATGTCGTGCCTGCAACCGTTGTGATGCAGCCGATCTCACAAGGAAACTTGCCTTTAGCCCTTTCTCTTGCTTTCACCAATGTGAGGACTGACCTGTAACAAATCTACGGAAATCTCCTCTCAAATTTGAGCTGCTTCCTATTGCTCGTCCTGCTGCGCCTCAGATATCTGTTCTTAGATCTATACTACTACTCCGGCGATGGAGACTGCACCATGTGCACTTGGTCTCAGATCTACAACTAACGATGGACCCCTTTTCCTGTTGGGGTTCTTAGCTGCCCCTGCCTGCGTGCTCAACTCCAAGTAGAGAACATGCCCTACTTTCGATCTTTTCCCCTTTGTTGTGCTGCTTGCCCTGTGAAAACTAGCAGCCCCTGGAACTCACACTTCTCAGGTTCGCTGCCCCCACTTTTGTTGTTCCGCCAACATCTGCCTGGCTATTTGTTCCTCTCAAACCGAGAGAGATCTCTTCCTGCACTTGTTGTCCCACTAGAATCCCAGCTGATAGAACTAGATCTGCCCAATTCAGATCTGTTGTGTGTTTTTCTCAAAACTGATAATCGATTTGTGATTTTTCTGCCTGAATCCGAACCTTAGCTCTGATACCAATTGTTGTGCCAATCAGTCCCACACACAATCACAAATCATACACAAGCAATCACACATAAGAAGAAAAACACCAAGAAATACGTGGTTCGGCAAAACCACCTACATCCACGAAGCGTGCAACAGAGACTCCACTATGAAGAATGATTACAGAGGACTCCATTTCCTCTCCACAGTCTCTCACACTATTTCTTCTCTTTGGTTTCTCACTTCTCTTTGGTTCAGCAGCTACTCAAGTTTTCTCTCCACTCTCTTGTTTTCACTCACCAGCAGTTGCTACAGTTCACCCACTACACAACAACCGCTACAGTTACAAAAACTAAAAAGTAAACTGTAAAAAGAAAATGGGTACACAACTGGGCTCCACTTTTTGAGCCAGAAAACAACAATATGTTAAAAACACCCAGAATCTAGAATCTATCTATCAGTTGGATTATCCGTACCTGTGATGATTGACAGCAACACAATGACATCTTCATCATTATCTGTGTCACCCTATACGACACTTGTTTGATCTGAACATTGCGATCTGATCTCCAAATCACGTTTCTTTTGGTTGATTTTATGCTCTTCTTTCTTGCAGTAGAAACACTTAAGTTTTCCTCCACCTCTTCTTCTGGATTTTGACCTTGACCCCCTGAACTTGTCATGGTCTTGAGGTTTTCTGTTTTTGTTTCTCTCCCTACTCTACGTAATGAGAGCCTGTGTCTGAGAAGAACCCAAAGACTTTCTTCTCGCCTCCTCATTCAACAAACTACTTGTCATCGAGCTCATGGTGACAACACCCTCTGTCGCTGAATTGCAGAGTGACACCAACAAGGTCTCCCAACTGTCAAATATAGAATTGAGAAGTAATAGAGTCTGCAACTCACCATCTAACACCATCTTCATGGATGAAGTACCTTTGCTGTTATTCAGATTTTCCAGCTTCCTGATTAGAAAAGCCTTGTTGTTTGCAATATTTCTCTCATATAATTCCTCTAATTTCTTCTAGAGAGATTGCGCCTTCCTCTCAATAGACACGAGATGAAACATACTGTAATTCATCCATTGTTGAATAAAACCGAGACATTTTCGATCAAGAGCTTTCCATTCATCATCGAACATTTCGTCCTTCAGTTTTGTCTCCTCCTTCTCATCGGAAGACTCTACCTCTGGCATTTCCTGCCTCTCTTCTATTGGTTTGTAAAGATCTCTGCAGTACAATAGGTCTTCCATCTTAGCCTTCTAGATTAAATAATTTGCGCCATTGAGGCTAATCATGAGGAATGTGTTGATCTCCATCTCTTCTGATGATTCAAACAGCTCGAAGCCTCTTACTGTGCTGTATTCCGTTCACCCACGATTTCCTGGTCTCCAACCAAAGCTATTGATACTACTTGTTAGGATTAATTAGTGCAAATAAATAACGGAATAAATCAAGCACAATAAAAATACTGACGATTTACGTGGTTCGGCCCATCCGGCCTACATCCACAGAGCGTGATAATAATTTTATTAAGAGAACAAATACTCATTTGTACAAGAGAAAAATAATTTGAAACACAAACTCAGTTTTTAAAGCCTCCGACAATTCCTGTACCGAGATCCCAATGCGGCATTATGTCTTCTCAACGACTCCTTCTTCTCTCCTCTTGTCCGTCTTTCTCAAGTGTGCTGGCTGATACTTCTCAGTATCTGTTGCTGCCTCCAATCTGCTGTATGAAAGCACTTTTCATTCAGCAGCAGCCACCTCTTTCTGCTGTAAGCAGGTCCAAGTCTCTGTTGATAACCCACGTAAGAGGCACCCATGCAAGAAGCACTTCTCTTGCCTGTTCTCTGCTGTTTCTCTTCACCTCTACAAATCTGTACACTACAGATCTGTACGCAGACTCAGATCTGATCCCTTCTAGCCTTGCTGCCGATGCCAAACACGTTGGTTGCCCAATCACACAATAATAGTATATTGTGATGTCCTTCCTTGTTGATATGCAATACCTTCTATGCATGGTATGTCTTGATTAAGCAACTAATTTAGTTGCACCACAACAATCACCGAAATGTATTTGATACACTAAGTTTGGACCCACTTTAGAACAATTATAATTTGGACTCTACCGTTGGTGAATTAAGCCACAATCCCAACATTGTAAGCAGAAAAATCTAGGATTTCAACAATCAGCAAAGGAAAACAATCTAAGGTTTTAGCGACCTTCTAGAGAGGACGAAGAAGCTTTCCACATTTCCCAAACGTTTTTCTATCTTCTTCACTTTGTCTCGTGATGAATATAGAGAGAGAGTAAAAAACTGGAAACAGCCGTTGATAGCTTGTTACCGACTTCCTTTTTCATGACACGTGTCGTGTTCTCAATGGGCCATAGGTTAAGTTGAGTTAAACATTAAAAACCAGGTATTACGAAAGACTAAGAATATGAAAATTTTAATTTTAAAATAAATAGATTTAAATACAATTTAAAATAACAAGAAATAATTTAAAAATTTAACAGAGACACTGAATTTTTACTGAATGAGACAACGAATTTATTTTTATTCACTTATTATTATATAAATAGTAAAAAAATACTAATATCCTTTATTTTAAAAAACACTAAAATATCTATAATCTTTTTCATTTTAAACTTTAACTAAGAAGAGACATCAAATAATATATAATATCTTTTATTTAAAATTTTACTATTTAATTATTAAAGATAAAACTAATTACAAAATAAAACTTCTCACTTTTACATAATTTCGTGGTTTCCCATAACAAAAATAATGATATTCAAATCAATTTTTTAAATTGTAATTAAATTAATATTGAGAAAATAAAAGGAAATTGTCAACCCAATCCATCTTATATAAACTGCATCTTAATCATATTCTAAAGTTATGGAAGAAAGATTTGGACTTTAAACAAAACTTTGCAGTTGCTACTATCTTATGTCATTCTCTTTTAACGAATGAAGTCCTATATAGGTGTGGGGCGTTCCCCAAAGAATTATAGGGGCCCTTGCCTTGTTGTTCCTATCAGTTATATATATAAAAAAAAATGCTTAAGCCATCAATAATTATTAAGACCCTATATCATTTAAAATTATTTAAAGTTTACTCTGTATAAATTTAGCCCGTCTTTTGAACTAGGAGATTAAATGGGTGGAGCCCATCTTAAGAAATAAAATTGAGCCACCCACGACAAGTGAGACCCGTCGTTTTAATTTTACCATGTGTAAAATGGGGCCCACTACATAATTTGCCACAATGGAGAACATGTGGTAAAAATATAAAATGAAATGAAAAAACAAAATTATTCTGATTTTATTATATAAGAATATATGTTGAAGTGTAAAATTGTTATAAAAAAAAAAAATCAGATGTGGAATGCGGACCAAAACTCTTAAGTCTTTACTTAAATGAGTATGCATATGTGGCATTTATCCTATAAATTTAGAAATTGAGAAATAAAATTTTCTATAAAAACATATTTTTAATACAATATTACTGTTTCTCGCGTTAAAAATAAAGTTTCCGATAAAATGTCGTTTTTAATAAGAAATAGTATTTTTCATTAAATACGTGATAAAATTCAATTTCTCCATGATATTTGTTACCGTCCCTCAATTATCCTTTGATGCCTTTCCCCAGTAAACTATGCAATGGTCAAAATACAGTTTTTCATAGAGGCTGGCCTTTCCTTGAAGGTAGTGGCCCATAAATAGGAAAAAAAGAAGTGATAGGAAGAAGGTCCAAATTGGAAAGGTGAAGGGAAAACTTTGGATTTTTTTTTTTGTGTGTGTATCATGTGTAGATTAGAATTATTATTAGATTACAAGTATTACTTTGATTAATCTTTTGATTAGAGATTAATCAATTTAAGAAATTAGATTATTTGAAATTAGAGTTTGAGTCGGTCTATAGTTCCTGTATCTATATATATATATATATTAGTCGCTGTAATTAGTCAATTAAGCAATTAACAGTTTATGAAATCCTTTTTTCTTCCCACTATGTAAAGGCATGGTGATCTTGTACAATGTAATTGTTGTCTCTAAACTTAAAACATATTCTCCATAAGTGGAAAATACATTCAATGAAAAATAATATAGTAATTAGATCGATCATCTAATTAAGTATATATATATATATATATATATATATATTACCCGTTCCACCCGAGTGTTATATGTTGTCGGGACTCATGAGAGACATTTGAGATAAATTTATTTGAATTTTTTTTTTATGGATTTTAGAGTTTATAAAAAATTAGCTTCATTGAATTGACTTCATTGAGAATAGTTGAGATAATAATTGTACATTTTCTGTGATAATTGAAATTTCTAACCATAGATTGAATGATTAAAACTTGCTTTTGCAGTCATGTTTGAAAGTATCATGATAAATGTTAGACATATAAAAAAGAAACTCATATATTTATTTACATGTGTGTCGTTAAAGCATTGGCCACTCTTGTTTATAGTATAACACTGAACTTCTATCTTTAGCTTTTGCTTCCTCCTCAAGTTTCTAACAGTGGAGGAATTCAATAAGGCCTTTAAGGGCAATATCTGGATCATCATTCTTCAACAGCTCCTCAGCAACCTCTGCAGGAGTGATCTCCACCTCTTGCCCTAGAGTTCCAATCTCCTCAAACAGCCGATGGTCGACGGTGCCAAGGTAGTTTTTGGCCAGGAGCTTGAACCCACAAGGGTTGCAGTAGGACATGTGGATGTGCATGTCCATGCGGCAGGCCGGAGGAGTGCCGGGTCGAGTTTGTCTTTGTGGTTGGTTGTAAATATGATGATCCGCTTGTCGCCGTAGCTCGACTAAAGGCCGTCTATGAAGTTGAGGAGTCCTGAGAGAGTTATCTGTGGAGCCATCTAAAATGGAAAACGGAAGAATGCTGTTAATGAATTCAGCTATTTCACTAAACGTTTCAATTTTATTTGTAGAGAAGTGAAGTTTATTTCTTGTTGAGCATTGGTTTGTGGGGAAGTCTGTGGTAAAGATCTTCTACAAAGGAGACAGATTCCATTGTTGACTTTGGCATTTCATTGAAATGCAAGGACCTTGCAGAAGACTTTTTGGATGGATTTTGAAATGAAAATGGCAGTTTTTGTCTCTTCCATAGATTTTGGAGGATAGAAGGTGTGAAATAGGAAATTACAGAGTTTTCTTGGTCAGGAATCCGTGGAGTCCTTGAGTTCGATTATGAGTAGAGAAGCGTGTTAAGAGTGAAACTTGAATCGGGATTTAATCCGACCGGTATGACTCGACTCGAAAAATAAGTGGGTTTGGGTTATATATTTCTATATTTTCGGTCGAGTTGGGTTGGGAAAAAGAACTTGCATGAAATTTGTGGGGTTGGATTAAGTAATTTAATATCAATCTGACCTGAACTGATATAATCTGAATACACCAAGTTATAAAATAACAGTCAGGTTGAATCGAGTTAAAAATTCAATATAGATCGGATTGAGTAATTCGGGTCAGCAATTATGATCGGATTAGATCGAGTTCAATATGTTTTAACATGAGTTAGATTGGATTTATTAAAACCTGATCTGACCTAATTCGAGTTTCAGCTCCGGGCATGTACATGTCAAAAAGAATAGTCAGGTGCTCAAAGAGCGACACCTTAGTCATAAAAAAAATTGTTTAATGATAACATTAAAATGAGAGAGGTTGGTTGATCATCGAGCATATAGACCATGTTAAATGAATGACTATCTTTTTATTGGTTTATGACATAAATTTAGAAAATCTCAAACTCTTAGCTATCCGATTTAAAGATATAAAATGAACAATCTTTTATTAAGAAAAGTATTTAATTTGACCATTTCTTTTGTACCTTCAGATCAAATGACTGAAAATTTAGCTATGTCTCGCACTTTCATGTAGAAAATTTAAAAACTGAAGATGAAATCACGTAGGTTAATTATTTGTAAATTGGATTTTATTTAATCATCGGAAAAAATGATAATGAAATTATTTTATAGACTAATGAATATTTTTTATCAATACATTTTAGAATGGACAAATATTGTAAACGTGAACTTTATAAACTGCAAAAAATATATTTGATAATTTAGCTTAACAATTTTAGCTTCACTTATATTTTTTAGCCATTTGATGTAAGATAGCGGATTGAATGGTATGTATTGCAAATGGTGATAAATTTGGTTTATATTGTAATTGATAAGTATTCTAGTAATTTAACAAAAAAAAAAATTGGCTAAGGTTTCATTCAAATAACTTTTCAACATTTTAAGAAAATACAACTCATGTATCCAAACAACTTTTCAATATTTTCAAGAAATAACTTTTTACAGGGAATTCACTCTAAGCTATTTTCTTGTAGTAGAAAGAAATACATCTAATGTATTTCAATTGAATTCGATAAATCTTACAGATCCTTTATACTCCATAAATAAAAATAGTGGAAAAGGGGAAAATAGTGAATTTAATGTTGTCTGTTGAAATAATAATCCTAACTCATAAATTAGATTATATTAGAGAAAATAATTTCTCTACTCCCAAATATCACCTTAAAGTGACTTTGAAGATATTTCTAGAAAAGAAAAAAAAAAGAGTCAAACGGTCAAGTCAAGCTCTGTAATCTAAAGTCTAAACCAAAGTTTAAACCAAATGGAACGTTGGCAAAACAATTACATTTATAGGGATGTAAATGAATCTCTGATTATATTTATTAGCCTTAGATATTTTATTTGAATAAATGGGTTTCGATGAAACTTCTCATCCCTTTAAATTTCTGATTCTGAATATTCATTCATTTGATTTTCAAATCTAGATTTCGATCAATATAAAATCTGAAAAAAATGGTTACCCAAAAATCTTAATGGCAATATAATATAGGCTGGTCATATAGACACCACATTTTTTTGCCAGAAGATACCCTTTTTCATTTTTAGGTGTGAAATTATCATTTTGTCCTTCCGTGTTTTGATAGTCCACTCGAATGTCCATTTCATTATGTGTTCGTTCGGACGATTAGAACGTCTGATTGAACGATTCCATGTAAAATGGAATTGTGCGAACGAATGCTCTAGAGAGGGATTTTCAAAAAAGGTCGTTTTTTGACCAATTTTACAAACAATGTATCAAAATTAATTTATTTTGAATTTTATGAACTCCGGGATTGATTTTAAGTGAAAAAGGGTATAGTTTTGAACTTAAAAAATTGTACCCAAAGAATTAAGGAAAAATGGCATTCCCTCTTAATTCTTTGGGTACGATTTTTTAAGCCCAAAACTATACAATTTTTACTTAAAATCAGTCCTGGAGTTCAAAAAATTCAGAGTAGATTAATTTTGATACATTGTTTGTAGAAATAGGTTGAGAAACCGGCTCGTTTGAAACCCTAGCCAAACACGCAAATGTTACAGTTGACAGAGAGGTCGTTTTCTCGACCAATTTTTACAAACAAGGTATCAAAATTCATCTACTCTAAATTTTATGAACTTTGGGATTGATTTTAAGTGAAAATATTATAATTTTGTGTTTAAAAAATCGTACCCAAAGAATTAAGAGGAAATGCCATTTTTCCTTAATTTTTTTGGTCCAATTTTTTAAGTCCAAAACTATACTCTTTTCACTTAAAATCAGTCCTGCAGTTCATAAAATTCAAAGTAAATGAATTTTGATACTTTGTTTGTAAAAATTGGTGAAGAAACGAGCTCTTTTGAAAATCTCTCTCCACAACATTCGTTCGGACGATTCCATTTTATATAGAATCGTTCGTTCGGACGTTCTTTCCACAACATTCATTTGGACGATTCCATTTTACATGATCGTTCGATCAGACGTTCTGATCGTCCAAACGAACACATAATGAACGCGACGTTCAATCTGACTATCAAAACACGGAAGGGCAAAATGGTAAATTTACACCTAAAAACAAAAAGAGGCGTATCCTGACAGAAAACTGTGGTGTCTATATGGTCATCCTATAATATGTGGTAACCGTGCTAATTTCCTTTAACAGTCTATTGAAAAATAGGATTTATAAAGAGGGTAATCTCCCGTTTCATAATTTTAATCACTTTGATCTTCAAATCCAGATTTGGATCAAGATAAATCTAAAAATGCTTACCCAAAAAATGTCAATGGCAATATAAATCTGGCAAGAATAATAATTCTAAAGTTACAAATGCTCAAAAGCAGGATTAAGGAGGGGGAATTTCCAATTTCAGAATATGAGTCTTCAGATTTGGATAAAGATGAACCAAATATATTATGCCAACATAAATCTCGTAGAAATGTTGGAAAGGGAAATGAAACTTTCAGATTCAGAATTTGCATCCGTTCAATTTTCAAAATGCAGATTTGGACAAAGATGAATCTATATATTTCGTTTGATGATAAGGGTGTCCAAGTCTCTAAGAGCATTCCACTAATTTTGGAGACATGTTGGTGCCCCTTCTTCTTTCTTTCTATTAATATATTAACCATTAAAAAAAAAAATCTTAAGACATGTAAAAGCCTCTTTACCTAGATACACTCCATCATTTTACGGAGAGTGGTCTTTTGAGGTGAAGTGAAAATTGTACTAAGGACTCCCACTTTATAAGGTGGGTTTCTGCCCATCACTTCAACCCTTTTAGATTAAGATAAATCTCTATATGCCTACCCAAAAATCTACAGAAATGCAAAGAAGTGGAGTCAACAATGGGGAAAACAGCCAAGGTTGGATTTTGTCCCATGTCGATATGTTGAGTTTGGCTCAATAGGTCCTTTGGGCCCTGTGTGTTTATGTTAGGCCCACCAAGGTAGGTTTGAATTTTATTTGTAAGCCATAAGGGCTATTTATCTCTCTGTTTCAGTTGGGGTTTTCATAGCTAGAGATGAGAGAGAATGAAAGACTGTGAAGAGGACATAGGGAAAGGGTTGGAAATTCTTATAACGAGTTGTCCAAGTTATTTTTCTTAGTGGGATCGAACATCACACTCCGTGGGTGTAGGCTGAATTTTGTCAAATTACGTAAAAGTCTTTGTCTTATGTGATTGATCTATGTATTTGTGTGATTTATTTCCCAACACGATCTTGGTTTTGTATGGATACTCGGTTCAAATATCTTTCAGATGATGATCAAGTTATGCATCCAACATCTGTGTTTGATTCTGGTCAAAGTACAGTTAAGGATGTTCCTTCCTTCTATCTGGCCTAAATCCAACCTATTTACATCGAAACACCTTTTCTCTTGCAAACAGAAGCCAAATTTTGAAAACACAACTAAATCATAAAGAAATTCAGAAATCAAAGCAACACTAACCTTGTTCACACGTGGAGAATGCTCTGTGTTGAATAAAGAAAGAGAGTCCTCTAATACAAATAGGACTCTTTCATCTATAAATATGCTACAGATGTATTGTGTAAATACACCAACATAATAATAAAATATCTATCTTTTCAAGCCTCTGGTTGTTGTTTGTCGTGGTCAGATCTGTTGGTGAGATCTGCCTCGTGCTGTTTGTTGTTCCTGCCTCAGCATCATACATCAAGATCCACACGCTGCTGCCTCAGTAGTAAAATTCGATCCTAAGGTTTGAGGTTTGATGTTGAGAAATCTGTTGCTCGCTCATATGGATTTCATCTTCCAGCTTTGATCGTCCACCTCAACATCTTTCCAGGCGTGCCCATTCTTCAGGCGTTCGCCTCTTTACAGGCATGGAGTCCAGTTTGGGTTTAGGTTGCAAATCTCTATTGTGCATCTCATCAAACCAAAGCCTAGATCTGCCCCACATCAGATCAGCGTCAGAGTGGATCAATCCGTCACTACTGCTGCTCTCGGCTGGGATTTATACTCTGGTGCTCCTACAGACCTGTCTTGGCTGCAGACCGACTCTATTTTTTTCTGTGTGTGCATATCTGTTTTCCACCACGCCAATTGTTGTGTGCATCTAGATCTTTGAGTGTGTAAGATCATTGGTTTTCGTCGTCTACTTCTCTGTATTGCCCGAAAAGCGTCATCACATTTCCACCATCATTTAATGAAGTTCTGATAAAGTTTCTTTTGGATGGTGCTTTGGATACTTACAAGAAATATTTGTAAAAACAAAAAAGCAAGATATAGAGGCTGTTTGGGTTCATGGTAGTTTTGATATTCCTATTGTACAATAGAAAAGCTTGGGAGTTTGATCATAAAGGCTCTCTTTGAATATTATTTTTTCTTGAGCTCCCCAAGGAGGTACCTATTGCTGATGTTTGCGAAGCCTTCAAAGTGGCTAGAGGCATGGTCCAGGCCTTACAAGAGAATGCAGGCAGCTTTGCTTTGATGGTTCCTTTCTTTTGTGAAAGAACTCGTTGGCATGATATTGAAGGCTTGGTTATCAAGTTTCAAAATTGACCTTATTTGGAGTGCGAGTTGAGATTGCAGCACTACAATATTAGTGTTTTTTTTTGTGACGGTCTACAGCCGGCCTAGTTTGATCATTGAAGCATTTTTTCAATGGGTGATTTAGAGAAAAGGAAACATATTGTTCGAAATAAATGTAGAAGATAACGTTTTCACTGTGATCACTGTGGTAACAATAAACAAACCAAGGATCGTTGTTGGAAGTTATATCCTTATCTCTAATCCAATTATGCAAAGAATCGAAAAGATCGTGTAGTTGTATCTAATACATCACTCTATGTAAATCAGTTGAGTCACCTTCTTCAACAACTTCGAAAGTCCATGCCTTTTGAGCCAAATCCTTCAGCTAGTACACAGGCTTCACGTAACTTACAAGCTTCTCTCAATTTGTTTTCCAATGCTCATTCTTGGATTATTGACTGGAGCCACTAATCATATGGCTAATAATCCATTGTCGGTATATGATTTTATTCCCCATTCAAATAGGCACGATGTCTCTATTGCTAATGGTACTACAGTACCTGTATTAGGGAGTGATAAAATTGACATTTTCCCACAGAGTTCCCCTTCTAATGCTCTTGTTGTTCCATCTTTTCCGGCTCAACTTCTTTCTGTCGGTAAACTTACAAATACCTTGAACTTCTGTCACAATTCAAAATCGACAGTCGAAAAAGACAATTGGTGAAAGCACCTATTTTAATGGATTATATCTGATCAATTATATTGATATGGCATGTCATGCCAGCGGCTTGGTGGAAAGTAACATCTTGCATAAATGGCTTGGACATCTTTCCAACCGTGTTTTGTTGAGTCTTTTTCCTTCTGTTTCGATTGAGTCTAGTGTGTTCCATGTTTGTTAAATGTCTAAACAAGCTCGCTTACCTTTTGTTAGTTTTGTGTTGACTTCAGTTGGATTTTTTTAACTTGTCCATTCTGATTTATGGAGTGCTCCAACTAATTCATATGATGGATATAAATACTTTGTATTATTTATTGATGATCGTTTGCGTTCTACTTGGTTATATTTGCTCAAATAAAAAATTGAGTTGTTATCTGCTTTTAAATATTTACATAATATGGTAGCTACTCAATTTAATTTCAAAATTAAGTTTTTCAGGTCTGATAATGGTACAGAATATACCAATGCTTCTTTCTCTGATTATATTCGTAGTCAATGAATTATTCATCAAACTAGTTGTGTGGGAACACCACAACAGAATGGTATCGTTGAGAAGAAAAATCGGCATATCTTGGAAGTCGCTCAGGCTCTTATGTTTCAGATGCATGTTCCCAAAAGATAATGGTCTCATGGAATTTTGACGACAAAATATTTGATTAATCGACTTCCTAGTCGTATAATCAACTTTAAGTCACCATTAGAAGTCTTAAAAAATTGGAAGCTCGACATATCTCATTTGTGAATGTTTGGTTGTGTCTCTTATGTGCATCTACAAATAGTTCACCGTGATAAGTTGGCTCCTCGCTCTACTCGGTGTTCTTCCACAAAGAAAGGGTATGTATGCTATGATCTGATATCTCGAAAGATTATCATTTCTCGTGATGTCCTCTTTGTTGAGTCTGAACCTTATTTCCAAGTTCAAAGTGATTTTGGGAATCGTTCGCAGGGGGGAGTATTTGTCTGATTTGGTACTGCTTCCAACTGCAATTGATGATTTCACTGTTACTCCTGATACTGCCACTCCTAATACATTGGTTATATCTCCAGAAAATGAGGCAATTTCTACTGTCACTCATGATACAGCAGTATATCTTCAGAAAATGAGAAAATTTCTACAAGTGAAAGAACAATGCCTCAAATATCGGCACCTTCTCCAGCCCAACGAAGATTGAGTAGAGAGACTCATCCTCTAGAAAAATTGAAAGATTTTTTCACTTACCATGATGTATCCCACCCTATACAGGATTATTTGACATATGATAATGTTAGTCAGTCTCATTTTTTCCTTTCTAAGTGTAGTAGCCAATGATCAAGATCCAAAGACCTTTCGAGAAGCTAATTCCAGTCCTATTTAGAAAAATGCTATGAAAGAAGAATTGCAAGCACTTGATGAGAATCAAACGTGGGATACTGTTAAATTGCATGCAAGAAAGAAAATTGTTGGGTGTCGTTGGATATATAAAATAAAACATAAGAGTGATGGAACAATAGAACGACAAACGCAAGACTTGTTGCTAGATGTTTTACCCAAACATATGAAGAAAATTATAAAGAGACATTTTGATGAGGGAGCACCGCCTGCAACTAGACAAGAAGAAGATAGAAATGTTTGCAACTTGGGCAGAAGTAGGAGAAGACAAAAATCAACCAGATAAATCTGAATCTTTAATTCATTATTCGAATAGAGGTGTATCCCTCTCTTACATCTATTATATTTATAAAAATAGAAAATGACTCCTAATCAAAGTAGGAAACTTCTTAATTATTTTAAAATGAAAATAGAACTTCTAATCTTATCCTAGACTCCTAAATAAATTGGGAAAGCCACCGAGTTGGCTTCCTTACTAAATAAGAATTCTAGAAATAAAATAATGTGAAAATACAAAAAATAATAAATACTAAAATTGGGCCTATGAGTTGTGTGTCCTACATCATTCCTCCTCTCTTGAAAAGAACTCGTCCTCAAGTTGAAATCAGCAAAAGCACAACGCATCAAGCAAAGATGAAGTCCAAGGCTGAAGATGCGAATGATGAAGTTGTGAACTGCACAAACTTCAATGCACGGACGATGAGAGCTTTCCTTCGGTGGCGCGAAGAAGCCAAGGATGGTAAACGGGCTCAGGCATGGATGAACTAAGCTGATGGCGAAGGGTCTTCATATGGCACTGGAGTAAGCACACGGTCTTGATGGTCTTTCGGACGAAGCTCCAATGAGAAGATAATGTTAGTGCCACGGCTTGTCAAGTCCCTAGAGTTTGTCAATTCCATGACTCGGAAAGAGCATTTACTAGAAGCTTGAAGACTCAAGGTGAAGATCATGCTCCACCGGATTAAAGCTCATTATTATGGAAATCACAAAACATGTATTTAGCCATAGATGACTTTAGGTGGTATACATACCTTAAGAAGACCATTCCTATGCCTAGTTGAACAAATGGTAAAATCATTAAAAGCCTAGAGAGGAATCTTGACAGTGAATTGGAACCCAACTTAGAAATATGTATTTTGTTTCACTGTCACCTCTATAAGTCATTCCCACCGACCTCTCGGTGGAGACAGGATCGACCCATCGTGGTCAAACTAGATTGACAAAGGTTCTGGATCATAGAATTGTCATTCTGGATGTGCCTCTGTTCCAGAGTCTCGATGCACCGACCCTTCGGTGAAAGGCTAAAACGACCCATAGTGGTCAACGACTCTTCGATGAAGACTTATGAGTTCTGGAACTTTGAACTCAGCTGGACTCTCTGGAAAACAGACATATCGGTAGTTTAAGACCGATCGAGAGTACGAGGACCGACCCCTCGGTAAAGGGCTACAGGTCAGTCTGGGTAAGACTAGTTTCTGTCTCGGAACTCTATCAGCATGGTGTTGCCCCAGACCGAGCCTCTAGTATGGACCGACCTATCGGTGCCATGACTGTCGACTCATCGGCGACACCAACATGTCGACCAGGAAATAATTATACTCTTGGGAGTGCATTTAATGCGCAATGGTCAGGTTGTTGAACGGTAATATTTTTAGTCACCGACCCCTCGGTGCGCCCGACCTGTCGGTAAAACTGATTGCCGTGTCTATAAAAATCAATCTTTGTGCAACCAGTTGGCATCTTTTGGCAAATAAGTTGGACCCTTGTCATTATCAGTGAGCTTAAACAAGGGACAACAAAATGATCAATCTCTCTCTCTCTCTCTCTTGTGCTTACATTTGGAGAGTCTAATACAACCAATCATATGAATTGAGTTTGTGAGAGAGAGAGAGAAGAAATTTTAATAAACTAAGAAAGATTTGGTACAACCTGTAGTGCCCCTTCCTCTCCCCCTATTTATCAGAGTATTTATTTGAGAATATTTAGAAGGGAAAAGAGGGCAGAACGCCACGACGCGAGTCAAGTTTGAGTCTGAAGACCCGACCCTCGACTGGCCCAACTAATGCGTGCATATGAACAAAGTTCATGTAATCTTTGCAACGCACTAACTTAAAATCTGCAGAAATATGTATATAACATTTGATACATTGAAAAATAACCATTCTCAATCCAAAACAAAGTAATATAATCCCACAAAATTAAGGCCGCACTTATAAACACTAGGAAAAATTGCCTCTACACACCCATTTTCAAATTTTAGGGTGAAATTACCATTCTGCCCCCGTATTTTCACTCGTTCGAAAGAATTATCAGTTTATTTTGGCATTCGTTCGAACGAATGACCCACGTATAAATTCAATTCATTCGAACGAATGGAGTGAATAGTAACGCGTATTACTATTCACCCGTTCGTTCGAATGAAATCGATCATTCATTCGAATGAATTGATTATTTAAATAATAATTTTTTCTTTAAAATTTTAAAGTTATTTTTTAAGCACTGTGTATTTTCAAAATTTCTCAAATTAAATATCCGGACTAATTACGATAACCTGATAAAAATATTTAAAACTTTAAGGTCTTTTGACACTCCCAAATGCTTAAAATACAGTGTTTTACAAATAAGAGTATCCCTAGGCTGTGCCGAAAATACATTTGGGAGTATCAAAAGACCCTAAAGTGTTAACGTATTTTTATCAGGTTATCATAATTAGTCCGGATATTCAATTTCAGAAATTTTATAAATACACCGTACTTAAAAAATAACTTTAAAGTATTAAAGGAGATTTATACTATGCATTACTATAGTATATGGAAGATAGACCGTTATTTTTTAAGCACTTTGTATTTCCAAAATTTCTCAAATTGAATATCCGGACTAATTACGATAACCTGATAAAAATACTTTAAAACTTCAAGGTCTTTTGACACTCCCAAATGTGTTTTCGACACAGCGTAGGGATACCCTTATTTGTAAAAAAAATTGTATTTTAAGCATTTGGGAGTGTCAAAAGACCTTAAAGTCTTAAAGTATTTTTATCAGGTTATCGTAATTAGTCCGAATATTTAATTTGAGAATTTTGAAAATACAAAGTGCTTAAAAAATAACTTAAAGTTTTAAAGGAAAATTTATTATTTAAATAATCAATACATTCGAATGAATGATAGATTTCATTCGAATGAACGGGTGAACAGTAATGCGCGTTACTGTTTACTCCATTCGTTCGAATGAATTGAATTTATACGTGGGTCATTCGTTCGAACGAATGCCAAAATGAACTAATAATTCATTCGAACGAGTGAAAATACAAGGGTAGAATGATAATTTCACCCAAAAATTTGAAAACGGGTGTGTAGAGGCAGTTTTTCCGGGTGTCTATAAGTGCGGCCAAAATTAAATGTCAAATAAAAGGTTTCAATCACATAACTCATACCTAACTATTTATTCTCAAAATGTAAATCAAGGGGGAATATTCTCTTCTATTTCTAAAATATAAAAATAAAATGAAAAGCTCTACGAATTTTATCTCCTACTTTCATAACCATCTACGCGTGACTATTGCTCGGTCCTGCCTTATCACCTTTCTCCTTTCCTGCATCAGTTTCTAAAAGAGAAAAGATTTATGGGCTTAGTCAATGCCTAGTAGGAATTGCCATCAAGTGGGTACCAACACGTGATATATATAAAATTGGGATAAATTATATATATGTTATTCATATCATATAGTTCATTTGAAAATCATCTACATCCCATATTTCAAAATCAGTTAATATTTCATACTCATAAAGCATTTATGTTCATTTTGTAATCATCTCATATAAATCAGAATCGTATATACATGTAAAGCATTTAGAAATCATCATGATGCACTATGCCATGGTGACATGAATTGATACACGCCCTTCTCATGCCCCATGCACTAATCACTATCTCATTTTCATTCAACGGTTATAAACATTGGCTATTTTGTTTGTAGCTTTCCTGGGCACAAGGTGGGAGCTACTACCCAAATACTAGCATTTAACCGGGACTACCAGGGGGGTGTTACACACCCATACTCCTGCGCAGGTTTCGGGACTTCATCTGACCCTAAAGATTTCTGCCCAATTATTATGCCATTCTTTGTAACCCATGGACACGGCCATATACTATGGTTAATTTATTTCAAATATTTTCGGTTAAAGTATATCATCTCTTTAACCTTTGACTCATGCATTCCCATCCCACTTATATGCATGCATTTCATGTCTATGCATTGATGAATTAAACATGTTTGACAACATATAGAAAATACATTGTATTCAAAACTAGACTTATTCAAATCATGCATACAAATCAGCTTATAATTCAAATATACATAAGTAATCACTTGATACTTCAATAATGTAGGAAAATCTACATGATCAAAGAGATTCCGTGGAGGAACGAGTTACGTGGTATGTACGGCTCCTAGATCACCTTCTGGTCCTATGGATATTTCCATAAATCAAAATACAATAAATCGTCTGATCAGTTTTTGTCCTTGTTTGCCAAGTCTATACCTATTTTTTTCCTAAATTTTCATTTAGTGGTGTCTCCTTAATCCTACGTTCACATTCAAGCCAACAAGTGTGGAGTCACAAGCCATACAATCTCAACAATGTGGTTTCAGAACTTGGGTCATCACTTTCTCGGAACATCCGAAGCTTCGGAACATCAGAGTTTTCCTTCAGATCATTCCGAAGTATACCATTCACTGATCTGCTTGGAACATGACCTCATTACTTCTGAGTCAAGTTCTGAGACTTCGGAACTTTAAGTCTTCTCTCAATACTTCCGAGAGACTTACTGGTTTCAATTCTAAATTATAATGCTCGGAACTTGGCCTCGGTACTTTCGAAACAGGTTCCGAGACTTTGGTTCTCTCTCAGTACTTTCGAGACTTCACAGGTTTCAGTTTTACATGACTATGCTTGAAACTTGGTCTCGGTACTTCCGAGCCCAGATTCTGAGACTTGAGTTCTCATATGGACTTAACCAAATTTCTAAGTTTTCTTTATGATTTCAATCTCCTCGGAACTTGGCCTCGAAACGACCCAACTAGGTTCCGAGACCTTGTTCTTTCTGAGGGTCCTTGGAACGTCCTTGTTACTTTAGACTGTTCTAAACCTTTGGAACTTGTCTCGGATGTTCCGAGACAGGTTCCGAAGCCTATCTTCTACAGACAGTCAATCTGCAGAATTCTACATATTTCAACACACATAGGTGGGTTATTGATCACATTCTTTCAATCTAACCCCTTAGATTTATTCCCATTGTGATTTATCACGTCGTTATAGATTAAAATTTATAATTTAATATATAATTTCACTGATTTATATCCAATTTCCTAAATTGGAGAAATACCCGAAAATCTCTAAATCTTTCCAATTCTTATTCCTTAAACCCAAATTTGCATAGGGTTGATTCTAAATCAATTTAAACTTCAAATCAAATACAAATCCTAATTCTAGAGATGGATACTTACCGTAAGTAAAGCTTTCCGAATTTCTTTCCTTTTTCCTTCTTCTCCTTTCCTTCCTAGCTTTCACAGTGGGGAGATGGGATTCTCGGTGAACAGTGAAGAAGAGAGAGTTTTCGTGTGAAGAAAGTGAGAGGAAGAAAGGTACCGTGCGAATATGGAATGGAATGGGAGAGAATTGCCGTACGAATGTGGAGGGCAGTGGGTGAGTGTCGTGCGCATAGAATAGAGGAGTGGGTTGATTATGCGCAGGGGATAAGTGGAATTGGAGTTGCCGTGTGTGACTGGTGGCTTTTCCATTCCCTATTTGCCCTAAAGTTATTATGGTGGGGCATTTGGGTCCTCTTCCATGTGGCGAGCCATGTCATCGCCCATGTGGCATGACGCCACATCACAAAATCATCTCTAATAAATTTTCATGAATTTATTTTCCATCGTGCTACTAGACATTAGATTAAAAATAAATTTCTCAATTTAATTACCACTACATTTCTCTCAATTACTTGATTAAATCTTATTAATTTCAATTAATTATTAAAAATTCAATTTTTCATAAATTCTAAAATTTCAGGGTGTCACAAATACTAATACCTTTTAAAAATTTCGTCCTGAAAATTGAATAAGGTAAGGTTTAAACAACTTACGTAAAAAGCTCTGGATGATGCGTCCTCATTTCGGACTCTAACTCGTTTGTTGCCTCTTCATTGCCATGTATTTCCCACATCACTTTGACAAAAGAAATTGCTCAATTTCGGAGTACCCTATAACACCTCGATTTTTCAAAAAGATAAATATTTACAAAAATGCCATTGGAATGGTAAACTAGATGGTTATTTGGGTCAAAGGACCCAATTGGGACCCAATGGGTCATGGTAGGCTTGTTTGACCCTTGGATGAGCTCAATTCTAATTGGGTTAGGCTGAATGGAATGTGAGTGCAATATAGGATAAATGGGTAAGCTATGTACAAATGGGTAAACCGCATTTAAATGGACAATGGTCACTCAAATGGGTCATGGCGCCTAATTGGGTCAAGAGGCTCAAATGGGACCCAATGGGTTGAGTTGACCATGTTGACCACATTGACCATGTGGACCATCAAGTGAGCTAAAAGGGTTGAGTCAAATCATGTTGAGTTGGGGCTGAAGTGAGTTAGATTTGAATCAAATAATGGAGTTGACTCAAGTGCATTAAATGAGTGGTATTAAATGGAGTGAGTTGAGCTAATGAGTTGGGTGAGTTAAATTGGAAACCAAAGAGACCATTAATTCAAGTGAGTCAAGTGGGAGGTGAGGAGTTGCCTTGATCTCAAACACCAAAAAGACAAGTCCCACACGTTGGTGGCTTGGGAGTTATGTTCCATGCATGAAACCCCCACATGGGGTGTTAATGGGAATCAAGGGGAGTTGGACGGTCACAAGAGACACCACCAAAGGGTGCAGCTGATTGGACAAGGGAGGTGAAGAGGCTTGGGTGTTTCATCACAAAGATGAAACCGCCAAGTAAACCATAATGTAGGTGATGAAAAGACATGGGGTTACCAAGGGGAGTCACCAAAGGACACCACCTTTGGGTAACTCTCATTAACCAAGGAGTTAGAGTTTTACATCACTCTCTCCCTCTTCTTTCCTTGGCCGTTCCCTACCTCTCAAGACCAAGAATATTGGCTGGTTGTCTCTCATACAATTCAGTCCTTGGCCGATCCCTCCATCAAGACAAAAGGATTTGGAGAAAAGGAGTTGCATCTCTAGGTTTATCACTTTCACCTAAGGCTAAGTTTCTCTCTCATTTTCTCTCACAAAATTTACCTCCTTGGCCGAACCAGTCCTTGGTGTTTTCACCATTGATCAAAGCACACAATTAGCTAAGGACTAAGGGAGCAAGAAGGAAGGAAGCAAAGCTCAAAGGCAAGAAGAGAAGCTTAGAGGATTGGTAAGTACTCCATGGATTTCTGTTTAATAAATTGGTTAAAGGGAACATGATTTGGCCATGGTATGGCAGAATCTATCAAAGGTTAAACAATGGATTTTAGTGTTTAAAAAGGGTTCAAATCATGGATCATAGGGTTCGGCCACTTTGGATGGCCAAACCCCATGAAAGTAATTTGATAATCTGTATAGTTTTTGAGAGATAAAAACCATACCATGTATGAAGATTTTAAAGGGTTTTAAAATGGAATTAAGTTATTATTTTGGGTCAGCTATGGGAGGGCTGAACCCTATTGTTTTTATGGCTAAGATGCAATGAATAAACTATGTATAGTTATTGGGAGAATTGCATCAAGAGAACCACATGGCCGAACCCCATGGACCATTTTATGGGATGATTAGAATTAAGAACATGCTTGGAAATTATAAATGGTTTTAAACCTTGCTATGGATTTAAAAGGTTGTAAAAGATCCAAGAAAAATGAAGGAAATAACATCATGTGTACGGCCATGGTGTATGGCTGAACCCCATGACCTATTTTATGTGTCATTTCATGGGTTAAGTATGAATCTAGGCATGTGTAAGTGAATAGTTATTAAGTTAAGGAAATGGCTGATTTATAATGGGTTTTGTGTCATGATTAATAAGGCATGGATGGACCCATGTTTATGGATCAGTTAGGGATATGGACATACATAAATAAAAGGTGATTAACCATGGGAAGAATGAGTGGCAAGGATGTAAATATTGCAAAAAATGAAGAACCATGGGTTCGACCATGATGTATGGCCGAACCCCATGGGGGATGATTATGGACTTAGGGTTTAATTAAAGGACTAATTAAAGATGGTGAGGTTCGGCCATGTTGTATGGCCGAACCCCACTAAGGAGGATTTGTTTGGATGATGGTGGTTAGCAAAATTAAACATTGGTTAGACCAATGGCAAAACCGTAAATACAAGTATCATGGAATGAAGGATTAAGGGACTTGAAAGAGGGGTCAAACCAAAGTGGTATGGTTCGGCCATGCTGTATGGCCGAACCCTACCAAGGCATATTATTTGATATAAGGTGTTTATGTAAGTTATATGGATAGTATTGATCAAATGAAAAAGGAGATCAAATCCAAAGTGGGTGAGGTTCGGCCATGGGTACGGCCGAACTCCACAAGGTGGTTTTTGGGACTTAGATTTAAATGAAAATTAAATGATTAGTATATTGACTTGCTATTATATAAACAAGGTATTGGGACTCCTTGAACAGAGCACGAGTCGTGAACGGGTGACGGTTAAGAAGAACAGACTTTTAAGTGACATTTCTGTAGGTTTCCTACCTCTTTGTGACCACACATCATATTGATGTTTTATCTTGATTTATATGAGATATTTGTTAAAGTATTATGTTTCAAATGAGATTTGAATGTTAAGATTTATTTACAAATGGCATGTATCATGTATTCATTGACATCTCATGCATGACATGGGGTGATGGATATGGAAACCGGAGCCCACACTCCGTCGAAATGTTCGTGATGCAACTGTGGGGCCTCCTTAGGTGCTAAGAGTCCCACCAGGAGGAATACCTTGATGATGAGAGTCCCATCAAGAGTAAACGAGAGAACATGGTGGATTACCTTGACGATGAAAGTCCTGTCAAGTGATGGCTATGTATACTTGTGATGGGTGGGACTCATTACATGTGCATACATACATGGCAATTTTTTATAAGATTTTGATAATCATGTATCGTTATGTTATATGCATGTTTTTATACTAGCCATGTGGCAACCCTAATCGGAAGACCTATTGGGCGCTTTGATCTAACGCCGTATTTCTATCCTTAGTGGATGACGCAGGAAAGGGAAAGGCAAAGGCTGAGGATCACGAGGAAAGCTAAGCCTAGATGCTTGGGTGTTGGAATGGAGTTTATTTATTGACATTTTGAATACATTATTATGGACATGTAATAATATAGATAACTGCTATAGCTTGATTTAAGTTTGAATGAATGTTTAGTTTAAAGTAATCAGGACTTGTACTTTGCTATTTAAGAATGGAGTAATCTTAGGTTTAACTATATTTCCGCAATCAGTTTGTATATTCCGCAAGTTTTATTTAGTTCCATGTGTGGACCGATATTCATGGTCTTAGTCCATGCACATATGGGTGGCCAGTTAAGGGTCGGATTTGGGTAGTCCGGACTTTAGCCCGCGTTGTGACGTCTCCCCGCTCTCTTCCACTTTACTTATTTAAAAAAAAAAAAATTAGACTCTGATTTTCAGAAGGGTGGAAAAGGGCGGGGCGTTATATATCCTTTGTTCTGTATTCATGATTCGACGTAAGATATATCACTTTGTACATCCAATTCTTGTACATCAAATACATGTGATGGATCTGGATGATATTTCTTCAACATTGACACATGGAAAACATCATGCACATTAAACAGCTGTGGAGGGAGTACAAGGCGGTATGCAACATCACCAATTCTTTCAAGTATTGGAAAATTCTAATATATCTCGGTGATAATTTCCCTTTCTTTCTGAATTGGATCTGACCTTTTCGTGGTGAGACCTTCAAGAACACTTGGTCTCCCACTTCAAATGTCAATGGCCTTCTTCTCTTGTCGGCATAGCTTTTTCTGTCTACTTTGTGCAATCAAAAGTCGCTGCCTGATGATTTTAATCTGCTATTTAGTCTCTTCAACCAATTCTGGCCAAATGAGTGCAGTTTCACCTGCCTCAGTCCAACATACGGGAGATCTACAAGGCCTACCATACATGCCTCGAAAGGTGCCATCTGTATACTTGTTTGGTAGCTGTTTTTGTATGAGAATTCCACCAAAGGAAGGTGGTCTTCCCAACTACCCTCAAAGTCGAGCATGCAAGCTCTCAACATATCCTCTAAGGTCTGTATAGCTCTCATGGATTGACCATCCGTCTGTAGGTGAAAAACCGTACTGAACAACGAATCTGTTCCAATAGCCGCTTGTAAACTCTGCCATACTCTTCTTGTAAATATGCTATCGTGGTCTGATATGATAGTCTTGGGTATCTCATGTAACTTGACAATATCTTTGATGTATTGTCTACCCAAACTCTCTGATGAGTCAGTTACCTTGATAGGTATGAAATGTGCGGACTTCATAAGACGATCAATCACAACCCAAATTGCATCATTGCCCTTGGAAGATCTGGGCAACCCTGTCACAAAATCTATAGCTATATGTTCTCACTTCCATTTTGGTATTGAATTAGGGTGAGTAAACCAAGTGGCAGTCTATGTTCAGCCTTTACCTGCTGACACGTGAGATATTTAGAGACAAAGTCTGCAACATCTTTCTTAAATCCGGACCACCAATATCGCCGCTTGAGATCTCGATACATTTTTATACTTCCAGGGTGTAATAGAGACCCTTGATTGGTGTGCCTTTTTCAATAATTCCAATCTACACTCCTCAAGTACGTATACTCTACCTTGATACATAAGGCTATGTTTCGGCTGTAGTCTCCAATCTTGAACTATTTCTTTTCTTGCTAACTTTTCCCATGTTTTCGTCATTTCTGGGATTGACCTCTGTGCTTGTTCTATTTTTGATGTCATAGTGGAGTGTACTATGCGATTATACACACATCCTTTATTAGTGATCTGAAGATTCAAGTCTCTTAGTGTGATTACTTAGTGTGATCGTTTAAAGAAATTATAAACAATTTATCACACTAAACAAATCATTTGATTGACATTGTTATTCCGCTGCACTTAAAAAAATCAAGAAATTTGTAAACATCATGGAAACTGGGATTGACCTATTCACCCCCTCTAGGGTCAATAGTGTTCTAGCACCAAGGGAAGGACTTTCAGATAGAAGGCAGGCATGAGACTGGACGAATAACCAAAGAGGAATTCTTGGTATCCATAATGGGATTAGGTTTGGGTAATGGAGAAGGTTGGGTAAGTTGCGATGACGGTGGGGAAGGTGATGGAGGTGTAGGTAGTGGTGGTGGTGGATCGACACTCGTCGGTTGCATCAACTGTAGTGACGGCAACACAACTAGGTCATTCTCCAAGATAGACACCGTCTAAAGGATCACGATGTCTCGAGAAGCAAGCATTGACTCGGAGTGTGACTAGGGAGCAGTATGCACGAGTCTGAGGATAACTCTAGTTCAAAATCAGTAGTTGTAGGAGCACGAATTACAGCAGGTCGTTCTAACTCACGTTCTGTTCGTATGGACATTCGGAAACATCTCTTAAAGTGACGATGTCGTGGAAGACAATGCCGTCATAGAGCACAGGATGGAGTCCTCCGAGGAATCTGGAGACCTGTTGAGACTCAGTCTCAGTGTGTCTCGCAGAAAGATAAAAGAACTCAACTACATAATCTCGAACAATCTGATCTCTTTGTCAACAATTTTGGTATTGCTCAAACATAAATTGCTTATAGTCGACTAAAAGAAAATGATTACATAGCAACCTTTTCATCAATGTCCATGATCTAATAGGAGGTTGTTTGTAATACTTGAGGTTGATTTGCAACTCTGTTCACAATGCAGACGCTTCATATTCGAGACGAGATGCCACGAAGTCTACCTTTCTCATTTCCCCAATCTTAGTGTTAAAGAAGAAATGTTTGACTTTTACGAGCCAATCGAGGAAGTATTCATTGCGTCACTGACTATAAAAAAGTGGGATGTAGGCCTTATCGCAGTCGCTTGAGTAGGCACAATAGAAAGTCATAGTGATACCACTTGATGTAGCAGAAGCATTGCGGACTTAAAATATCTGGTCAAACTTGGCAAACAAGGGTCAACTGGTCAAAGATGGGTGGGTCCCATAGTTTAAGGTATGAGTTTGGTCAAAGGTGGTAAAGAAAGTGGGAATATGGTGGTTTGGTAAATAAGTTAAAGGAATGGTTTGTTAATTGGAGAAAAGATGAAAGGCATTAAAGGTAGATGAAAAAGTAAAGGAGTCAATGCATTAATTGTCTTGGGAGGTAGGATGGCTTTAGTGAAGGGAGTAAGAGAGTGAAACGACTGGTGTAGGATGGTTTGGATTGTTAATGGAATAAAATAAGATGGAAAATGATATAAGTGGAAGGAAAGTAAGGGGTATTTGGTAAAGAGAAATTGATCCTTTTGATGGCAGTAAATGCATGGTTAAAAGGACAAGAAAAGGTATGGGGAACTGATGGTTTATTGGGTAAGTGTGAGATGAGACTTATGAAAGGAGATGGGTAAAGTGGGTTGGCCGCATGGGAGGTTGTGAATGGTTATTTGTGAAATGTGATGTTGTGAATGGTGAAAGTACAGTGGAAAGGATGGAAAGAGTTTGAAATCGATGGGTTGTGAAAGGAGGAAAAGAAAAAGAATGGAAGAGGTGTGGAGCGGCAGAAGTAGTAAGCGGCGGAAAATAAGGAGCGATGGAATGGCTTGTAGCGGCAGAAGTAGAGATGAGAGAAGGAGAAAAAATCAAAGAAGATAAAAGGAAGGGAAGAAGAAGTCTACAACAATACCTGGCTGGAAAAAAGGCGAATCTGGTGGTCGCAGAGACAAAACAGAGAAGCAAGAGGGTGGTTGTTTTGCTGCGAATGAGTGAGCAGAGGCGGAAGTTGGAGAAGGAGGGGATAGAGGACGGCTGAAGACGATGAAACAGGGGTACAAGTTCTTCAAAACCCTCTCTTTTTTTGTTTTTTCTTTCCCGATAGGATAGGAACGTCTCTGTATAACAGAGATACAGAGAACCCTTGACTCTGAACCACTTGATACGAGAGCAACGCGTGCAACTAGATAGGAATAAGATAGAAACGTCTGCAACTTGGGCAGAAGTAGGAGAAGGCAAAAATCAACTAAATAAATCTAAATCTTTAATTCATTATTCGAATAGAGGTGTATCCCTCTCTTACATCTATCATATTTATAAAAATAGAAAAGGACTCTAGCTTGGTGACGATGGTGAATTATTGTCTAATATTGGTTAGTTCCAAATATTGGTTGGTAGATTGATTTATCTAACCATTACTCAGCCAAATATTTCATATGCAATCATTTTCGTCAGTCGATTTATGCATGCACCAACAGTTACTCACATGAATGCCATCAACAAAATTTGTAGTATTTGAAAGGTTAACCTGGGAGAGGTATATGGATGCGCAGGCATGTTGTTCTATTACCGCCTACACTGATGCTAATTGGACAAGATGCCCTGTTGACAGAAGATCCACTACAGGTTATTGTACCTTTATCAGAGGTAACTTGGTAACATGGAAGAGAAAGAAACAGAATGTTGTTGCTCGGTCAAGTGCAGAAGCAGAGTACCACTATGGCTTCAACAGCTAGTGAAATTATTTGGCTTCGAGCTTGTTATGGGATTTGGATTTTGATTCAACGCAATTAGCACAAATGTTTTGTGATGACGAGGTTGCAATTCACATTGCTTCAAATCCAGTTTTTCATAAGCGAGCTAGACACATTGAGGTGAATTGTCACTTTGTTCGAGAGAATTTGCAAGCTAACCGTTTGTTCGCAGTGATCAATAGTTAGCCGATATTTTCACAAAAAGTCTTCATGCTTCTAAGTTTAAGGAGTTATTGTTCAAGTTGGGCTCCATTGATATCTTCACACCAATTTGAGGAGGAGTGTTGAATAAGGAAAGAGAGTCCTCTAATACAAATGGGACTCTTTCCTCTTTTCTATAAATATGTTGTAGATGTATTGTGTAAATACAACAACATAATAATAAGATCATATTTCTCCTGTGGTTTTTTTCCTTAGGGGTTTTCCACGTAAATCTTTTGTATATTGTGATGATTTGTGTTTAATGTATGCAATTCTACACTCTATTTGAGCCTCAGTGCATATAATCCGATCTTTAAACTCAAGGGTGCAATCAATGTCCTCGACGACGAGGATCGATCGATTTGTCATCCCAATCAACAATTTCCTGAGATCTAAATTGCGCTTTAGATCAGTGAACTCCAAGTCATACATATCAAAGTTGAGATAATTCGCCATTACAGCAATCAAGCTCGACTTCCAGGTCTCCAGTGGCCCATACAGTAAGTACCCACGTTTCCAAGCTCTCCATACGCTTTTATATAGACCTTTCCATCTTCCATCACGACTCTCTTCAGTTGTGGATCCATCACCTATGTCGAAGGTTGTCAGGTGATTGAGGTTAACCAATGTTATCAAACCCGACCCGGCCCGCGGTTGACCAACATGTTAACCGTGACCCCGCTGAAATATGGGTCAGGTCGCTCATAGGCCCATCTCAGTTAAAAACCCTTAAAAACCCGATGTGACCAGTGGTTCAACCCGGTTTCAATAATCAAACTGTGACCCGTCAAATCTTAAAACCCTTTAAAAAAAACTCCATTGTACTAGAAGAAAAACTCCATCGAGCTTGCATTCTTATTATGCTACTGCTTTCTTGAGCTTCATATTGCAGATGGGTGGAAGAAAAAAAAATAGAAAGGGGCGACTTCATTATACAGATGGACTGAAGAAAAGAAAAACAATAGAGAGGGGCAGCTATGCTTTCGTTTTAGAAAGAGGGACGACTCCATTATGCAAATGGACTGGAGAAAAGAAAAAAGAAATAGAGAAGGGCGACTAGGTTTTCATTTTAGAGAGAGGGGCGATTTGCAGATGGGCTGAAGAAAAGAAAAGAAAAAAAAAATAGAGAGGAGTGGCTAGGTTTTCATTTTAAAAGGGAACGGAAGAAGGGGCATTTTTAAGTGTGACAAGATTGGAGTTTTCATGAGCACATGAGTTACTCAAAAACCTCACTTTAGCAAGGTATTTAAAAAAAATATTTTAAAGGGTTTAATATTTTCTCATAATTTCATTCATTCTATTATAAATATAAATAAATAAATGGAATATAAGGGAGGCAAAAAATTCAACCAAATAAAATGTAGTTATCCAGTTAAATGGGAAATTCAATTCATTTTAAAGGTTTTTATTTGATGTAACTTTATAAATTAGATTGTAACACCCCAGCCCGATACGAGCGTGTTACTACCGATACTTAACCGAAATACCACACATTCCAAACGGCAGGTATTTTTTTTTTTTTTGACTAAACATCAACAACTGTAAGGGAGAATGGAAATAATATAAGTTCAATTAACACAACAGTGCAATAAGTGGCTAGTACAGTTATCCACAACGATAAACAATTTCCAAAATAAACACACAGTGTTCTCTCCAAATAATAAAAAAGAAAGTAATTAAACAATCCGAAATCATCATCGCCTAAGTCTGGTCTTGGGACCCATTGGGTCTCGCATCCATCGAACCACCTGAAAGACAAGGGGTTAAGTACTACATACTCAGTAAGGGAAAACACATATTTAGTCACACAACATATATCACACACTGTATATCTACCACTACGAAGTAACAAAAGTCTACGTGCATGGTTCCATATGACACGTACTCGACCCACCGTACGGGCCATCCGGTAGGTACTCAACATGGCCCACAACCACCCTACCTAGGCAAACCTCAATTGCACTAGCGAGAGCTATCCTCCACCACACCATCCCTTAACCAATGAGCAGGTGAGCACATCCTCAGCCTACTCGGTCAACTAGGGACCAGAAAGCATATCAGCTGGAGCTGTGCCTCACCACGTAGTCCCTCGGCAGATGATCGAGCGAGCATCACCTCAGCCTACTCGATTACTGAGGATCACAAACTATGCCAGCGGGAGTTGTCCCTCACCGCTCCGTCCCTCGACGTATAATCGGGCAAGTACCTCTTCAGCCTACTCGGTCATCCAGGGATCACAAACTATGCCAGCGGGAGTTGTCCCTCACAGCTCCGTCCCTTGACCTATAAGCGGGCGAGCACCTCCTCAGCCTACTCGGTCATCTAGGGATCACAAACTATGCCAGCGGAAGCTGTCCCTTACCGCTCAGTCCTTCAACTGATAAGCGGGCGAGCACCTCCTCAGCCTACTCGGTCATCCAGGGACCACAAGGCGTACTGGCGGGAGTTGTCCCTCACCGTACCATCCCTTGGCCAATGAGCGGGCGAGCAGCTCCTCAGCCTAGTCGGTCATCCGGGGATCACCTTATCCATAACACATTCGGGTATCAAAACCGTAATGGTCCTCTAAGGTTACCTTGGGTGAACCAACATTCAGCTCGATGGCCTATCTAGGGTTAACATAATTTCCTCCCCAAAGAGTCCCTATTGGGGACTTCTGGGCACCTTGTTCCCTAATTCAGATTACACCTCCCTCATAGGTGTGTCTGGGAAACACAACACGGCCCGACCGTTTTAATTAAGCAAGGGGCACAACTACCCATATCCAATCACAAGGCAGTACGCATCCCATCACGCGTCCACCGAATGGTCTCATATAAACCCTAGTGTTGCCTAATGTCCATGTCCCCCGACATTCTACGCATCCAACACTTGCATGTACAGTTAATAATAGACATGTTCTCAATAAAGCAATATTAGATCATAGTCAATCATGTGTATTACAATCTACCACATACTAGCACGTTGACATTCCATCATGTTATCAATCAATCACATCCAATTACTTAATCATGCATAAATAATATAATATTAAGTTCATCTATCATTCTCATATCATTACCGGATACGAATACATAGAGTGTCCCCCTCGCCACATACTCATCTGAACTGTTCCCTTGTCGAGTGGCAAAAATAGATATAAGGGATCCCATTCCCCGTATTCCGCGTCCACATGATTCGAAGGTAAATAAATGCAGAAATGCATATGCTAAAAGTGTGATAGTTCCCTCACCGGTGTGCGTTTGAAAATTAATCTTGAGAAGGTGGGTCCGATGGCTTGGAGGGGGCTCGAACTGTCGAAACAAGAGCACGAGAATAAGTAAAGGAGTAAAACAAGTCAAACTAAGTCTAAATTGAAAAATGGGTTCGAAAGGGGCTGGCCTTGAAATTGGGCCAAGCCCAAAGCTGGGCCGGGCCTGAAACTGGGCCAAGCCCAAAGATGGGCTAGGAAAGGCTCAAAGGCGAGCCGAGCTGGGCACGGCCCAGTGGGGCCCATACTAGGACTCAGCTGAGTCAACTCGGCTGCCTAGCTAAGTTGACTCGGCATCCTAGCCGAAGGGGAGAAGAAAGGGGAAAACGAAGGAAAGAGAGGAAGAAGAGGGAAAAGGGGAAAACCAGAGGAGGATCGAGGAAACCATAGGAAAACCGAGTAAAATCTAAGGAAATCGGAGAGAAAAGGAAAATAAAAGAAGAAAAATGGAGGAAAAGAAGTAAAATCGGAGAAGAGAGGAAAAACCGGCGGGAAAGAAAGATGGGAGAGGGGAGGAAGATAGGTTGGAGGATGAGGGAGAAGAAAAAAAAGATACCTGGTTCAGTCGGATGGCGAAGGCGATTCCGAGATGCCAATCGTCTGAGCGAAGAGAGAAGAGGGGTCGGAGAACGAGAGAGGGAGGGGATCTGAGAGAGAGAGAAGAAGGTCTGAGAGGGGAAGGGAAGGAGGCAGCGGCAAGGGTGCCGTCGCACTGTAGCTGCATGCTACAGTGCACAGCACAAAGGGGGATTTATAAGGGGTCTAGGGTTTGGGGTTTTTTTTTTTTAAAAAATAAAAACATAAAATTAGAATCTTTCGAAAACAACATTTCAAAACCTGAAGGAAAATTAGATGTTAAACCTTGGGTGAGGAAAAGTGTGTGATTTTCAATCAGTTTGGTATGAGAAAGTATTAAATAATTTAAATTACTAAAATGCCCTTCGAGCCTCTGAGCTCGGGATCGGGCGAGACAAGGTCTATCACGGAATCTACCCTATCCCCACGGCTACTGAGACTCTAAAATTGGGTTGGGTCATTACATAGATGATTCAAATAAAAAAGGATCTATATTTTTATTTGTTACTAATTTATAATTTCATAATAATATTATAAGATTATAATAGATTATATAATGTAGAGTTATGGTATTTGAGTAAGTTTATTTTTCAATTCAAACTCGACTTGAGACTTGTCGAACTTGTTATAAATGAATGAATATAACATTCTATCTGAGCATCTCCGATTTAAATATTTGATATAACAACCTATCGAAGTGACCCACGCTAAATTTTAGAGCATGATATTTTAAAAAAACACAAAAACCAATCGACTTTTAATCTATTTAGTTATTATATATATTATTACATTTGGTATATCCTCTTTTTTAATTGTTTTAAGGTGTTTCATAAAAAATAATGTTGGATTAAAATTATATATAATAAGCTACAAGTAGATCAAAATTTGAAAAATTCACATTTTATTTTATTTTTAAATAGTTTTACTTAAAATTTTATTTCAACTTATCAATGAAACTAAAATTAATAAGTTAATATTATTTATAATATTATATTAATAGCACGGGTTTGACCGAGTTTGACCACGGGTCAACCCGGTTGAACCTTGTTTAACCCATCCTCCCTCAAGAACGGGTTGCTCCACGGGCCAGATTTTAAAACATTGAAGTTAACACACCTACATGCATCTCCCAAACTTCTATACATGCTATCATATTCAACGGTAAAGAGTTGCAAAGTCTTCTTCTCTTCTCTTATAGCCTTCGATTTGGTAAGTACATAAGGTAAGTAAGAACCCAACACCTGCTTCTTATGAAAATTGAGTTCGAAGAATTGGTTCTTGCTGATCACAGTCGAATTAGCACCTCAGTGGGGGTGGAATGCCATCCTTTGAATCTCTGTACTGATCAATCTCCATTTGAGCTGAATTCCTTCAAAGACATCGACCATGTCTTTATTTCTTTGCATCGCGACGGCTAAGTTCTTTTGTTTATCATTCTTAGATACTCTCAACCTCCTTGTGGAGGGAGGAACATTGTCCCCCAAGTAGATGTTCTCTGCGGCATAGAGTTCGTTGGGGGCAAAACTATTGAATCCATTGATAATAAGGGTAATTTGAGGAGATAGGCGATGGAGGAGGCTGTAGAGGTTGGAGAAGAGGCAGTGCTGGAGCTGGCGGGGCAAGAAGTCCTTGGCGACAGAACGGACGAACATCGCCGAGGCCGCAAGAGAGGCTGTAGTTGATAGCAATGACTTTGTTGAAGGCCTTTTGTTGTAAGAAAACATGTTAATTGCAGTGTTTTTGGATATATGGGGAATGAATTTCAATTGAGTTGAATAGACAAACCTGTTTTGAATTATATATAATTCTTATAGTGGGATTGACAAGAGAAAATGAGGAAGAAGGTATTGTTTCAGGCTCAACTCCCTGGAAGTTGTATAGAATGGAAGTAAATTTTGACTAATGAAAGAATCACAAGGAAACTGAGTCAGTCAACGAAAGTCAAGGTCGTCTATCTTTGCTAGAGGAGTTTGAAATTATGACTAGTGGCATGCTGGCATATTTGTCGGAGGATACCAAGTCTCTCTTCACATTGTAATTTCTTCAAACGTAAGGAAAGTGATTGACTTTAATATTTATTACTGTATCCATTCTATTTTAGTTATCTTATTTTAAATATTTATATTTTTTAAAAACCTCTCTATATAAGGCTAGCACTCATGTGATCTCATCCATTTTCAACACATTTTATACAACTCAAATACAAATGAGACAACTATTTTGGAACAATTTTAAAATCCATATAGAACAACTAATTTCGGACAGAGGGAGTATTATTTTTGATAGAATCAAATTAAAAAAGTAAAATTCAAAAAATTAACTTTAAATAACTAGAATTTTAGTTATGATAATATTAATCATAATGAGGACCATAGTTTCATTATAATAAATTTACTTGAAATTTATTTTTAAAATTTTAAAAAAGTATATATTTCTTTGCTTCGTCCCTATCTTTACACACCGTTGAATGGTTGCTCTTTCATCTTCTTGACTATTAGAACTACTTCTAAAATTTCTTTAATGCAATTATATCTAATTTTATTTTTATTTATATATATCATGACTTTATCTACTTATTTTATTTAAAATGTTCACAATTAAGTCTATAAAACATGACCAATCTAATAGTCATTTTATGAAACCAATCCTTCAACTAGCATGGCACTCTACTAAGTTCACATGTTCTACAAATGATCCTTCCCTAATCGGTGCTGTATATGTGGTTTCTTCTGATACCTTAGGAATTATAAAAGTGGAAACCAGTCATCGTCAAAGTGTAGGAAATAAAATAAAATGACAAATACGAGTAAAATACCGATACTTCGTAAGGGCATGGCTGGCATGCCTAGTCTTTGCTGTACCTACTGCAATCAATTTTTGTCTTTACTTCATTGGTAATTAATTAATTTTTGTCTTTACTTCATTGGTAATTAATTATTCTTGTGAATTTGATTCTTTTCCTATTTCAAAAGATGATTCTCTTTAAATTTATTGGTTAGGAGTGCATAGGAAGAGATGTAAATGTCCCAATGATCAGTGAGTACTAGGGGTGAAGTTTGGATTGGGTTTTAATCGACCCGCATGATCCAACCCAATAAATCATGTGGATCGGGTCATGCAAGTTGGGTCAGTGGGTCAGATTGGATTGAGAAGATAAAAATCCATATAGAATTCGGATCACGTTGGGTTGAGGAATTTCTAAGTTAAACCGACCCAATCCGACTAAAATTAGACTAAAATGGGTTCAGAATGCAGGTCAGGTCAGAATTCGAGTCGAGTCGGGTTAGAATTCGAGTCAAGTCAGGTCGAGAATTTCGGATCAATAACTAGAGTTGGGTCTAATTGGATTCATAAATATTGATTCAGATGAAAATGTATTTTAAGAAATTCGACCCTATCCGACTCAATTTCAGTTTAACCAGTACTCTAAGAGGCTTGACATAATTCAAGAAGAATTTGAAAAGCCAGCTGTTGTCATTTACTCCTTCCCTTAGAGCAGCTCCTTTAGAACCAATACTTAGAAAATTTGAATTTTCCACGTGTACGCATTAGGGATGACAATTAGTTAGAAAGCTTGAAAATTATAATATGTGAAAAATAAGATTTGAGCTTTAATTTATAACTTAGTTAGTAATTGATCTCAGGCTCCTTAATTAAGGGCTCAAGCCCAAAGAAGAAGCCTGTTTAAAAATTGAGCAGGGGTTAGACATATCAGTGGTAAGAAGTGAAGCCTAACACCTAGCCGAAATATCTTACATATATTTTTATATTTTAAATACATATAGGAAATCAGTCAGAGTGAATTAGACTTGAAGAGGACCCATGGTTTTAAAAAACTGTTGTGCTGATGTGTGCCCGCTACGCCTGCATTGGCACAACATCTCTCTTCTACAATTTTTTATTTTTTTCAAAAAATTTAAGAAAATTACAGAGAATTTAGGAAAATCTGAGCTTCATTTTTATGTAATTGTCTCATTATTTAACAAACTGTTAGACATCAAAATGGGGTTTTCAAGTTATGAAATCGAGATTTCAATAACTTTGAACTTTTTTTGAAAAAAATAGTGAAAAGAACAGAAAAATGGAAACTAATTTATAGTAATTTTCTGACAAGATATTGATCTAGTTAATTAGTATGGAATGATTATATTTAAAATACTTTACTCATATATTCAATACAAGTTTGTAAGCATGAGGAAAAAAATGGATTCATATAAATATAATTGAAGAAAAAATGAAGTTCATGTATAAAATAATTATAAATAAAGAATACAAATAGAAAATTGAATAACAATGAAAATAATTGATAAAGATGAAGTTCCTTTATTTAATTTTTTAATTAAAAAAGGTATTTTAAAAAAAATTCTAAAAAAATTTAAGTATCAGCCGTTATCATCCTGATATTTGACCCATATGGCCAAAATCGACAATATATTAGTGGCACAAACGACTGATATTTATACATATCGGTCGATATTGATCGCTCGTCGATATTTATTTGGAATAACCCATATGTATTGGCCATCAATTTTCGCTGAAATTTGTACCCTTGGGGTGAGACCCATTTAAATTTTACTAGGACGGGTCGAGTTTCTTAAAATCCAATCCGACCCGAGTTGATATATATGGAACTTGATCTGACCCGAATTCTCAACTCAAACTTTAGAATCCGACCCGACCTAAATTCTAACCCGAATCAATCCGAATTTTGACCCGACCTACATTCTGAACCCATTTTAGGCTAATTTTAGCCCGGTCGGATCGAGTCAAGTTAACTTGTAAAATTCTCAACCTAGCCCGACCCTAATTTCATTCGAGTTTTTATCTTCTCAACCCAACCTGACCTGCTGGCCCGAAATTCTTGACCCGACCTGCATGATTTCTCGGGTCGGGTCACGAAGGTAGGGCCAAAACCCAACCCGAGTTGCAACCCTAAATTTTACATTTTTCACCACTCTGACTGGTTGTATTAATGTAGTATGGAATAAGATTGAGTTTTATGTGGACGGGTGATTCAATCAAATTAAATAATAATTAACATTAGATAAAATTTAATAGAGTTAATAAATGAGATTTAGTGGGTTTGTGTATTAAATGGGTCGAAGAGAGCTCGCTGGGCACGTTCTGGCAGAGGTTCAGAGGGGAAACTGAGAATGGAGGAAAAAAGAGGCTGGACTGGTGAGGCAGGGGTCGAATGGATTATGGATGGTTGGACGTGCGAAGGCGGTGGCTGCTGGATCTGGCTCGAGAGGCAGAAAGGGCGATGGTTGTGAAAGGGGCTGGACGGCCGTGAAAGGGCAGGTGATTGGGCGATTGGGAGGCAGGGACAGGGATTGGACTTGACGCAGTGGAGGGACAGCGGCTGAGGAGAAGCTGCAGAGAGAGAGAGAAGGTTAAAGGGGAAGGGCGATTAGGTCTGGGCACACGGGCAAGGAGGAGAAGGAATGTGATCTGGTTGCAGGCAGGAGAAGGTGGGTTGATCGATCGGGGTTGTGAGCGGCAGCCTATCGAGTGATGCTGGATCAGTGGTGGCGTTGGGAAGCACGTGAGGGCGCAGGCTGCTAGCCTGCTGTGTGGCAGAGACAGCAAACACCGTTGCTTTGCAAAACCTGGTATGTGACCGAATCTCGAACAGCGTCGGAGAATCAGACACGGGAACGGCAGCAGAGTCTGGGAATCCACCCAAACTTGGAAAAAGGAAGAGGAGAAGAGGAAGAGGAATGGAAGAAGGAGAGAGAGAGCCGGGAGTCCACGCTAGAGGACGATAGAGAGTCTTAAACGAGATTTTCATTAGTCCTAATCGTTAATCTCAAATACAGCTCTAACTAGTATTTATAGAATGAAAAACCCTAATTTTAAAATTAAGGATATAATTAAAAAACGAAAATAAAAAAACAAAATAACTGGGTTTCTTCGATTTTCCTTCAAAATTGAGCCTCGGATTTTCAATTTCGAGTTGGGTCGGACTCTCTCCTTCATCATGTATGTATTCTCTGCAATTCTTCTCAATTTATGAATATGAATTTCTCAAGTACATTAATTGTTTGTTAAGAGCTGCTTTCATATCTAAAATTAAGGATATAATTAAAAACGAAAATACAAATAAGAAAAAAAATAAAAAAATTAACAGGTTTCTTCGATATTCTTTCGAAATCGGGCCCTGGGTTTCCGATTTTGAGCATGTGTTCTCTGAAATTCTTCTCAATTTATGAATATGAATTACTCAAGAACAATAAATTGTTTGGTTAAGAGCTGCTTTCATATCTAGTTCTTCTATTGTTCACTTGTTTGTGCTGCTTCTGCATTTCCAATTTTCTCTTCTACCTTACCCTTAATAGCCTCTTCATTTTTCCTTTCTTCCATCTCTCTTTCTTGTTTGACTCTCGCTTCTTCATCTTCCTTCTTTTTTCTCTGGAGGAATTCAACAAGGTGCTCCAGGCAAACATCTGGGTTATCTCTGTTCATCAACTTCTCAGCTACTTGTGCTGGGGTGACCTCTACTTCTGCTATCAGTCTCTGAATCTCTTTGAAAAGGTTGTGCTGTTGAATGCCAAGATAGTTTGAGGCAAGAACATCAAACCCTCCACTGTTCAAATAAGACATGTGGATGTGCAAGTCCATGCGGCCTGGGCGCAGCAGCGCAGGGTCGAGCTTTTCTTTGTGGTTGGTTGTAAAGATGAAGATGCGCTCATCCCCACAGCTCGACCACAACCCATCCACAAAGTTCAGTAGCCCTGATAGAGTCATTTGTGGCTGTGAAGGCTAAATACGAACAACCAAAATATTTCATTAGTACCTTCTGAGGAAAAAAATGTCCTTTGAATAGCTATTAAGTTGAAAGATAAACTAGAAACTATGAAATAAATTGGGTAAGGATCTTTTGCGGTGTCTTATTTTTATTCATCTAATATAAATTATGAAGTAAATTGTTCTGAAAAATTCTATTACATTTTACAGTAAGAAACTTCTATTTAGATGGCTAATCCAGACAGTTTTCACCATCCCCTGTTTTTAGGAAAATCCAGTCAGCAGGACCAAGTGAGCACTTATCTGGAAGAGTTCATTTGATCCTATAAACTTCCCATTTCAGAGAAATTCTTAGAATCAAAAGTTCAAAAATAATTATATATATAGCATGTTAGTGAGGCTGAATTCTCATCAATATAAATCAAAAGTTACAAATGGCCAATTGCTCAGAAACCAGAATGAGCAATTGTGATCTTGGTCCAATTTAAGCTATTGATAATTTATATAATAAATAGTCAATAAGCCCCATACTTATTTAAATTGGACAGGTAGAAATTTCTCATAAGCAGGCTATATGACACTACAGATTCACCAACTATGTAGTTTTAAGACAGAAAATAGAGAGCAGGAAGTGGGGGTCTTGTGTTCGATACCTATTCTACCTGAAAAGGTAACTCTCTGTAGATTTAATTGGTGTATGCAGATTGAGAAGTTTGCACATACTTTAAAGATTAGTCGGGTAAGACATTTGGACATTTGGTTAAAGAAAAAAAGAATGAAAGAAAAAACAAAGAGCAGAAATTAAAATGAACCAAGCAAGTCCAACAAAATACCTCATCATCATCACGAGGTTTGGATGGTTTCTCATTTTCTCTGTTCTGCAAATCAATGGAGCAATCAATATCTTCAACAACCAGTATCGATCGGTTCGCTGTTGCAAGCAGAACCGTCTTGAGCTCTGAATTCTTCTGCACATCACTTAGCTCCAAATCATAGATGTCAAATTTGAGAAAATTGGCCATGGCAGCAATCAAACTAGTCTTGCCAGTTCCTGGAGGCCCATACAACAAATACCCACGTTTCCATGCCTTTCCTACTCTCCTATAGAATTCCTTTCTATCTATAAATCTCTTCAGATCATCCATCACCTCTCTTTTCAGCTCTGGATCCATTGCCAGCGTCTCAAATGTCGCCGGATGGTTGAGGTTTATCGACCTCCATGCATCTGCTAAGTTCCCATACAGATTGTCATAATCCAAAGTGTGTAGCTTTATTTCCTTGAGTTCCTGTTTTATTGTCTTCGATTTTTCTACAACGAAAGGCAAGTAAGAACCCAAAACCTTCTCCTTATGCTTCTTGTGAAAGCTGAGCTCAAAGTACCGAACTTGGGTTTGTGAATTTGGACTGCGATTGTAGGAATAGCCCCGACGTGAAAGGGTCATTTCCTTCTCTATGCAAATAAATCTCCATTTGATCTGGATTGCTTCAAACACATCCAAAACCTCCTCATCTCTATCCATTGTGACTTTGATGCTCTTCTCTTTCTCCATCTGAGCCACCTTCAATCTCCTCGTAGACGGGGAGATTTTGGTGCCCAAGTAAGTTTCTGCAGCTTGATAGATTTGATTGATGGAGAAGCCATTGAATTCTTCGACCACGATGGTTAGTTGAGAAGAGAAACGATTGAATACCCTGTAGAGCGATGAGAAGAGGTAGTCTTGGAAGTCCGGGGGCAAGAGATCATTGGCAACTGTTCGGACAAGCACAGCTGAAGCAGCAATGGATGCTGCTGCAGATAGGACTGAATTTGCGGAAGGCAAATGAGAGTAGCTGTCATTTGAAGTCATTTTCGATCTGAATATTGTAATCCAAATGAAATTGAGATTGTTCTCCGGCTGGGTTTGAAGGAATGTTGAATGGGTATTCAAATAACAGAGATTATAAGCCTGCGATCAACGAGATCTTCTGATCAAGACAATTAGAGAAGAACAAGAAGTGATTTTTGTTGATAGAGAGAAGAAACTCAAATAGAAATTGCTAGATTTATTTGCGAGCAATCGTAGTATTTAAGGATTACAACAACCGACCTGCCAATCTTAAAGAGTCCTACCACAGCAAGGATAGGGTCACCACTGACCAAATAATCGGTTTGCATAAAAAAATTATAATTTCCACAACAAAATACAAAATAGAGACTTGTTTGTGTATCACATTCGTTTCCGCGTTTTCCAACCTTTGAATTCTTTGTACAATTTTAGAATCGCGTCGACTGGAATTCAGTGTTTCCATTGACTCTCTGTGAGTCTGAAAGAGGGAGAGAGTTTGAATGGGTCAACAAGTCTTCTAAGACTGAGACAGAGAGATTGAATGGGTCATTCAGTGGATATAAAATATAGGATATTTTTTGAAAATGCCTGGAAGAGTGTCAATATGGGCAACAGGTGAGAACAGGCCTGTAAATGGATCCGGATCCGGCCCAAATTATCAGGATACGGATCCGGCCCATTAGTCTTATCGGATAGTCCATATTGGACTTCAAGAAGATAAAAATGTCTTCTTTGCTCTAATGTATCTATGGGTAACAACTGAGGCCATCTATACTAGCGCAACCCACCCCATTTATCCTAACACAACCAAGTCTATTTATTCTAGCCCAACCCAACCCATCCCTGCTAACACAACCAAGTCTATCTATACTAGCCCAACCCAACCCATCCATGCTGATGCAACTGCGCTTATTTGCACTAGCGCAATCCAGTCTATCTGCGTTAGCTCAATCAAGCCCATCTGTGCTAGTACAACTAGACCTGATAAGATCTGACCCACTTGACCTAAACCAACCGTTTTGATAAGGGACCCAATTGGACCCGACTTGAATAATTTAATAGATGACCCGGCTTGATTCCAATCTATTTATAAATGGGTATACCCAACCCAAACCTGAAAATAAATGATAGACCTGAATGACCCGATTATTGTGATAGTGCATTGTGGCCGAGTTGTGATAGTGCTATGGGTGGCAATGGCTCAGGCTGAGTCAAGTTTATGTCGGATTGCTATAGGTAATAATAGATTTTTTTTATTGTCCCAACCCACCTCGACTTGACCCAAATTTATATAATTTTTTTTTAAAATTAGATAAAGAATTACTTTTAACAGAAAATGAAACATAAAAGGACTTAGCTTTCGTGTGAGCACATTGAGAATAGAAAATTTAGGCAATAGACTAAGATTTTTTAACTTAAATTTAGGCAATAGACTAAATTTTTTTAACTTAGTGGGGTACATGGGCTAAAATTAAGAGGTAATAAATAAATAATTTTTTAAATATTAATTTTAATTTCATTTGGGTGAGGTTAGGGTCCAATTTGAGTTAGGGATCCGTCTACCCAACCTGAACTGAATTTATTTAAGAAATGCATGGGATTTGGCGGGTTACAAGTCGAGTAAAAAATTGCCACCAAGTTATTTAAATAATTTATTTATTTTTAATTATTAATTTTTGGTATGTACTCCATCCACCAAGTTAAAAAAATCTTAGTCTAATGCCTCAGTTTTACATATCCCAATGTGCTCACATGAAAGAGAATCTCTTTTATCTTTCACTTTATATTAAATATAATTTCTCTTATTTTTCTAATTTTTTAAAATTTCTTATATAAATGCGTGTTGGCTCGATAGGCTAGGTTGCATTAGTGCAAATGGGCCAGATTGCTCTAGCGTAGATGGACTTGGTTTTCTGGCACATGTGGGTTCGGTTGCATTAACGTAGATAGGCTGGATTGCCCTAGTGCAAATGGACTTGGTTCAGCTAACACAACTGTGTTGGATTGCTCTAGCACAACGATAAGATTATAGGGGTCGAAATTTAGGTAGTTACTGTGGGTATCAGCCAAGATATCTCGGGATTTCTACGACCGAGATATCTCGGCCGATATGCATAGTATCGACAAGAGATAAAAAAATTTGGCCGAGATCTCAGTTGATTTGTATTTTTTTATTTACAAAAAATACAAATATCGGCGTGGGCCCAATTGATATATCGTCCGATACGGGCGAATATCAGCCTAGATATCGGTCGATACTTGAATTTTTAATTTTTTTTTTTAAAAAAGCAACCTCTTTTATTTTTTTAAATGATTTTTTTTGAAAAAAAAATCCACTGAGATTTTCGAAAAAAAAAAAAATTAAGGAGAGAGAAATATCGGCCGAAAATTTGGATGAGCCAAATTTCTGACTCCTCCGTCTTTTCAAAAGTCGACATGGATCCTACGAGACACTCTCTCCTAAAATGAAATTTTCAAGCACTATTATCCAATTTCACACTTTTTTAAATATTTTCAACAAATAGTCCCTGAAATCTTTTAGAGATGCATATGTTAGCCCCAAGGTTTCACACAATACATATATTGATGATTTCGATGATAACAAAACCATTACCGTACTGTGCTAATCACTCTATAAGCATGATCTTATAAAGACAGGTTCAAAGATAATCTCCAGGGTAGTAAAAGAGACATGTATTGGATATCATGTTGTTTAAATTAAAGATTAATGATGATGTGATTCCCTCAAGCCTATGAACATCAAAACTATTCATTCAAGATAAAAAAGGCTTGCGAAGATGGTGACTTGAGACTTGAAGCTCTAAAGTGAAGACATTGAAGATCAACTCTTAGTTGTTAAGTTTTTTGGGATTGGTCTTGGGTGTTAGGATCTAATTGTAAAGTTACTCATTTGCATGAACAACGTGACTCAAACTAATGATTTGACTCTAGGACCTTGAGACCAACATTGAATGCATTATCTTAGGTTCCTAGAATGTTAGCTAAGTCCCCAAAGACTCATCGTATATATTTATTGACTTAGAGAGACTCAAATGGCACAAGAATGAAAGACAGAACATATCACTCGTGATAGATATCGAATTATATGTTGAGTCACTTTGAACTGTATTTAAAGTCATCTGTGATAAAGTGATTTGTAAGAGACGCTAATTGATAGGTCGACTCACATCGAGTTATACTTAGTCTCTGATAAAAGTGAGACGTTGGATTGATACGTAGTTGGCTGTATGAAAAATATCAACCATGTGGATATGTGTTAATTTATGTTTGTGATATTTACAGTGTTTACTTGTGCATATGTGATAGCATTGTTAGAATGATATTGTCTAGATGGATTATGGCATGTTGATAATTGATATACATGTTGAGATGGTGTTATTAGACTGGTTACATGTTGATTATGTGTGGTATACATGTTTGGATTGAAATGTTAGTAGAGATGCATATTCCAATATGATGCTAACTGGCATGTGCTGTATAATTGAGATAAACATCGTGTCTAGAACATATGCCGTGTTATTGAATTATATTCTCTGTGAATAAATCATAAGCTGCATGATTGAAATGCTTGCTTGATACATGTGTTGTGTAAAGTGAGCTGTTGTGATTGTGACTATCAAGTTCGGAGGCACAGGGTTGTGAGTGTTAGAATATAATTAGAAGTTATATTTAAGAGTTTATGATTGGATTAGGATTAGAGTTTTAGTATGACTGATATAGTCCTAGGATCGGCTAGAGGCTATGTGCCCTGCGAAGTTAATGATGCAAAGGCTATAATGAAGCTTGTAAGTGTTGGGCCGTGACTTGCAAAGTTAATGGTGCAGAGATCCGCAGCACAGTTGTGTACACAATAGGAACTGGACCACGAGAGTCATGACTATCCGATTACCTGCATTGAGTTGCATCCTAACTATGTTTATGTGTTTGGGTGTTGACCATGTGTTATTTGTTGTAACTATATGATGCATATGTTGATTTATAACATGAGTAAGTTATTGAACATGCTTGGTTGATAGCATGTAATATAAGTATATATGTTATTTCTCTTTACTGGATTGGTTAGTTTGGTACCTTATGATTTCAGGAAGTCTACCAGATGAGGGGTTAGAGGCACTCCCGTTGTTTACCTAAGGGACATGGAATCTCCAGCGTTCTCTATTAAAAGATAACTTATTTTATATATTAGAGAAACATTGGAGAAAATTGCAATAATACTTCGATTATTTAAATCACTGTTGATGTAATAAAACATCTATACTTTCGTTAAGCTCTCTAATGTGCTATGTGTTATGTGATTGAAATCCATGTGTGGACCTGGATGTTCACGTGTGAGTTTGTGGTAGATAGAACTCTACCGAGTTACGGTAAGACTTACATTGAAAGAGTTATCTTGTGCTTACATTGCTATCATTACTACTCTTGTAAAATTTGATTGTAAAGGGTCGGGCATACCCTATTTGTCGAAGAAGGGGTGTCTTCTACTTGTGAGCTGAAAGAGTTGAGAACTCTTTTACATGGTTCTTCTCCACCCAAACAAGGAGAAGAAATGGTGGATTTGAATTCTTAAGCGGGGAGTTTAAAGGGAGGACGTAGGCGGAGTGTCGAAACTCGTTATATCGTTGAGTCAAATTCTCCATCTATTCTTATCTTTTCTATTGCTTATGTTTTTAATTGGTATATCTTAATCTTGCTCTTTCAATCTTATGTAATTTTTATTAAGGCCCAAAAAGTTTGTATTGACCCAATTTCCCCCCCTCACCCCCCTCTCCCTCTCTCGAGTCGATATCTGGCCAACAATAACGTTTTTTACCAACTAATAAGAGTGAGAAGAACCGAAAGCGCAACTAGTAATGGCATGTTATTACATTTTAAAGGTTGTGGATTCAATTCAGGCTTCGAATTGGTAGTTGGTCCACAACAATAATTTTATGAAAGGCTACAAAATGTCTTATATCAATCTATGTGAAAACAATTTACCAAATCAAAAAGGTTAACTCCTAATAAATGAGATAAAAGACTTAAATAATGATAATAATAAGAAAGTGAATGCTATAACAACACGTCTTATGCCTCTTTACGGATGCAATATAACTAAGGAAAACATTGGAATATTTAGTATTAGTTGAACTATTGTCTTCATTGGTTTAGATTGAACGTGGACTATGCACATCGTTAGCAAGTGCTAAACCGAGTTAAATAGATGTTCAATGTGTAGTTGACCAATAATTATAAATTTATAAAATTTAATTACGAGTGTCAACTTCATGTAAATTGGATAAATGACTTCGGTAACGATGATAATTAACTCCATCAATGATGTGCATATCATTTTTACTATATCTAATGATTTGGACAAGAAATTAATTAACAAACCTGAGAATTCACTGTGGGTTGTCAATTTGTCATTTGCTATTGTATTATTTTTTTAGCAAAGACAAATGTGAAATTTATTAAATTAAAAAGTACACACAGGATCTATACTTTGTATAAGAAAGTTATACATACCATACCTATAAGAGAGAAAAGATAGAGGGAAAAGAAAAGAAAAAACAAGGAATTTATTTGCTATTGTATTATTGTTTGTAGAAACATAGGGTTTTTCATGTTTTCTTTCGGTTTGATTTCAGGTGGTAGCATTTTGAAATCTACTTGATCTTTGATGAGACAGCAATGCACATTTATACAAGTGCCTGATTTGAGTATAGGGCTAAAATCGGGCCAGGTCGGGTCGGGTTTTTTAAAACCCAATCCGGTCATAGTTATTAATATATGGAATCCGATCTGATTCAACCTGATCTGATCCGAACTTTTGACCCGGATGCCTTGACCTGATTCGACTTGAATTATAACCCAACTCAACCCGAAACCGACCCGACCCATATTTTGAATCTACTTTAGCCTACTTTTTACCAGGTCGGTCGGTTTGATCGGGTCGGTGGGGTTAATTTAAAAATCTCTCAACCCAACCCGACCCGAATTCAATGTGGATTTCTGTCTTCTCAACCCGAGCCGATCCGCTGACCCGACTTTCATAACCCGACCCACATAATTTTTAGGTTGGGTCATGCGGGTTCGGGCCAAAACCCGACCCGAGTTTCACCCCTATTTGAGTGGCTTGTGGTGTGGGTCTTATATTGTTTAGATTATCTAGCCTGAGCTACTCCACTGTTTGATTAGCTGGGCCTCCGTTTTCAGTAGAATGTGACATTTTCCTCTTTACTCCCTCTTGCTCAGGTTGTATTTTATTTTATTTTTAATGGCCCTTGTTGATTAAGCTGTTAGAGTCGATTTTTTTTTAGCTGTTTTGTAGACTTGTTGATCTGGGTTCTGGTTTGTTCAGCTTGAAATATTTGTAACTGTTGGAATATATTTATGATATTAGAGTGACTAGGATTTCTACGGTTTGTGTTTACCTCTAATTAAGAGGTCTATTTGGTTTAGACTTATATTTAGAGTTTGAGTTTGTTTGTAATAGTCCTAAAGTCGGTTAGAGACTATATAAATACATATAATAGTTTAGGGTTTAATACAATAAACAGTTTATTCTTTTTCTACAGTATCTTCCAAAAAAAAAAAAAAATCCAAATTCATTTTTGTGTTTCTCTTTCACAAACTTACAATATCAGGTGACGAAAAAAGTTCGGTGAGGCCTGGTCCATGTCTACGTGAAGAAGCCTGAAAAAAAAAGGAAAAAAATCTGGTCTTGGCTTTGTGCTCAATTGAAACCCTATTTAAATTTGGGGCCAGTCTTGGACTTAGAAAGCTTGATTCCACTGAAAACCCAATTTTTAGTTAGACAAGAAAAGCCCAAAATCCTAGTTTGGATATACAAAATATTACATAAAATGTTTGGGATTCATGTGGGACTTTGGGGAATTTGTTGGGCTACGAAATTTGGTTCTTTTGCCGATGCTGTGCATACGCTTAACCGGAGAGGGCCAATTCATAGTCGGGTACATGTTCAAATCCTACAAATGCAATTTGTAGTTGAGCCAATTCATGGTCAGGTTGCTCCAACTAGTAGCCAGTCTCTTTCTTTTTTAATGATGAAGGTGTCAAGATCTCATAATGTTAGCAAAGTCCCATATCGCTAGTGGATCTTTAGATCTTAGTTATAAGCACATGAGCTTTGAGAAATGAATTCTACTGATGTGTTTTATCTTTTTTAGGATGAGTTCTACTCATGTGTTTATCATGATATTAGAGTAAGGGTACCATAGGGATGAGTCGAGTTTATAACTCCAACCCTGCATTGAGGGCAAGAGCCGAGTGTCTCCAGCCCTAATGCTAAGGAGGGGTGTTGGCAAAGTCCTGCATTGCTCGTAGACCTTTAGGTCTTGGGGTTTATAAGCATATGGACATCCTCTCCTTTCAAACCGGTTTTTAAGGATGAGACTAACCATGTGTTTTATCACTCAGAGCATTCGGCTAATCTTTAGAGCATGTATAAACCTCCCGACCCATATACACCGAGTAACTTCTACATAAACTTTAAGCCCTTTTCCTTACTCCTCCGGTGATCACACACTTGGGATGGTTTTTTCCACAGGAGAGAGTAGAATGGAGATGTAGACCAAAAGAATGAAATAAAATAAAATAAAAAAACAACTTAAGCAATGACGATGACGACGGACAATGATATGCCCTTCAACAATACTCTTCATAGTTTACTTGCTTTTGGGGTTAGACCCATTTAAATTTTAGATTTTTCTCCACACTGACTGGTTGTATTCTCTGCAATTCTTCTCAATTTGTGAATATGAATTTCTCAAGCACATTAAATTGTTTGGTTAAGAGCTACTTTCATATCTAGTTCTTCCATTGTTCACTTGTTTGTGCTGCTTCTGCATTTCCAATTTTCTTTTGTACCTTCTCTCTTTCTTGTTTGGCTCTTGCTTCTTCATCTTCCTTCTTTCTTCCGAGGAATTCAACAAGGTTCTCTAGGCAAACGTCGGGGTTGTCTCTGTTCATCAACTTCTCAGCTACTTCTGCTGGGGTGACCTCTACTTCTGCTATCAGTCTATGAAACTCTTTGAAAAGGTTGTGCTGTTGAATGCCAAGATAGTTTGAGGCAAGAACATCAAACCCTCTACTGTTCAATAAGACATGTGGATGTGCAAGTCCATGGGGCCCGGGCGCAGCAGTGCAGGGTCGAGCATTTCTTTGTGGTTGGTTGTAAAGATGAAGATGCGCTCATCCCCGCAGCTCGACCACAACCCATCCACAAAGTTCAGTAGCCCTGATAGAATCATTTGTGGCTGTGAAGGCTAAATAAGAATAACCAAAATTTTTCATTAGTACCTTTCAGAGGAAAGAAATGTCCTTTGAATAGCTATTAAGTTAAAGATAAACTAGATAAGAGGTGCAACTTGGGTCAGGTCTAACTTCGACGGAGTTGATATGGTCCGTTTTTTCATACGTTGGTTAGGAATGGTTGGGCCAGCTTTCATGTTTTAACCTAAACTAAGGGAAAACTCAAGTCACTGGGTTTGTCAAAATCTATAGTTGAATAGAGAGCACCAAAAATGAAGTCATCTGGATCCTTGAAGTGTTCATGACCAATAACAATATAATTGTATAAATTACGGCAATGTGTGTTAGGGCTGGCGAATGAGTCCCACGATGAAAGTGTAACTGGCTAGTCTTTTGGACTGGATATCCAAAGTCCTGATAATGTCCCATGCTTTATCACGTATGATCTTTAAATTGGGTCATGCATGCATGGTCTTTGATAGAAAAATACACAGTTAGGCCACTGTTAGAATTCATTCTAATCTAATATGATAAAATTTATGGTTAGGCAAAGTAAAAGAATGAAATATGAAGCAATAGCATAATCGTAATTGATCATCTTCACAAACACTAAATTCTAAAAGAGGGTTTCTCTCATACATCTTGGCTTACTTCAGCCTTTTTAAGACCTTTTCAGCCTATGTTTTTGAATGTAAACAAAAGATTTCCATTCTAAAATGTCCCTTGTTTTTCTAGGTGGGTGGTACTTTTAACAAATAAGTGGTCTAACATACGTAGAAAAGAAGAACACTGAATGGAATTGAGTGAATGGTTCTCCACACTTCAATCTTTCATAGAGACCTTAGCATTTTTTTTATATTTTTTTCAGAAAATACAGGTATGAATCGATGAATCAATGTTCTGTACACATTAAGGAGATCAAAGAATCATAGAAGGAAGGATTTCTCTGCTAGAAAACAGCATCTTTGCAGGTGAAATCAGTGATTTTTCTGCTGGAAATCAGGGTGAATAACAGTGATTCTCTGCTGGACGAACTGATTTTTCTGCTGAAAATCACCAGTTCTGCTGGTAGAGAAATCAGCTTCTCTGCTGGACTGTGGGCGTCAATAACATATGGCAATTGTCAGAAACCAGAATGAGCAATTGTGATATTCGTCCAATTTAAGCTATTGATAGTTGATATAATTATTCATACTTATTTAAATTGGACAGAGAAATTTCTCATAAACATGCTATATGACTACTGAATCTCCAACTATGTAGTTTCAGACAATTAGAACAGAGAAAACAGAGAGCAGGAATCAAGGATCTTATGTTCGATTCCCACTCCACCCTAATAGGTCATTCCACGTAGACTTGACTGGTGTGTGCAGATTGAGAGGTACACCTTGGTTAAAAAAGAAAAAAGAAAAAACAGAGAGCAAAAATTAAAATGAAGCAAGCAAGCCCAACAAAATACCTCATCATCATCGCGAGGAGCAATCAGTATCTTCAACAACCAGTATCGATCGGTTTGCTGTTGCAAGGAGCACTTTCTTGAGCTTTGAATTTTTCTTCACATCACGTAGCTCCAAATCATAGATGTCAAATTTGAGAAAATTGGCCATGGCAGCAATCAAGCTAGACTTGCCACTGCCTGGAGGCCCATACAATAAATACCCACGTTTCCATGGCTTCCCTACTCTCCTATAGAATTCCTTTCTCTATAAATCTCTTCAGATCATCCATCACCTCTCTTTTCAGCTCTGGATCCATTGCCAGCATGTTAAATGTCGCTGGATGGTTGAGGTTTATCGATCTCCATGCATCTGCTAAGTTCCCATACAGATTGTCATAATCCAAAGTTTGTAGCTTTATTTCATTGACTTCTTGTTTCAGTGTATGCAGAAAAGATAAAATTGTGTATTATATTTAAATCTCTATGTTATTACATGTATTTATAACCTCTAGCCGACCCTAGGGCTATCACACTCAGACTCAAATACCTAACTAATTATAAATCAAATACACCTCTTAATTAGAGGTAAATCCAAACTAGGAATCCTAATAATATTATAATTCTATTAATATTAGAACTCTAAATATATTCCAACACGCCCCCGCAAGCTGAAGTGTGGATGAACGAGAAGCTTGGAACGTGAAGAAACGGCAGGTGAACTATAAAAGTGGCAACCGACTAGCCACACAAATTGTTGGCAGCAAACTGATTGGCTGCAAAAGTTGTTGAAGAGGCAGCGTTGACTAGCTGCAAAATGTCAGGCGGTGAACACCGATGGCTACCTGAAATAGAGAAAGAGGCTCGGACGACGGCAGTGGCCGTAAGACAATTGTCTGGCAAAACAATAATCGCACAATGCAATAAATACAGGCAATGAATAGCCTGGAAATCCAAGGGCATAATAAATGCCAAAAAAGGCTGAAGCCATCACATCCATCAATCAGATCGAAACGGCCAGCAAACAATGGCTGAAGTCATAAAGACCAGCAAATAAAAGGTTGTAGCCATGAAGGCCAGCAAAGAGGCCGAAGCCATGAAAGGCCAATAACTAAGGGTTGTAGCCATGAAAAGCCAGCAAAAGGGTTGAAGCCATGAAAGGCCAGCAAAAGGGTTGTAGCCATGAAAGGCCAGTAAATAAAGGGCTGAAGCTATGAAAGACCAGCAAATAATGGAGACGAACCAGAGTCCTCCAAATAAAGCCTATGAATTTCTTGGCAAAATAGGACATGTGTCCAAAACAAGTTGTCTCATATTAGAGAAATAACAAAAACAAGGTGTGGTCGAACAAAAGGCAAGTTGCGTCCCTTTCTTCAACTTCAACAAAGTAGGAGGAGAAGGGCAATTTACGTCCCTTACTTCGAAGCGTCGGTTTCACTAGGTCTCCTCAGCGATGACGAAAGTAAGAGGAGAAGGGTAAGTTGCATCCCTTTCTTTAGCTCTCCCCCTTTCTTCTTAGCACAAACCTTGCAGATTGTGGTGAGAATAGATAACAAAGGAACAAACTGTTCACATCTGACATGAGGCTGAGAAGCTCCACATGCAAATTGCATGAAAATGTGATGCCGAGAGGCTGCTTAGGTATCAAGCAATTTTTTTTTTTTTAAACAGAGATCCCAATTTTTTTTTTTTTAAACAATTCACCAAATCAAGAACTCACAAAGTCCAAGAGTTCCACAAATGTAATGGCCCGGCCCTTCAGATTAATAAATTTATGATGTAATAATAAGGGTTACACGTGTGTGAAGTGTGAGGGTCATATGTGGGTCCCGTCAGGGTACGCGTGGCCTTAAGAAAGCACCCCAGATGAGAATGAGTTTGAAAATAAAATAAAATAAATAAGTGAGTTGTGCATAATGTCGAGTTGATCGACCCTGTTTGTCGAGTCGACTGACACCACAACTTAAATTGGGGTGTTAAAAACCCCAATCTAAGTGTTGTCGTTCCTCCCCTTGCATCCCTCCTTTCTTGAGCAGCCCCAAAAAACCCACCCAGCCGATCCTAATGTCTTCTTCACACCTTTCCAACTCGATTTTTTGCCCGTGCATGTGTGGAATTTAAAGAGCTCTCACCCTAAGCTTCCATTGGAGTCAATTTTCTTGTCTCAAAGGTAAGGTTTTCTTTCATTTCTACTCCCTTTCCTCTATGTTGATGAGGTTTTCATGAAATCTAGTGAGATTGGGGTTGGTGATGGCAATAGGGCCATATTTGGAGAAAACTCCATGGAAAATATTGGGGGCTTTCCAATTTGGGGATTTGTATGGGCATGAATCTTGTTGGAAATGGGTTTTGGAAACCAAAGGAAGATGATAGAGTTTGGGAAATTTGGGAGTTTTACTTTTAAACTCAAAATGGGGCTAAATACATGAACTAAGTGGACTCTAATTGTGTTGTTGTGTTGATTAGAGCCTTCTAATCAGAACCCCGAGAGCGATCAAGTCTAAAATCAACCCGACACTTCATAAAAGGTTAAGGTGAGGAATACTACACTATTTTATCTAAATGATTGGAGACTAAATGTGAGTTATTAAAATTATTTGAGATGTCCTCATGAGCAAATGCATGATAAAATTTAATTAATATATTATAAAATTTAATTAATATATTATGAATGATGAATGGGATGTCTGAACATGTATGAATTCTATATTGTATTTCATGTATTGTATGAAATCTCCATTGTGTTTTATGTAGTGTATGAATGAATTTGGGAAACATGGTTGTTGTGAAATCCTTTGGGTTGAGGTGAGAAGAATTGGGTTATGATTTGATATGGTGAGAGGGTTGAGGACTAAATATGGTATTATTTGTTGAGGATTGATTATAATTGGATTATGTGCAAGGAGAGATACTCTCATAAATCCAATTAAACAGTCCTATATTGTTGTCCTTTTATCCATGGTCAAACATGAATATGAGAATTGAATAAAGTATGAAATTGCATGGAATAAGCTATGTATGCTATCTTAATGATGTAACTTTTCAATGTATGAATAACTTATTTATGTCATAATGTAAAAGTTGTCTCTCCTATGCTCTACTCAATTAGTTGAGTTAATCCTAAGAGGAAGTATGAAAAATGGGGTAAAGTGGAATTGTGTCCGCTACCAATAAAAGATGTGGGATTCAGTCTAAAGGTGACGAGATTTTACCATTTCCCTTTTGGAATCCCTAATATTGTGATAATCCAACTCTTTGAGGTAACTTGGTAAAGAGCATAAATGAAGACTGTTAAGTGAACTTTATCAGAACAGTGGTATTTTTCCACGGAGACTTGGTCCCGTGTGGTTGATATCGTAAGGTAAACCTCCTACGAGTTGATACTGTAGGGTACTCTCATGACTTTTCCACACACTAGTTGTGCGTGGTTGCGCAGAACTAGATACTCTTTATCACCATAGGAGTGGTACTAGCTTCATTTGACGCGTTCCGAGCACCTTTAAGCTCGATTGAATCACCTATGAGGTGAATGGATGCAAGACGAGGTAGACATAGTCACGCCAGTTGTGAGTCTCCTGCTTAATAAGTCATGGGCCCTAAGTCTTGCTAGGGGTCGTGATCCATTTATGACATTGATTGTCCTATTATGAACATGTATTTCGTTGAGGACTTGGTTCCCAATGGATGACTAGATAGCATTGTGTCTTGCATAGCTGTCTACATTCCATTTTATACACCATCATATGGGTAAGTGTGTATGTGTAGCATGCATGGATTTCCTCATTGAGCTTGTGGATACTCACCTCCTTGCACTACAGGTACTATCACTCAGCGAAGTACGAGGGACCAAAGGGACGACCATAGTCTACGCTGCTAGTTGTTTTTCATGCACACTGCAATTTCTAGATTTTGATATTTTGCTCTACATGGTTATGTGTAATATTGATGTAGTTATTCTATAAACCATGTTTAATGACTATGAAGGTATGAATGTTATTATGAGAACTCCAGTTAAGATTTGAAGTTTGGGGCATTTAATATTTGGTGAATGGAGTCAAGTTTTTTGTGATATGTAAACATTGAGCAGGTGATTTTTCATGTAGAGGTCATCATAGACCCAACTGCTCATGTTTTAGGGGAGACTCTGCCGAAATTTTGGTAGAAGACTTTACCCCTTTTATACTAATACAATTATATATATGATTATACATGTGATTCCCATGAGCGATATTTGTTACTTTATATGAAAATTTTTGAAAATTTTTTTTTTTTTTATCCGCGTCACGTGTCGTTTTTGGACCAGGGCGCGGCATCTTGGTATCAAAGCTTAGGGTCGTTATCCCCTAGGACTGTGTGTGTGAAGTCGACCACTAACCGTTTAGGGTAGAAATTATTTGGTTTTGGTAATGATTTTTATTGGGTGTGAATGCATGATAGCATGGTTGGTGGTTGTATACTGGATTTGATGCCCTTGTATGTATGACATTGGCCTATACTGATGTGACTGTTAAAAATTTTCAGAAAATGTCCAAGGGCAAGATCACTGTCAACAACACCAATCCAAATCCCAACCCTGAGCTCAATGATGAGGCTCGTGTGGAAGCAGAGGCTGCCGCAAGAGAAGCGGTCATCCAAGCTGACGTTGAGCACCGAGTACAAGAAGCCTTAGCCAAACATGCCGCTGATATTGATATGAGTGTAGCCAGAAACACTCAAAAAGAGACTCAAGCAGATACAGAGGTGAACTCAGTTCTCCAAAACCGGGCACCTGTGGCCTTTTGTGATTTCAAGAAACAGTCTCCACCGGTATTTATGGCCAACCCAAACCCTATGGTTGCAGAATAGTGGTTAGAAGCTGTTGAGATGATTTTTGACGCCATGGATATGGAGGATGATGCCACCCGAGTCAAATTTGCCTCTTTCCAGTTGGGGGTGAGGCTTGCCATTGGTGGAAAACAATGAAGATAGCACAGTCAAACGAGACCATCACTTGGGAAGGATTCAAAAAGATGTTCTTAGCTCAATACTTCCCTAATATCATTAAAGAGGGCAAGTTAAATGAGTTTCTGAATTTGACTCAAGGAGACATGTCAGTAGCCCAGTATTTGTCACAATTCAATGAGTTAGCATGTTTTGCACCGAACATTGTGGTAGATAATAATGCTAAAGCACGCACGTTTGAGTAAGGCCTTCATCTAAGTATCATGAGCCAAGTTACCCTTCTCAGGTTGCCTACATTTGCAGAGGTTGTGGATGGAGCTTTTCTAGCCGAGGCTACGGTACGATGGTTGGGGACAGTACAGATGCAGCCACTGTCTGAGAGCGAACATAGAGTGAATAAAAAGAAATATGGTCCCTATTAGTCTCACGGATCTTATAGTCAACAGAGGCAACCTACAAGTAGAGATGATGAGTCCGGGACTCGTATAGTTGATTGTCAGATTTGTGGCAAGAAGGGACATACCGCTAAGATGTCTTATCAACAGTTTGGATCACAGAAGAGAGTGTGTTATACATGCAAGAAAGAAGGTCACATTGTGAGGCATTGTCCTCAAGGTGTCGGTACTAATAGAGCAGTGGTTCCCCAGCAGACTTTGAGGGCAGCACCTATTCTTGCACAGAGACAAGTTCCTCAGACTTCAACAGCTAGTTCTCAGATACCTGGTAAAGGCAGGGGCAGAGGCCTTCAGAGCCACTATGCTTCTAGCAGATTGGTAGTTGTTATTCCTCAGACTGGAGAGACTGCTGACGCTCCAGTGATGGACGGTATCTTGCCTTTCTTTAGTTCTTGGGCACATATACTTTTTGATTTAGGTGCGTCGCATTCATTTATTGCATCCTAGTTTGCACATCTCTTAGGACTCCAAATTGACCTTGCTTGTACACCATTGCGTGTCACTTCTCCACTGGGACGTGAGACGGTAGTGAATAGGGTGTGCAAGACTTGTGTTATGACAGTAGGTGATTTAGTCATAGAGTTTGATCTGTTAGTGATGGATATGACTCATTTTGATGTAATTTTGGGCATGGAGTGGCTATCAGCCCATAGAGTTGTGATAGATTGTTTTGAGAGAAGAATATCTGGTCGATTGCTGACAGGCAGTGACTTTACGTGTAGATTGAGTCTGACTATCAGCCCGGTAGCCAGTGTTGTTCGTGGTGATACAGTTCTTCAGGGAATGATTGCCAGTTTGGGTTGGGAGGATGTCCGGGACATTCAAACTGATCTTCCTCGAGTGGCACAGGATTTTCCAGATGTGTTTCCCGAACGACTGATTGAGTTGCCTCCACGCAGAGAGGTTGAGTTCGTCATAGAGTTAATGCCGGGCATCTCATCCATTTCTGTTACTCCTTACAGCATGGCACCGGCTGAGTTAAGAGAATTATAGACTCAGATTACAGAACTTTCTTCTATCGGCTTCATTCGTCCGAGTGCTTCCCCTTGGAGCGCGCCACCCCTGCTCGTTAAGAAGAAAGATGGTACTATGAGAATGTGCATTGATTACCGGAAGTTGAACCGGGTAACAATCAAGAACAAATACCCTTTGCTCAGGATTGACGATCTTTTTGATCAGTTGAGAGGAGCTAAATACTTCTCTAAGATAGACCTCTGGTCCGATTATCACCAATTGCGAGTGAGGGAAAGTGATATTCAGAAGACTGCCTTTTGTACCCGATTTGGATAGTTTGAGTTTGTTGTAATGCCGTTCGGGTTAACAAATGCACCAACTACTTTTATGGATTTAATGAACCCCATCTTTCGGCCGTACCTACACAGGTTTGTGGAAGTATACATAAACGATATACTGATCTACTCGGCGACCGAGGCCGAGCATGAAAAACACTCGCATTGTGCTACAGACTCTGTTAGAGCATAAGTTGTATTCAAAACTCAGCAAATGTGAATTCTGGCTGAGAGAAGTGCAGTTTTTAGGCTATGTGATTTCGACAGATGGTGTGGCAATAGATCCTGCTAAGATAGAGGCAGTTGTCAACTGGGAAAGACCATGGAATGTGTCAGAGATCCGTAGTTTCTTTGGGTTGGCAGGCTACTATCGTCGATTTGTTAAAAACTTTTCCAGTATCGCAGTACCTTTGACAAGACTAACACGTAAGGGAGTAGTCTTAGAATGGGATGACGCATGCCAGCAAGGTTTCATGAGTTTAAAGGAGAGTTTGACAACCTCCCCAGTGTTAGTGGTATCAGAAAGAGGTCGTGGCTATGTTGTGTATTGTGATGCCTCCTCTATCGGTTTAGGTTGTGTTCTAATGCAAGACAACCGAGTGGTAACTTATGGATCCCGACAATTGAAACCCCATGAACAGAATTATCCAATGCATCTTGAGTTGCCGGGGTAGTATATGCGCATAAGGTTTGGCGACATTATCTCTATGGTGAAAGATTTGAAGTATTATCTGATCATAAGAGCCTCAGGTATCTATTTACTCAAAAGGACTTGAATTTGAGACAACGGCGATTGGTGGAATTTTTGGAAGATTATGACTTTCAAATTTCTTACCACCCTGGCAAGGCCAATATTGTGGCCGACGCGTTGAGCCGTAAATTTCGAGGCTTGGTAGCCAGCATGGGAGTAGGACTTTGACAGATGTTCGAGACTACAACAGATTATAATATACAGTTTGTTGAACACGGTGACACAGTTTAGATTCAGAATCTAGTGGTACAACCAATGTTAATTGATAAGGTGTTAAAGGCACAACAAGTTGACCCATTAGCAACAGATTTGAGACAGAGAGTACTTCAAGGGCAAGGCCCTGTTGGTTGGTCAGTTAGAGCAGGTGGTGGCTTGGTTCTTCAGGGACAACTATTTGTACCGACTACAAATCAATGTAGAGATGAGGTACTTCGTCAGTTTCATCAATCCCGGTTTGCACTACACCCAGGCCGTAATAAGATGTATCGGGATATCATATGACAGTTTTGGTTGAAAGGTTTGAAGCGGGGTGTGGCTAAGTGTGTTCGTTTGTGTCTGACGTGTCAGCAAATTAAGGCTGAACACCAAAAGCCTGGCGGAGAGTTACAAAACCTTCCAGTATTACAATGGAAATGGGAGCACATCACTATGGATTTTGTGACAAGTATACCGAGGTCACCTAAAGGCCAAGATTCGATTTGGGTAATTGTGGATCGATTGAGTAAGTCAGCTCATTTTATACCTATGAAGGTGATAGACTCGATGGAGACATTAAGTAAATTGTACATCAAGCATCTTGTGGCTCGTCACGGTGTACTGGTTTCTATTGTTTCAGACAGAGACCCTAGGTTTGTTTTGAGATTCTGGCAGAGTTTGAAAAGAGAATTGAGAACTCAATTATGCTTTAGCACGGCATACCACCCACAGACCGACAGTCAATCAGAGAGGACCATCCAATTTTAGAAGATATGCTACGTGCTTGTGTGGTGGACTTAGGGGGTAACTGGGAAGAGCATCTACCCCTAGTAGAATTTATGTACAACAACAATTATCAGTCTAGTATACAGATGGCCCCTTATGAGGCATTGTATGGGAGACCGTTCCGATCTCCTTTGTGTTGGTCAGAGGTGGGAGATAAGACCTTATTGGGTCAAATATGGTACAGCAGACATCTGATCAGGTGGCAATTATCAGGCAACGCATGTTGACAGCGCAGAGCCACCAAAAGAGTTACGCCGACCGTAGGCGACGACACTTGGAATTCGCTGTTGGTGATCATGTCTTTCTTTGGGCGTCCCCTACACATGGTGTGAGGTGTTTTGAATGCAAAGGAAAGTTATCTCCTCGATTTATTGGTCCTTTTCAGATTATAGAGCGAATTGGTGAGGTGGCTTATCGGCTAGCTTTGCTGCCACAGCTCACTTGAATCCACAATGTGTTTCATGTTTCCATGTTACGGAAGTATACACCTGACCCAACACATGTACCTAATCGGGAGGATGTGGAACTCGATGAAGATGTGACATTTGAGGAAGGTCCTATTAAAGTCTCAGGGACTGGATTTAAGAAACTCCAGCAGCGAACCATTCCATTGGTCAAAGTATAGTGGAAACACCGTGGAGCTGAGAACGCCACCAGGGAACTTGAGTCCACGATTCGGGAGTTATACCCTCAACTCTTTGATCATCTAGGAATGATTTATTGTTTGATAAAAATTTTGAGGACAAAATTTCTTTTAAGGGAGGTAGAATGTAATGGCCCGGCCGTTCAGATTAATAAATTTATAATGTAATAATAAGGGTTACACATGTGTGTAGTGTGAGGGTCCAATGTGGGTCTCGTCAGGGTACGCGTGGCCTTAAGAAAGTACCCCAAATGAGAATGAGTTTGAAAATAAAATAAAATAAATAAGTGAGTTGTGCATAGTATCGGGTCGATCGACCCTGTTTGTCGAATCGACCGACACCACAACTTAAGTTCGGGTATTAAAAACCCCAACCCAAGTGTTGTCGTTCCTCCCCTTTCTTCTCTCCTTTCTTAAGCAGCCCCAAGAAACCCACCCTGCCAATCCTAATGTCTTCTTCTCACCTTTCCCACTCGATTTTTGGCCCGTGCATGTGTGGGATTTGAAGAGCTCTCACCCCAAGCTTCCATTGGAGCCGATTTTCTTGTCTCAAAGGTAAGGTTTTCATTCCTTTCTATTCCCTTTCCTCTACGTTGATGAGGTTTTCATGAAATCTAGTGAGATTGGGGTTGGAGATGGCGATAGGGCCATATTTGGAGAAAACTCCATGGAAAATATTGGGGGTTTTCCAATTTGGGGATTTGGATGGGCATGAATCTTGTTGGAAATGGGTTTTGGAAACCAAAAGAAGATGATAGAGTTTGGGAAATTTGGGGGTTTTACTTTTAAACTCAAAATGGGGCTAAATACATGAACTAAGTGGACTCTAATTGTGTTCTTGTGTTGATTAGAGCTTTCTAATCCGAACCCCAGGAGCGATCAAGTCTAAAATCAACCCTGCACTTCATAAAAGGTTAAGGTGAGGAATGCTTCTACACATTTTATCTAAATGATTAGAGAATAAATGTGAGTTATTGAAATTGTTTGAGATGTCCTCATGAGCAAATGCATGATAAAATTTAATTAGTATATTATGAATGATGAATAGGATGTCTGAACATGTATGAATTCTATATTGTATTTCATGTATTGTATGAAATCTCCATTGTGTTTTATCTAGTGTATGAATGAATTTGGGAAACATGGTTGTTGTGAAATCCTTTGGGTTGAGGTGAGAAGAATTGGGTTATGATTTGATATGGTGAGAGGGTTGAGGATTAAATATAGTATTATTTGTTGGGGATTGATTATAATTGGATTATATGCATGGAGAGATACTCTCATAAATCCAATTAAACAGTCCTATATTGTTGTCCTTTTATCCATGGTCAAACATGAATATGAGAATTGAATAAGGTATGAAATTGCATGGAATAAGCTATGCATGTTATCTTAATGATGTAACTTCTCAATGTATGAATAACTTATTTATATCATAATGTAAAAGTTGTCTCTCCTATGCTCTACTCAATTAGTTGAGTTATTCCTAAGAGGAAGTATGAAAAATGGGGTAAAATGGAATTGTGTCCGCTACCAATAAAAGACGTGGGATTCGGTCTAAAGGTGATGAGATTTTACCATTTCCCTTTTGGAATCCCTAATATTGTGATAATGCAACTCTTTGGGGTAAGTTGGTAAAAAGCATAAATGAAGACTGTTAAGTGAACTTTATCAGAACAGTGGTACTTTTCCACGGAGACTTGGTCCCGTGTGGTTGATATCGTAAGGTGAACCTCCTACGGGTTGATACTGTAGGGTACTCTCATGACTTTTCCGCACACTAGGTGTGCGTGGTTGCAAAGAGCTAGATACTCTTTATCTCCAGAAGAGTGGTACTAGCTTCGTTAGACGCGTTCTGACCGCCTTTAAGCTCGACTGAATCACCCATGAGGTGAAAGGATGTAGGGCGAGGTAGACATAGTCACGCTAGTCGTTAATCTCCCACTTAGTAAGTCATAGGCCATAAGTCTTGCTAGGGGTTGTGGTCCATTTATGAAATTGATTTTCCTATTATGTACAAGTATTTCGTTGATGACTTGGTTCCCAATGGAAAACTAGATAGCATTGTGTCTTGCATAGCTATATCTACATTCCATTTTATACACCATCATATGGGTGCGTGTGTGTGTGTAGCATGCATGGATTTCCTTGTTGAGCTTGTGGATTCTCACCTCCTTGCACTGTAGGTAATATCGCTCAGGCGGGGTCCAAGGGACTAAGGGGACGACCATAGTCTACACTGCTAGTTGTTTTTCATGCACACTGCAATTTCTAGATTTTGATATTTTGCTCCACATGGTTATATGTAATATTGATGTAATTATTCTATAAACCATGTTTAATGACTATGAAGGTATGAATGCTATTATGAGAACTCCAGTTAAGATTTGAAGCTTGGGGCATTTAATATTTGGTGAATGGAGTCAAGTGTTTTGTGATATGTAAACATTGAGCAGGTGATTTTTCTTGTAGAGGTCATCATAGACCCAACTGTTCATGTTTTAGGGGAAAATCTGCCGAAATTTCGGTAGGAGACTTTACCTCTTTTAGACTAATCCAATTATATATATGATTTTACGTGTGAATCCCATGAGCGATATTTGTTACTTTATATGAAAATTTTTGAAAAAGAAAATTTTGATCTGTGTCACGTATTGTTTTTGGACCGGGGCACGACAACAAATGTCAGATCCGATCGGCCTGGGTTTGGATGAAGTCAAGCAACAAGCAAAAGAGATTGCCTTTCTGGTAAGTGTTATTCTTGATAAACACGCCTCTGCACCAATTTTGAACTCATCAAAACTTTTGTTTACCTACCACTGACTCATAAGAAATGGATACAGAAGTCACAAAGAACCTAGATCTAAGATGTGAAGAGGGCTTGATTAGGTGTAGCAGAACCCAAACAAATATTGGCTAAACCAATTGAAACACATTGAGTCACTCATTCAATACATCCAACATAGACGTAGAGGTGTCAAGAGCAACAACCATAGTTGGAACAATGGCACAACTTTTGGTGATTAAAGCCCTAACCCATTTTTTCAAGCAGGGATTGAGAAAGCCACCAACTGATATTTATCTTATAAAAAATATTTTGCTCAATGCACAAATCAAAGCAGCAAGAAACAGTGGACTGATCTGGCAAACAACAACAGATGCCAGAGCAGATCGAAAACAATGGATGACACCCTCTTCTCGCCTGATAATGGCAGACAGATCTGAGAGACAAGGCTAGATCTGCAAACAGAGTGGAGAATATGCAAACACCTCTTTTGTCGACGTCGAGAAGACACCCTTTTGCTTCTCTGGTCGTCACTTCCCTACTGTAGAGATCTAGAATCTCTCACGCCCAAATCAGTGATGATTTGTAAGACTATCTGCACGAATCTTATATCTTTCAGATTTGAAGTTGGAACGGCACTTGCAGATGGCTACAAAAGAAACAACCACCGCTTGAGGATAGATTGGAGACGATGTATAACCGTCTCACACCAAAGACGATAGATCTGAAAAACAAGAAACTAAGAGGCAAAAAAATCTTGATCCGGGTGTCCCTCCCTCCCTCTGCCGATGAATCTCCTTCGGCAAAGGGGGATAAGAAGCATATATCTAAGGATCACTCAGGAACGAATTTTGGCTGATACCATGTAGAAAAGATAAAACTGTGTATTATATTTAAATCCCTATGCTATTACATGTACTTATAGCATCTAGCCGACCCTAGAACTATCACACTCAAACTCAAACACCTAACTAATTATAAATCAAATACACCTATTAATTAGAGGTAAACTAGGAATCCTAATAACATTATAGTTCTATTAATATTAGAACTCTAAATATATTCCAATAGTGTCTTAGATTTTTCTACAACAAAAGGCAAGTAAGAACCCAATGTTGAGGTGGTGGCTCGAATAGCCTCCTATTTTTTCTCATCTAAAACTTAGGAGAAGGCTGGCATGTATTGTATCTTCTTAATGAGATACACGGCAACTTCAAAAGAGTTTTAAGGAGAAAATCAAGAGGGACAGCCAACGTGTATTCACTTGGATATACGGCATGTTGGTGGTACATGGCATCCACTCTTTACATTGCTGGGTTTATAAATAAAGACAGCCGAACAGAGATTTGGTGTGTGTGTGGGGGATCACACCAACTACGGCAAAGATGTAGCCGGAGTGGGTTGCCTTCAAGAAGGAGTCGCAGATCTGATGCTGTTTGGAGGATAGTTCGATGGCGGAAAGGGGTGTAAGCAACAGTGCAATACCACTGCAGATTTGGGTTGTCAGATCTTTGAGTGACAGTCAGCAGAAGTACAGCTGGAAAGACAAGCCCCTTCGCCAGAGCAGAAGTGTAGATCTGTGTGTGTGGAACACACCATCATCAGGATTGCTTGCATTTGAGAATCACGTCGGGAGTTGTTCGTAGGACGCAGGAAACGTAGAGGGAGCAACACAGAAGTTGGGTTCACTATTCTAGGTATGAGAGATCCACATCAACTGAGAGGTAACGGTGTGTTGTATATATGGGTGTTGTGATACCCTGCCCCTTACACACCACTGATGTGGGGAGTCCCACATCAGTTTGGAAAGGTAAGGATGGTGGGTTTATTTGAGGCCACCCACCTCTACTCTAGTGTGACTCTAGTGTGACACGTTTTGGGCCGAGCCATGTGGGCCCGGGCCCAAAGGCAAATCCGTGAGGGCTCGCTTGTGTGCGAAGCCCAGAGCGGACAATATCATATTGAGTTGGACCCTAAGCCCTATTTTCGGATCGGGTCGTTACAGGTGTACAAGGGACTCGAGACTTCGGGTTTAGGCTCATGACTCAAGGGAGTCATTAATATTGTACATGTATTTCTTTCTCATATAGTAAATATTTTGTCGCTCCGTGGACGTAGCCCAGGTGGGCCGAACAACGTAAAAATATTGTATTGTACTGTGTGTTTATTTCCGTTCGATTTTTCTTATTTCCGCGCGTAATGCTAACAAGTGGTATCAGTAGCTTTGGTTGGAGACCAGGGACTCGTGGGTGAACGGAATACAACACCAAGGATTGCAGATCGGTGTTCAGCAAATTCCGCCGGGAGAGGTGGAGCAACACGTTAGAGAAAGCAAGGAGGGCAGCTAGCTATTGATAGAAGAAGCATCATACATGATTTATTTGCATGAGATGAAGACACGAAAAACACATGTCAGGATGTGTGGTTGGCTGAATGCATTGTAGTATGCATTTTGTAACTGTGTGTTGTTGATGTGAAACACACAGTCATGTGCTTGACATGCATGAGGTGAAGTTGCATGATGCTGGATGGCTTTGTACATGTGGTAGCGAGCATAGCAGACGCCTGGGTCTCTTTAGAGAGGTAGCAATCAGTGGAGAAGATTGCATCCATGTGTGTGAAAAAAGGTTTGCCAGAGAGGTGAGCAAATCCAAAGGAGGTTAGTTGCAGCGTGTGTTTGTGAGAATGTGTATCACAAGCAGGAAGAAACGAACTGGCTGGTCGATTTGGAGCAATCTGTAGAGAAGAAGAAAAGCATATAGCAGTGCCTACTATGTTATGGGTGTTGTGTGTGAGTGGGGCAGCATCATAGAAGGAGCAGTGCCAGGCTTATTGGAGATAGCAGCATAAGGGCTGCATTGAGGGCTATCATGCACTACAGTAGGTTGCAGATAGCAAGACAGAGGAACTGCTTGGAGGTAGTTGGTTCTCTGCTCAGACTACATACAGAGAGAGGCAGCACCATCTTGATCTTCTCTCAAAGTTAAGGAGGGTGTGTGTGCTGCCGGTTGGGAACTGCAGATATTGCAATAAGAGGGACGTCTTGTTGCAGCTAACATGAATCTGGGCTGGCGGTGTGTGAGCAGTGTTCAAGGTGTTATTTAGACTTGAGACCATGTATGCGTGGAAGGTTGCAGCAAACCATACAGCAAGGTGGAGTCTCTCAGTTCAGTCTCTCCAGAGAAGAGAGGTATCTCTCTGGACAGCAATACATGGTGGTGATTGTGTAAAATCCACTGGAGTTTCTCAAAGGAACAAATGGCAGCAGCATGAGTTTGTGTGGGGACGCCTACACAAAAGGCTGTGAAGGGGTACACAAGGCAGAAGGATGTGTTGCAGGTTGTGAAGCTGAATTTATTTTTCAGTCGGGAAAAATGACCAAAAAAGGAGCAAAGCCAAGAGCGGTCATTTGCTGAGAGGTGGAGTGGAGGAACATCGTCTCTGGAGGTTGGTGGATTTCTCGCCAAAGTGGAGATTGTTGAGGTGGTGGCTCAAATAACCACCTATTTTTTCTCACCTAACACTTAGGAGAAGGCTGGCATGTATTGTATCTTCTTAATGAGATACACAACAACTTCAAGAGAGTTTTTAGGAGAAAATCACAAGGGACAACCAACGTGTATTCACTTGGATACACGGCATGTTGGTGGTACACGGCATCCAATCTTTATATTGTTGGGTTTATAAATAAAGACAGCCGAACAGAGGATTTGGTGTGTGCGTGGGGGATCACACCAACTACGGCAAAAATGTAGCCAGAGTGGGTTGCCTTCAAGAAGGAGCCGCAGATCTGATGCTGTCTGGAGGACAGCTCGATGGCGGGAGAGGGGTGTAAGCAATAGTGCAATATCGCTGCAGATCTGGGTTGTTAGATCTGTGAGTGGCAGCCAGCATTAATGCGGCTGGAAAGACAAGCCCCTTCGCCAGAGCAGAAGTGCAGATCTGTGTGTGTGGAACACACCATCATCGGGATCGCTTGCGTTTGAGAACCACGTCGGGAGTTATTCGTAGGACGCAAGAAGCGTAAAGGGAGCAACACAGAAGTCGGGTTCACTATTCTGGGTATGAGAGAGATTTACATCAACTGAGAGGTGACGTCGGTGTGTTGTATACATGGGTGTACAAGGGACTCGGGACTTCGGGTTTGGGCTCATGACTCAAGGGAGTCATTAATATTGTACATGTATTTCTTTCTCATATAGTGAATATTTTGTCGCTCCGTGGACGTAGGCCAGGTGAGCCGAACCACGTAAAAATATTGTGTTGTATTGTGTATTTATTTCTGTTCGATTTTTCTTGTTTCCGCGCGTAACACTAATATCCAACACCTTCTCTTTGTGCTTCTTGTGAAAGCTGAGCTCAAAGTACCGAACTTGGGATTGTGAATTAGGACCGTGATTGTAGAAATAGCCGCGACGGAAAACTGTCATCCCCTTCCCTATGCAAGTAAATCTCCATCTGATCTGGATTGCTTCGAACACATCCACAACCTCCTCGTCTCTGTCCATTGTGACTTTGATGTTCTTCTCTTCCTCCAACTGAGCCACCTTCAATCGCCTCGTAGATGGAGAGATGACTTTGGTGCCCAAGTAAGTTTCTGCAACTTGATAGATTTGATTGATGGAGAAACCAGTGTATTCTTCGACGACAATGGTGAGTTGAGAAGAGAAATGATTGAATACCCTGAGAGGGATGAGAAGAGGTAGTCTTGAAAGTTCTAGGGAAAGAGACCATTTGGCAACTGTCCGGACAAGAACAGCTGAAGCAGCAATAGATGCTGCTGCAGATAGGAGTGATTTTACTGAAGGCAAACGAGAGTAGCAGTCATTTGAAGCCATTACCGATCTGAACATTGTAATTCCAACGAAATTGAGATTGTTCTCTGGCTGGGTTTGAAGGATTGTTGAATGTATCAAAATCACGAGGTGATAAGCCCACGATCAACAAGATCTTCTGATCAAGACGAGAAGTGATTTTTTCAAGCAAAGAAAAATTAATAATAATAAAAATAACAGTGTCCTGCAAGAAGAAGACGAATTTGATGTCTACTAATAACAATGAAAAGAAAAATGGCAGATTAAAGCTATAGAGAGTAACTCTTACTGACAAAATCAAAGGAAATCAAATAGAATTGCTAGAAATCTTAATATTTAAGGAATACAAGAACCGACCTGCCAATCTTAGAGTCCTTCCACAGCAAGGATAGGATCACAGCTGACTAAATAATCGATTTGCATTAAAAAAAAAAAAAATTCAACAACAAAATATAAAATAGATACTTGTTTGAGTATCACATTCCTTTCTGCGTTTTCCGAGTTTGGATTCCTTATACAATTCTAGAATCGCTTCTGAGAGGAATTCATCGTTTCCATTGACTCTGTAAGTCTGAGTTGGGTCAACAAGTCTGATGAGAGAGAGAAAGTTTGAATGCGTCAACAAGTCGTCTTCATTTAATGAATATAAAATGTTGGAATAGCCTCTTGGAGAGGGTCTTACGAAAGGAAATCTTGGGAGTCGAGAAAAGAAAAAAAAGGAATAGCCTGGGAAACAGTAGTGGATACTAGAAAGACTTGGAGAGAAAGGACACGTCAAAGCCTTGCCAAAAGTGGGGCCCACTTAGTTTGGCTTAAGAAGCAATGATTATATTTATTTATTTTTGTTTTCTAAATGAACTTTTTCTTGGAGTTTTACTTTTTTTTTCTTATAAATACTTGGTACTAAACCTAGACTAATGATAAGATTTCGTAAAAATAAATATTTTGGGAAAATTTTAAAAATTCAAAAACAAGTTCGAGTCAGACCTTCGAAATTTTTGAGAGAAATTAAAGGTCATTTGGAGTGGGTCCTAAGTTGTTTCTAACTCTACTAATCAAGGAGAACAGTATGTGCAAATTTTGACTTTTTAATGTTTAAATGGTGTAAGAATAGTTTTAACATGTTTATTGAGAAAAAATATAATAAATAAATACAAAAATTCAGATTTTCTTTCAGAACACCATAACTTTGGTCAAAGTTGGACTCGATAGAAAGCCCACAACCAGATCTACAAAGACAAATATAAGGTTAACTCAAATTTAGAAATAATAAACTCTTTGAAAAACGTAAACACGGATTGAGTTATTATATTAATAGAGGTGGTAATTTTTTACTCGACATGTAAACCCATTCAACCCAATTTAAAAAATATTGTATTGCATCGTGCCTTTCTTAAAAAGGTTTTAAATTGACCTGACTTGACTTAACTTGAAAACTTGAACTCGATCTGAATTGCATTAAAAGGAATATTTAAATTATTTATTTATTTTAAATTATTAATTTTTGCCATTTACCCCACAAAGTTAAATAATATCTTAGTCTAATGATTCAATTTTTCATATTCCAATGTACTCACATGGAAGGGAAGCCCTTTCATCTTTCACTTTCTATTAATATAGTTTTCTCTTATTTTTCTAATTTAAAAAAAAAATTATATAAATTCAGATCGGCTCAAGTTGTATAAAATAAGTTGGGTTTAATTGGTATGGGTTGAGTCGGGTTTAACCTGTAGTTAAAATTTCTAGGTCAGATTTTATCGGTTTAGAGTCTTATTAAAAGGATGAAGTCTATTCGGGTCTGTTTTGGGCTCAAGTCAGATTTACTCATTTACCTAAAGAGACTTTTCTAGTAAGACGTATATTACGACTACCCTTTAAATGAATTTAGACTTCGTACAGTTGCAAGTGAGTAGCAATAATCAGATCAGTTGAATCTATCTATTTTTTGAGTTAGGGTCAGGTGTACCCATTTATAAACTTGTTCCAGTCATGTTGGTCATTTGTTAAACGGTTCCAATCATTTATTAAAATGGGTCAAATGGTGTCAAATTTAGCAGGTTTAGTTGCACTACCACAGATGGGACCAGTTGTGCTAGCCTAGAAAGGCTGAGTTAGATTAGACAACCTAGTCCATCTTTGCTAGAGCAATGAATTTTTCAAGCATTGCTATCTAAATTTACACTTTTCTAAATATTTTCAGCAAAAAATCCCTAAAATCTTCTATGACTGCATCCATATCTAAATAGACTCTTATCGGTCTCAATAACACGTAAGAGCACAATTATCATTTTTCTTTGGGTATTAGCTTTGATATTTTGGTTATTATAGCAATTCATTTTCTGAAAGATGAGAAACTTGAGAAAAAATTAAAATTTTATATAAAAGTAGAAAAGTTCAATAATGAGAAATAGAAAATTAATAATAATAAAATAGTAAATTGTATTAAGATCTATGATTGAAAAATAAAGTACTAATAAATTAAGAACAAAAAACTTATTAAGTTAAAAAAGGAAAAAATACATGTAGATTAATCTAGGCGAAACATAAAACATCTGCCAAAATGACCATCAAGTCGAAACAAAGCCTGAAAAATTTTAGAAGGGTGATTCATTTCGGTTTTCCACAAGTAAATTAAAAAAAAAAAAATTATAGAAGGGTGATTCATTTTAAATTTGCATTAAAACAAAATGGAGCAAAATTGATAACAATGTATACTCAGCTGCATACGACATCCAAGAAAGTCTTTTCCAGCTATTATTTTAAAACTAAAACTACTAATTAAACTATTTTTATGGTTTTACTTAATTAGATTGAACCATTGGGTGAAAACACTTTGGACTATTATGAACTGTGATATGAATATAAGATAATAGTAATAGAATATATCATTTATATTTAAAAATAAATTTCCTAGAGTATAGAAAATTAGCAATCACATTGCAACATGAAAATAGAAAATGGAAAAGTTTTAAACTTCAATAAATAAGTTGAGTCAAAAAGCCAACTTCAATAAATAAGTTTTGAAATTTATGATAATGATAATGCTAGTAAGTAGAAATAAATAAAAAATTAAGATAAATAAAAAAAAATTAGAAAGGCAGCTGCTTATGAAAAATGATTTTGTCAAATTTAAATATAAAATTTAATGAGATGAAATTATTAATAATAATGAAGAAAGATGAATAAATAAATAATGAAGAAGAAAAATTATAATACTCCATCCGTCCCATTTTAGTTGTCTTATTTGAAATATTTGTGTTTTTTAAAGAACTCTCTATATAAGGCTAGCACTGCATGTGATCTCATCTATTTTCAACATACTTTATACTAATCTAATCTAAATGAGACAACTATTTTAGGATAATTTTAAAATCGAGTATTTTCTAAATAAATTACACCATCCTACTACCGAACATTACTGATTAATTGTCTAACGAGGCAATAAGCCTTCCACATATGCAAAGTGAATAGATATCGAAAAGGAGTGTCATTCCAATAATTGTTATTTTTATAAATGTCAAGGTCAGGTTTAACATCTACTTAACATGAAAATGTAATTTAGACCTCAGATCCTCGGATTTGAATAAAGGATTTTGAAATGAAGCTTAAGATATCCAATTCTTATTCTCACTCTGAAAGGAAGGGTTGTAGGGTTGTCCTAATTCCAATGGGACAAATTCACGAAAGAAAGTAGGTGTTCTAAGAATTCAATTCGAATGTTAAAATCTTATATACATAATTAAACTGAATTAAATGCAATTACGAAATTTAACATGCATGAATTCTAATCCTGCTAAAATTTAGATTGAAAATTGAAAAAACTTTTAATGAATGAATTTGAATGGGGAAATAAAATTTATCAAGCAATTGACACATGTAAGACATGAACAAGTTAAATTCACCATGCAGGACCTTCAACACTGTGGATTAAAATTAATTCAAACTAAGATCCAAAAGAAACCCAATTAAGACTCACCAACACTTTGGAGAGGCCTACATCACAGGCAATCTTTGATTAAAATTTCACTCAAATTCAATTTCTGTACAATATTCTGGCAAAACACTAAATTTATAGGACTTGTTAGACTTAACAAAAAAGAAATAAAAGAGGAAAATCCAACTTAGAATCAGCAGGGCCTGCTAACCCAGATATGGCCGATTGGGCCTGGTACTTTATTGATTTTTTTTTTTTACATAATTAAAGGGCACTAAAGAAAGGAAATTAACTCACTAATATTTACACGAGCCTGGCCGTCCCTGGGTTTAAATCCCAGCCCTTCATTTGGATTATTTTCCTTAAAAAATAAAACAGTTCAAAAGATCAGGTCCATTAAGGTCTGCTCAGCAGTCTTCTCGATCTTGCACTGTTTCCCGACCTTCTAATCTCAGATCTTGTTGCTGATTTAAGTTCAAAATATCCTCCTTCTTCTGATGGATCCTGCAATTGAAATCCCAACCACATATCAGCGCTCTTTTCGTTGCAACACTGGGCCAAAAATCAGGCTCAGATCACCTCAGATTGGTTCCACGTTCATATTGAGTTTTTTTTTTTCAGCCACTAAGGCTGATTAATTTCTGTTTTAGAAGAGCCCAACAATCAATCTATACTCAGTCAAGATCAGCATCCAATGCCCATGGGAATCCTTCAGTTTTTTGGGATTTTCCAAATTCGATCAAAATGAGGCCCACACCGTTGACATCTGAGTTGACTGGCTTTTCTGCTATGCTGGCAGTCGAGGTAGGGCCCACGGATGGTGGCTCAGCAGCTGATGTGTAATTTGAGTTGGGTCCATCAGGGAAGCAAATGGGTTTGGTTTATTGGGCTTTCCCAGAAGGTCTCCCAAACGTATCCAGTCCCAAAATGACTCAAATGAGATCCTAATTTGTGTAAAAGTGGGTCCGTTGATTGAATTCGAGGTCTCCTCTTTCCTCCAACTATTCTTAAGTTCAATCCGGATAAAAATAAATTCATAGATGGCCCATATTCATCTAATGGGCCTGCCCTGGTCATGTCCGGTTCAATGGGTCTATTGATTGCCGCATTATTTTTGCTCTATCCTATCCCTTCATAATTACGCTTTGTAAGTGAATACAGATGGTAGGAAAAGAGCTCTACAAAATGAGTATGAGCTTTTGAGAAAGCAATGTTAGAAGGGAAAAAGGGGGAAAAGGACAACAACACAGTAACATGGATAGATTGGATAGATAAAGGTTCATGTGGATTATCTATCTCATCATCAAAAGTTGAAAAAGATTTTGTTTTTCCTTCTCCCATTATGGTAAATATTTCTCAGAGTCTCAATTTAATGTTAGGTTTTGTGGAACTGATCATAAAAAATTTATTGACAATCTTGTTGTGTGTCGACCTCTGTGTTGAGATTGTGGGGGGTCAAATGAGGGCAGCGCCTCTGTGTCTGGGCGACGGAGGTGGAGCCCTCAAGCCAAATTTTTTTATTGAAGAGAAATTTTGTAATTTTACATGAGAGAGAGTTATGAGAGAAAATTGTAATCGAGAGCCACAACTGACACTCCTTTGATTTCTTGCCTTTGAGCATAATAGATTGGTGTTAAACCCGTGAACGTACTGAAAGGGAATCAGGTAAAATCTTTGTGTTGTAGTTTGCTTCTCTTTGTTGATTTATATTTTCTGTCTTTGATATTGTTATTTGTGTGTGGATGAAAAAGTGATTTTCTCCCAACATAAAACTCATGATGCATGTTTGTGAAGATAAAATGTTCGGTGTCTCTTTCTAGAGGAGAGATCATATCATTTATTTATAATCAAAATCAAATACATATAGATAAAGTAAATTCAAAATAACAAGATAATTGTCGTTAATCAAATTCAAAATATAGATAAAGCAAAATCAAATTCAAAAAGTAGATAGAGCAAATCTAAAGGGATTTTATCACGCTCTCGCAAGTTGTATCGTATATTGAATAATGCAAAGCTTGGAAATGGCAGGAATGGCAGATGAATTGGGGCACATTAACTAGCCAAAGAAGATGAAGTGAATGAGTAGCACACTGATTGACTGCTAATTGGATAAATGACAACACAATAGCTAGCTGTGGAGATGAATTGGTAGCACACTGATTAACTGCGACGATTACAGGTAACGAACATAAATGGAAGCCTGGAAAAAAAAAAGAAATTGGTACAGACGGAGTATTGTCTTTGAAATTGTAGTCTTGCAGGAGGAGATTTTTTTTTTTTAATTATTATTGAATGAAAACCCGGTGCAAAAGAGGTACAGTGGAATAAACTCGGCGAAGGCTCCACTTTTGCATTTGAACTACTTCGGAGAGTTGAAGTGCGTTGATTAAACTTTTTTTCTTTTTTTGGAAGAGATCTGGGCTGGATTGCAAAGAGCAAGTCGCCGGAGGTAACAGGGAGCGCCATCGTCGCCGGAGATGTAGATCGGGTGATCGGAGTTTGGTGGTGTGATTGCGCAAAGACCCATGCAAAGAAAACAGTGAGGGCCCAGTTTCTCAAAAGAAAAAAAAACCATCTCCTACGGGAAATCAACCTCCTAACCAAAGTTGAATTTGGAAAAACTCTTATAACATTCATCATTGATTAATTCCAAATAAATATGCATAAAATGATATTTAAAGAAATTAGAACAAATTGGAAAAGATATCCCTTTATTTTGTAGCTACCAATACTTTTAAATAGGTCAACCATAATCCAGTAATCCTATCAAATCCTCTAACGGTCTAACCCAATTAGGTGAAAATGGACAAACACTTTCCCATGTTTCGTGTAAAAAAAGCAGTATAAAAAATTTAAAAAGTAAAATTATATAATAAAATATGAAGAAAATAATGTAAACTTATAAATATATTTAAATTAATTTTATTATTATTTTACAATAATATAGATAAATAAAAACATAAATTATCATTAAGTACCTATTTATGTTTGTAATCTCAATTCATAATAGTGTAATTATCAAATACTAATTCAAGAATGTTTGAACTTTACTCTAGAAAAAATCAAATACAATTTGAATTAGATGAAAAATTCAAAAATACAAAGAAAAAAAACTTGAATTCTCATTTTATTCAAAATTAAAGGTCAAAGCTTAAAACACATAGGCACACCGAGTCCATTTCATTTATTCTCATTTTTTTTGTCGTATAAATTAAAAATAAACCATATGAATTGAAAATATATTACTGAACTACAATTGAACTAAATTTCAACCAAAAATTCAATTTTTAGCCACTTCATTTAAATTGTCCAACCTACTAGCGTCGTTGAATTAAGGACACCTAATGACTTTGACTTCTAATCAGGCTCCAATTTTCCGTACTATAGCTCATGAAGTCTATTTTTAGTTTTACTGTTGGATTTTATATGAAAATCTTAAAAATTTATAAAAATGAAATCTGAGGAGCGACAATGGGCAGGGCCAAAATGGGCCATTGTAGCCCATTTCACACAGATAAAACTCCCGTAGGAACATTATGGAATGGGTTGAAATCGAAACCGATATGAGAACTGAACCCGATCCATTCTATTTTTCAGCCAAATTCAGAATTTTCTAGCGAAGCAAAATGAAATTGATAACTAAGAGTGTGACTGCTCATCTTACTTGCTTGTGGGTGTACCCAAACATCAATACTCCACACAAAATAAAACTAAGTTTAGATTTTATGTTACTCTGAAACATGTTTGGAGACTTAGTAAGAATAATTTGTTGGGAATATACAAGTATTTAAATCAACAGGGCTAACTCAAATGATCAGTCCATCTTGGAAAAGAATGGACCCCAGATAGAACTTTTTATATATTTTTCTCTAACTCACTTTCTAATGCAATTATGAATGAAATTAATGTCCTCAACAAAGCATAGATGTGACCATGGCCCAGTTGAGCTCAGGGCTTGAAAAATATGTTGGTTTATCCACATTATGGGCTTCAAAATCTTCACTTCAAGTTGGGCCCATCTGTGATAGTTGGGTCACATTACAGAGCATGAGATATGCGTATCATAGGGTCCAATGTGCCTTCCCATTTGCTCACAAGCATAGCAGGTCTGGGGCACACTTTGAACTTGGGCCGCCTTCTGTTCGGGCTTTTTCTCTTCTGTCTTCTTTTCTTCGGCCTTCTTCTGGCCACCGGCATCCTGTTTCGGTGGAGGGGGAGGTGGACCGACGCTGACAACCTCGGCCGATTTCCCGGCTTTCCTCGTCCGAACGATGATTTCAAACGGGTCGGCATCACCGGTGACTGTTAGAGTTCCCTTGGCAGCATCAATCTCTACTTTATCTACTCCTGCAAAAAATGAAATTTGAAAATTTGGATATGAATTTGTCTGAGGGTCCGATGGCATGTTCTTCCCAGACAGGAACATGGGACAAAGAAGATTGCATATTTATGTTGAAAATAAAGAAATTATTTGAATTACAATGGTGATATTCTATATATTTGACCTTTTGCACCTTTTTGAAATGAAAATTTCTATAACATAAAACAAATATAGAGAATAACAATGACACTCTGTTTTCTTATTTGGAACCTGATGATCGTTCTGTTCTCACCACCCTGTTGATCAATGGGTGGAGGGATTGATTGATCTGATTGGATTCCTGAAAGGTGGGTTTTGGCTGTGTTGGAATATATTTAGCTGGATTCTTGAAAGGTGGGTTATATTCGATTTTTTTTAAAAAAGAAATAGAAAGATATAATAAATAACAGAGTGACGGAAAATAGATGAGAATGCCAATATTTTTTATAATAAGAGACATTAGACTGTTTTTTTGTTCATTGCAATCATATAAATGGTGAGAAAAGTATATTGGTGTCTTCTTTTATAAAATACAACAGTATTTCTATGATTCTATCAATTTTCAAATAAACAACGTCAAGATTTTTTATAATGTCAAATGGAAAAATAAAACCCAAAAACTATAAAATCTTGAAATAGGAAAATGGGTATTTAGTGGATTAAAATTGTAGGAACTGGAGAAAAAACCCAATTCATGTAATCTATTAATCATAAAAAATACAGCATTGAAATAAAGATCAATCCTCAGTCTCAACATGTGATAGATAAGCAAATAAAACTTCTCTAAACATAAAATATGAGGATCTCTAACCTTGTAGACCTGATACTGCCCTTAAGAGCTTCTGCTTGCATTTTTGGCAAGAAATATCAACCTTGAGAACAGTTCTCTGCACCATGGGAAAGAGCTTTCCTCAATCCCAAACCTAATGACAATTAATTTAGCTGTAAGCTGAGATTTAGAGGGTAAAGAGACCTTTGGGTTGTTCACCTCCCCAAGAATCTTCTTAGAAATATTTTCCAACAACAATGCTGGCTTATGTCATTTTTCATTGTCTTGTATGTCAAAGAAATAATATGATAATGCACCAAGATACCAATGCCTGCAGAAAATTGAGAATTTTCATAATTTTCTACCATTGGTTTGATTATATCTATGAACTGGTCTTGTTTGAAATGGTCATGCTTTAAATTGATTATATCTATGCACGGTCTTGGATTAAAAAAAAAAATCACAAATGCTCAATGTAGAGGCCCTGTTTGGATGAAGGGGGTGTAACTCTTCGTTACCCTTATTTGGTAACTAAGGAATAAGAGTAAAAAATCAATTTTTTATCCTTCCTCTCTTACTTTTGAAAATCCTTTCCTTCTAAGGGATTTTGATATTTCTTGAGGTAATCCCTGGGGTAACCCCTGCAAAATTTATCCCTTATCTAAAACGGTAAGATGGGTCAAGTTGAGTTGAGTCAAATTAATTTTTTTATGGACAAAAATTTGAATTAAAATTAAAATGAGATTGAATCGTACAACCTATAGCTTGAGCATAATCTAATTTAATCCAAAGATTTTTAAAGTCAGCCACTCCATACCATATTATCCCATGCATCTAAATTTCTTGAAAAAAAGAGATGTGATTCAGGGTCAACTTTATTTTGATCAATTTAGCTTGGTGTTTGTGTTTTTAAGATCCCCACTTCTACAAATGTTGATTTCAATTTGTAAATATATGTTTTTTTTAAATTAAGTACGTATTAATGCTTGAAAATAGTCATTAAATTAAGAGCAAGTAGAGAACATTAATTTAATATCAGGTGATTACTCTTATTGGTTTTCTATTTTGTTAGATATTTTTCATACTTTTTAACATACTTTTTTATATCAATTAGCTAGTCTTCAAACTTCAAAGGTCTAATACTATATAAAATGAATTTCTATTTTCCTTTTTTCAATATTTTTCTGCAATTTTTCAAAAGGATTTTTTTTTTTTTTAAATAGCTGATATAGCCATGTATGAGCCATATCTACGAGCTATTCGGGGTGGTATTGTATCCTGCCGTTTCTTAAATCCTTATATAAGACTATTGATTTCTCAAGATAAAAGAAAATAGTTCTAAATATCTTCTTTTAATAACTATTTGCAAAATATAACTATTTGTATCAAATCAATAATACATTTAAAACATATAATTGACAAGTGGAGACCAATTTTAATCATAAATGGGTATATAAAATGTCAAGTCTAACTTAGAAACTTGAGCCCTATCGGACCCAAATGACTCACCATGTGAAATCTAAAATTGTAGGAGTAAATAATTTATGTTGTCACTGATCACCGGTTATAACATATATCAATTTAAGAGTGAATTGATCATTTCAGTCATCTGGTAATATTTTGATGACACAAGACATTGTCTAGTAAAAAGATCCATCTATGAGGTGTGAATGTTGACCAACCCAAGTCGCATTTTTATTTTTAATTTTATTTTTAAAAAAAATCAAGCGTGAGTAGGTTTTCTAATTATTGTTCTCAATAATTAGATTATAAATTCTAACTAACCAAATCTTCCATTAATTAAATAGGACCGAGTTTGTTATACCACTTTAATATCTTAATGGTTGCAACTTGTTTGTTTAGTTTGGTAGATATGCTACTAATCTTTTGCCTCCTGGCCCATCTCACTTTTCTTATCTCTAATCCAAGGACAACATTGTATTAATTTAGCATTATAAAATATAAGATAATTTATATTCATGTCTCTGTCTTCTTCTTCAATTACAAAGATAATTTTTATACTCCCTCTGAGAAATTATAAAGGTAGAATAAGTAAAGTGTTATATTTCTCCAGTACTTTTAATTATGTGATCATTGGTCGCACATGATCTTTTTACTTATTTTTTCTTGATTTCATAGAAAAATAAATTATATGAATTGAAGTTAATGTAACATCTCGGATTTTCAAGTTATAAATATTTACAGAAATTACCCATTTAATTTATAAATTTTATATATGAATCTTAGATGGGTAAAATATTGGGTCTTTGCCCAATTAAGACCCAACAGTTTTTGGTAAATGATTTCAAATAAATTAAATGAGGTTGAATTTAGGTGGTAATGAAACATAATTATATATAAGGGATATGGATTATGAATATGCGCATAAGGAGATTACTAAACAAAATAGGTGGCTTGGCCGAATTTTAGATATCCATATCCATGTGATATACTATAATATCTTGAGAAGATATCTAAAATTAAATAAAGAAGATGTTTAAATCCAAATAAAAAAGATAGGATGCATGGTCGTGTGGGAGATATGCAATATACATGTTATGCGCATGGAGTGGAAGCCAAGGAAGGATATATCTATGGAAGATAGTGATGGAAAGATTTTAGGAGTTGCTTAGGCGCATAAGATCATAAAAAGGGGGTCTTTCCCTTGATAAGAGCTATATTTAGGACTCTCTAAAGTGGGAAGCCCAAGGTCGGCAACTTCCAATTAAGACTCAAGCAAGGGGTACACGGCAATGGCTAAATTTAAAGGAATCATGGCACTTTCTATTTAGGAATGAGATATGCGCATAGGATCAATTAAAAGAGGCAACAAGGAGGGGCACATGGCACCTTTTAAGTTGGGATCAATTGGAGTTTTATAAGACAAAGGAGAGGCACACGATAATGGTTATTTTAACAAGGGGCTCACAACATTAGGCATTGGCTAAGCTAAAGGGTCTTGGTACCTTCTAATACTGGACCAATTGGAAACAATAAAAGAGATGGGCAGCAAGGGGGCATTACATACATGCACATAGCCGAATTTTCTCTCTCTCTCAAAATCATTCTCGGCATTACAAAGAGAAGAGAAGGCAGCCAACCGAGTGGAAGATCAAGGAGGCTAAGGAAAGAAGAAGATTGGAAGAGCAAGATCAACCGAAGGAAAACTGGAGGAGTCGCGGAACCGGTAAGTGATTTGATGTTTTTTATTAAAAGAAAAGAACCATAGGGTTCGGCCATGGTGTATGGCCGAACCCCATGGAAGAGGATAGGGAGATGAATGTATGAATTTTAATGGAAAGAAAGAACCATAGGGTTCGGCCATAGTGCATGGCCGAACCCCATGGAAAGACATGTTTAATTCATGGGTTTTGAGGATTGAAAACCATGGAGGAACATTGATTGATTAATTAAAATTTGAAAGATGGAAATCATGGAAAGACATGGTTTGATCTATGGGTTTAAATGGTTTAAGAGAATTGGATAAACCATAAGGTTCGGCTATGATGAAGGGCCGAACCCCATGGAAGGTTGTTACTTATAATTTATGGAAATTTTAATGACGAAAACCCCATGGAAGGTTATTGGTTAATTCTAAATGGGAGTTTGATGTTAATGGTATATAATTTTGAAGGGATTAAATGAAAACCATGGAATAATTATATGGTTTTAAAAAGGGTTTAAATGATGTTCAAGAGGAAGTATGGAGGATCAAAATCATAGAGTTATGGTTTTAATTTTAGAAAGGTTTTAATGAATGATTTTTGGTGAAGATCCTAGATCATGGGTTCAGCCATGGAGTAGGGCCGAACCCCATAAATATTTATGAAATTATGTTCATGTACTTAGAACATGGGAAAGGTCTATGATTTTAAAGGGTTAAAAATGGAGAAGTATTGGTTATGTTTTAAAGGATGGCAATTTTGTAAATACATGATAAATGGAGGATCATGGGTTCGGCCATGATGAATGGCCGAACCCCATGAGGTCTTTTATGGATTTAATTTATTAAAGGAATTTTATGGGATGAATGATTTTTTTAAAATGAGGATTATGATCCATAGGGTTCTGCCATGGTGTATGGCCGAACCCCATGGAGTTGTAATGGTATTTTTAATATATGTTAATTGTTTTTGGAAGGTGGAGTTTAAATTAGAAAGTTTCTAAATATGGATTTTTGGATCAGAAAGGAAAGAACCTTGGATTATGAATTCAAGGTGGAGATTAAATTGGAAAGTCTCTAATTTTGGAAGGTAGAGATTAAATTGGAAAGTCTCTAATTATGGAAGGTGGAGATTAAATTTAGAAAGTTTCTAGTTATGGACTTCCTATTTATGAACCTTCTAATTATGGACTTGCTATTTATGGATTTTCTAATAATGGAAGTTGATGAAAATGGAAACTTAGACATCATGGGTTCGGCCATGTGTATGACCGAACCCCATGAACCAATTTTTAAATGGATCCCTCAATGATAGATCATGTTTGGATTAAGGAATTGTTATTGAACATTTAAAGGGTATTTGGAGTGTTATGCATGATTAAATAAATGAAATGATCTATGTTTTGGAACCTAAACACAAGTTGTTGGAGGGAATGGCAAAAATGTAAACATGGTCTAAGATGAAGAATCATGGGTTCAGCCATGGTGTATGGCCGAACCCCATGATGAATGTTTTTATGGACTCAGGTAATTACCAAGAGGGTGAGGTTCGACTATGATGTATGGCCGAACCCCATTAAGGTGTGTTTGAGGGACTAAGTATTTAAATAAATTAATATAGGGATTTAATTATAGACCTATATTCATGGTTTATGTATTGGCTATAAATAGGACAAGGACAATAATGTAAATAGGTGAAAAATAATGGACATAGGGTTCGGCCATGGTGTATGGCCGAACCCCATGAATTATATGATGGAACATGTATGGGGAATGATTTATGTTTTTTTAAGGTTTGAAAGGATTGGATTATGGGTTATGATAGCCATGGATGGCATTTTGATAATTATGTGGAATTAATGGAACTCAAACATAAGTTGATGGTAAGAATGGCATTATTGTAAATATTGGCTGAAAAATGGTAGGCCATGGGTTCGGCCATGGTGTATGGCCGAACCCCATGAGAATTGTGTTTATGGACTTAAACATTATTGTAAATCAAGTGAGACTTGGTTTTGATTGATTTTATATTATAATGTAATGAGACCTCACAAGGTATTTACGATCGTAAGCGGTTACCGGACGAAAGACGCAAGGACACGTTAGCGGTCTTTGGTAGGATTCCACCTCTTTGAAACCATGGGTTTATTTACATTGTTTTTATCTTGATTTGATGAATTTATATTGCAAAGGATATGTTTCAAAATGTGAGTTTTTAATGCTATGTTTATTTTATAAAATAGCATGTGTTGTATATGTTACAAATATGAGCTTTTAAATGCTATGATTTGTATAATTGCATAGCATGTGGACATTTGCATCTCATGCATGGCATGGGAGGGATGAACTGTATCAGGGACCCACACTCCGTCGGGGCATCCATAAAACAATCGTGGGGGATACCTTGATGAGGAGCATTCCATCAAGAGGATATTATGTATGAAATATAACCGGAGATCCACACTCCGTCGGGGCGTCCGTAAAACAATCGTGGGGGATACCTTGATGAGGAGCATTCCATCAAGAGGATACTATGTATGAAATGTAACCGGAGATCCACACTCCGTCGAGGCGTTCGTAATAGAATCGTGGGGGATACCTTGATGAGGAGTTTTCCATCAAGAGGCTACTATGTGTTTGTGATGGGTGGGACTCATTGCATATGATAGCATGGCATGACATTGATTCGGCATTATTATGATCTTTATTATCATGCAAGGTTTCTGGTTTTTTATCAGTATGATTGGATCTCTATTATCATACACTGTTTTGGATACGATGTTTTATAAGTATGGTATGATTTATTATAACTGGATTTATATATATTATATCTGGATTTTTGGTACTAACCCATATGTTAACCCTAATTGGAATACCTACTGGGCGCGTAGCTCTAACGCCCTACTTCTACCCTAGTGGATGATACAGGAAACGAGGGGAACGAGGAACGTAAAACGGGCTAGGCATAGGAGCTTGGATGCTTTTCATTTATATTTGTTTAAGATACTCATGGACTTGTATCTTGAGTATCTAGAATTCGGATTGTAATAATTTAGATGAATTTGCGATGGTTAGATGTTTTATTGAATAATTACGTTATGATAATGATGATTAAGGACTTGACGTACTTTGATATCTGAATGGAATAGAACTGTGTTCTATTATGTTTTCGCATGTTATGATTTTTATTCCGCATGTTTATATTGCTATGTGTGAACTGTTTTCATGGACTGAGTCCATGCATACCTAGGGTTGGCCAGTTAAGGGTCGGACTTTGGAAGTTCGGACTTAGCTCGCGTGGTGACGTCCCGCTCTCTATCGCTCTACTCTGTTATATATATATATATATATATATATATATATATATATATATATATATATATATATATATATATATATATATATATATATATATATATATATATATATATATAAAGACTCTGATTTACGGAAAGAAGCGAGTGAAAAAGGGCGGGGTGTTACAATTAAACTTATCTGTTATAAGTGGACAAAATTATATCCCTAAAATTATTTTTTAGCCACTATATCTTAATGATTCTATATTCTTAAAAAAATCAAAGATGTCTATTGATCTCATCTATTAAGATCCAATAGCCATGGGACTTAAATATGATAAAATTGTAGTCCATCAAGTGTACCTTTAATTTATTTTTAATGGCTTTACAAAAGTTAAAAAAAAAGGTAGATGAGGTGCAACTCATGTGATTAGTCGCTCAATCAAATTAATAATTGACCCACTTTTATTCATTGTGATAAATTTATCTCAAAGATCTTCAATTGATTATGCAACCTAAATAAAATAATTTTGATCCAATTATAGAAACCAACCTTTTAATCTATTTGAATTTTCATGATTGCAATTTTTTTTTAATCACTGAACTTTTGTATCATAGGAAGAAACCAACTTTATTCCATACGATGGGTCTTTGAGTAGATTTTTTCATCCATAGATATAGATTTCAAAAAAAATTCATATTTTTAACGACTATAACATTTAAAGATTAAAAATAATAATTTAAATATATTAAATTTTAAGAAGTTTGAAAGTGTGACTTAATTGATTTAATCAAAGTGATTTTTTAAAGGTTAATATATTCAATGAGTGACATTTTTAATATATTCATCACTAATTTATTTGATGAATCTTATATTTAAATACTAAGTGTAATACTTCACACATAAGTGTGCATGTTGTCATCTCTCATTAAATATTTAATGGCTGACGGATGTGAGTAGAAATGTCATCCCATGACAAGAGTTCACTGGCAATTTTAGGATGTCTCGTGTCATTGCTTACGAAGGTACCGTAATATGTGAGTAAAAATGTCATCCCATGACAAGAGTTCACTGGCAATTTTAGGATGTCTCGTGTCATTGCTTACGAAGGCACCGTAATAAGTTTAAGTATAGTTGACTTGAATGGTACTCGGTGTTCCTATTTGTTTAGACAAAGATGTTTATTTTAAACAACATTTTTCATCTCCTCTGTCTCTACACTCTTATTTGACAACCATTAATTAGGGTAGGGATCAATTGAATGGGGTAGTATATACTTCATAAGAAATTGTTTTGTTTGAATAAAGTAAGTCATTTTTTAAGATCATACAAGTTTAGAGAGTAAAAACAATTTAAAATATAATTATTCTCACCTCTAAAACATAGAGTGAAGATACTCATATTATAAAATAATAGTAATTTAAAATGGTTAAATTTTGAAAGTTTAAAAAACATTACCAATTAATTAAATCAAGGCAAATTTTGTTGGATCATATACTTAAATATATATGTGATGACGTGACTTCTCCAACAAGATATTGTCCGCTTTGGGCCTACTTGACCCGTATGATTTTCTATTTGGGCCCGGCTCACTTCAAAGGCTAAAAGGTGTCTTGTTTGGGAGATGAGCTCTTCGCTCTTAAATCCACACATACACCCACCTTCCGGGACGATGTGGGACTCTTTCCCACATGCTCAGGTGGCCAGGGGAGTTACAATCCACTCCTCTTAAGTCAAAAGTTGTCCTCGGCTCGGCCACAACACACAGACAGAGGACCCATACAGGCAGAGTGTTGAACCTATTCTAATACCATTTGTGACGATTCGAGTCATTCAGCAAGATATTGTCCGCTTGGAGCCCACCTGACTCGCACAAGTTTTCATTTGGGTCCGGCTCACTTCTAAGGTCAAAAGGCAAATTGCTTGGGAGAGGCACTCTCCCCTCTTAAATCCACCCATACACTCACCTCCATGGGCAATGTGGGACTCTTTCCCACATACGGAGGTGGGCAAAGGCATTATAATATATACCTTTATACTAAACCCATCACCAACCTAATTGGTGGGCTTCCTATTCATGGACGTAGAGTGTGCACCACAAGTAAGGAGTATGTATAAAGGGTGTATAGATGATTACTAGACTCACATGCAAGTTGATATACACTTAAATAAAGAAAGATAAAATTTTATCTACAAATAAGCATACAACATTATGCAAAGTTTATCTCAATAATAGACTTAGCAAACTTAATTTCATTCAAGCAAGTTGTATTGGATCTTTGAGTTGGCCCTATATAATGCACTGCAGAACAGTATCGAGTTTAAGGGACGAGTGACTCGGTCAATGATTTAGGATGGTTTAAGGTCAATGATGGTGGGTTGTTTGGGGATAGGAATAAGGTTTGACTTCGTCAACTGGTCAACAGCCCAAGGACCACAGCTTGGGGAAATTATAAAAAAGAAAAGGGAAACAGAGAGGAGAGGTGGGCGAAGGAGGGTGTAAGCTGAGACACCGGTGATGGAGAAAGGAGAGGGAGAGCGGTGGTTTGGTTGAGAGGCAGGTGACTTGGCGATGAGAACAATGGCTGAGGAAGGGGCGAATCTAGGAATCTAGGTTGTGGACGCTCTGGCATGGGAATGGTTGGAGTGGTAGGGATGTTCAGAAAGGAATCGTGAGAATAGTGGTTAATCGACCAAGGGACCCACTTTGATGGGGTAATAATTAAAACAAATGGGAAAGAGGAAAAGAGCACTAGGTAGGGAGAAGGCTGTTGGGTTGGAGCGATGAGGTATCTGGGCGTGCGATGGTGTAGGACGGCAGCAGGGAAACTGCTTGTGCGGCAGTGGTGTTGGAAACAAACGACGAGCATCAAGTCACGCGGGAAAACAGAATTGGGGCTATTAGATGAATCTGGCACAGGACTGGGGCTATTAGATGAATCTGGCACAGGACGACAGTCATTGTAGGCATGGCCGGCTAGACACAAATTGAGGCCTAAGGCAAAAATTATAACTGAAGCTTTCTTAGTATTTAACATATTATTATAAGTAATATTTAATTAAAAAATTAATTATATTTAGTAAAAAGAATTTTCCTTTTAAGATTTCAATTCTTACCACCCATAAGTTTAAAGTCATGGAGAACAAAAGAAAGAACAGTAACATATTAAGAAAAAAAATTTAGGCGTCAACGTAAGATGAATGGTTAAATAAATGAAAGATTTGAGGCAGTTTCAACCATGTCCCATTTTTTAATTCAAACAACAATGTGAATTAGTAAAATCAGTGTTATTAAATTGTTTAGCTCCAGATTACCCAATATTAAATTGCATTTATTCTAGGTTGTGTCAGAGATATATATAGGAGTTGGAATTAGTTTATACATGTTGGATTTTTATACAATAAGTAAATAATAAGGGAAGACAAAAAATAGCATACATCACCACTACTTTCTTCTGTCTGCTTTAAAGAAAAAAAAAATCAAAACAACCATCTTCAGACGTTGCTTGTCCTCAGCGCCTATTTTCCCAGATGTTTTCCAGATCCCACCCAATCCAAATCTGTTTACAGCGATTTGTCTATCCCTGCTTCACCATAGTCGCTGCCAGATCTTAATCCACAGATCTAGATATCTGCTGTAGCACTCTGTGATCCCAGATCTAAAATCTGAAATCTTCCCCTCCATTCCTGATTGCACGCAGCAGACCTCATCTTCCACATCTGCATGGGTTTTTCGATGAGAGAGGATTGTAGGACTGGACAACGTAGCTAGTAGAGAAGTACCGCTCCCGTTCTTAGTATAATAACCCCGACCCAACTTTGCGAGTGTGATATTGTCCACTTTAGGCCTACACTGCCTGTACGATTTTGTTTTTGAGCCTAGCCCACCAAGCCTGGCTCAAAAGGCTTCACACGAGGGAGAGGGGGCTTCCCGCAAATAAGTCCCCTCCCACATCCCATCTGGGCGATGTGGGACAGCATGGGCATCACAATCTACCACCCTTAAAATTAGAGCCGCCCTCGGCTCAGCTGAGTATGGGCCCATAACCCACAGGTCCGAGGATCGAAGCCTTGCTCTGATACCACTTTCTAACAACCCCGACTCGACTTCCCGAGTGTGATATTGTCTGTTTTGGGCCTACACTGCCTGCACAGTTTTGTTTCTGAGCCTAGACCCACCAAGCCTAAACCAAAAGGCCTCATACAAGGGAAATGGGGCTTCCCTCAAATAAACCCCCTCTCACATCCCCATCTGGGTGATGTGGAATAGCAGGGGCATCCCACTTAACAAGATTTCGTTTCTCGAATCCAGGAAAAGATGAAGGAAGAAGAAGAAGTGAAAGAATAGGAATCCACTCAAGAAAGAAGAAAAGGAGAAACATGAATCCACTCGAGAGAGAGGGGAGGAGTTTCAATCTCAATTTTCCATTAATAAATCATTGTCTCAAATGTAACCTTTAATTCAGTATTTAAAGGAAAATCCTAACACTAAAAAATAGGAAATAAATTAAAAGAGAAAATAACAAGAAAAATAAAAAAGAAACTTTAATAATTTTACAATTGGGGAGTAAAATAAAAATAAAAGGAAAACTAAATAAAAACTAATTTTCTCTAAGAGACCGGTGATCCGTTCTCTTTGTTTCTCATATTTTAACTTTGGGCCTTTTCCAGCTTTGATCACTTGGTCGCGGAGAATTACGCAATTTCCTTAGGGACCTATATAAGATATTTACGATGAAGTCTTGAGGTCCACTAAAATCTGAGTTGAGCCATGGTGTTCAAAATATTTAGTAACTTTACACGTGTGAGTCTTAACACTCATGACTTAGACCTATGGACACAGCATTGGACTTCAATAATCTTCAAATCTCAGTTTTGAGTCTTCAAGGTCCAAGAGCCATTCTATGTTCAATGATTTACATTGATGTCTATGATTGGATAAGCTTGATCTTCTTTTCCAAAGGACTTGATATCCAATGCATGTCTTCCCTTGAAACTTAGAGTTTATCTTCGTTACACTTGTCTCATCATAAACTTCCATTTGAAATATTAATTATCACAAGTCAATGGTTTGTTATCATCAAAATTACCTTATACCCTTGGATGAAACCTTGGGAGTAACAACTTAGTCAATTGATCAAATGGTCAAAGGACCACAGCTTGGGGAAATAATAAAGAATGAGAAAGAAAAGAATAAAAGGGAAATAGAGAGGAGAGGTGGACGGGAAACAGAGAGCTGGGCAAAGAAGGGCGTGCATAGAGGCGAAAAGCGTAGGCTGGAACACTGGTGATGGAGAAAGGAGAGGGTGAACTGTGGTTTGGGCGTGAGGCAGGCGGCTCGACAATGACAACAATGACTCAGGAAGGGTTGTAATGACCCGCCCACCCTGCACAATATTGTTCACTTTGGGCCTGATACACCCTCGCGACTTTGCATTGGAGTGTGCACCCATACACTCACCCAAAATGCATTGTGTTTGGGAAGTGGAGAACGGTAGCTTATATCCAGGATTAAAAAGGCTAGTGTAGGTGATGTGGGGCAATTTCCATCCCTACCAGTGCCTGATTGGCTATTTTTTCTCCCTCCACACACCCACACAATGGTTTTTGTCACTACTCTCACTTCATGACTCATGCACACATGCTCGCATTGCACTATTGTTACTCTCACTTCACGATCTATGTCCTTGCCACTACTCTCATTTTGTGGCATTCTCCCCCACTCTCGATTTGGTGCGGGCCATCATAGGGGTGAATCTGGGTTGTGGACGCTCTGGCGTGGGAATGGTTGGAGTGGTAGGGACATTGGGAAAGGGATCGGTGAAGAAGAGTGGCCAATCAATCAAAGGACCCACTATGATGGGGTAATAATTAAAACAAATGGGAAATAAAAATAGAGCATTATGTAGGTTGAACGCTATTGGGTTGGAGCGATGCAGGGGAGCACGGTTGAAGGGAAAGTGAAGGAAGGTACCTGGGCATGCGATGGTGGAGGACAAAAGCAGGGAGACTGGTTGTGAGGCAATGGCGTTGGAAAGAAGGGCGAGCGTCTAGCGGTGAGAGAAGATGGAACTTGAGCTATTGGACAAATTTGGCACAGGACAACGGTCACTGTAGGAGTAAATGGAGCATGTGTAATGCCTTGACCCGATGGTGGGACAAAATGCCGTTAATTTTTGTTTTTTTTTATAATATCCAATCAACCACAACCTAGTTGGGTTGGATCTTCAAATTTGCCAGAAGTCCATTATAGAAAATGTCACACGTGCTCTTTTCACGTGGACTTAAACACGTACCATATGTTCCCATATATTACACAAACAAACATATCCATTCATCTCATCAGAATTACAAACGAAAACATAGTGATTTACAAGCTTAGATTTATAGTACCACAAACGGTACTAAAATCAACAGGACATCATTTACATAAAAATAAACATAATAAACATATTTCCCATCATCGGGAAATACGACTGACTGCAAAGGGTCCCTCATCCTAAGTCAGAGGTAGAGGTTCCTCCTCCTTTGGTGCTAACCCTGCAATGTAAGGGACGTGAGCTCCAAGCCCAGTGAATAGATCTTAAAATAACACATTCATCAACATGTACATGTTAAACAATGCAGTCTAATCATAATAACAATAATGGTCTACTCTTACCATTTAAAATCACAGTTATTTACTCATAAATAGTCTACCTTACCATACTTATCAACTTACCATAAATGGTCTCATATACAATTTTACCTGAATTCATAATTGGTCTATTATACCAATTTATCAAGTCACCGTCACTATCATCTCACTGCCATAATACTGTCATACCACTGTTATACCACTGTCATACTGCTGTAATGACACTGACATACCACTTCCATACCACTGCCCAATGGTTTCGCATATCATTATCATACTTGAAATCATAATTGGTCTACTATACTAATATTTCAAGCCATCCGTGATATTGTCATGCCACCGTAACACCAAAGCACTATACTGACTATAAATGCATTAAGTCCACCTACGGTCAAAATGCAGCATCTTGCAAGAACATCTCCAATACACCTGGGCCGATATTGACACACCTGGGCTAGCAGATGCAAACCGACACACCTGGGCCGGTAATCGACACACCTAGGCCGATAATAGTGATAATAGTTTAATAGTTAAGGGTACGTGGAGGCAATATCAATATCATAAATGCTCAAGTTCTTACATCGGAGTATCTTATTAATAGTATCAACTTCATACTTCAGTCTTCATCATAACATGATGCTCAAGTTCTCACACCGGAGAATATCATTATCAATATTAACTTCATACTTCAATCTCTTATCATAACATGATGCTTAAGTTCTCACATCGGATAATAGCATCATCAATATCAATACCATGCATGATAAACATCATTAGTAATAAAATGAACATGTCTTAGCACATTATATCAAGTTTAGGCATATAAGTGGGTTCATTATTCGTTTATAGACTAGTAGACCTTGACTCCTTGGCACTGTGTTATGCTTTTGTTCTAACAGTTAGAACCAATTTTCATCCCTCACATGGAAGCAATGTCAAGTCTCGCATTCTGGCCTATTCGGTCTTTTCCATATCATGTATAATCCATAAAACTACTCATTGCACTAGATTTAGGTTTACAAAACCTAATTTACCGATCTCATATTATTAAGTCTCCTCATAGTAAAACGTAGAGTATCGCAGGTATCTGTTACACAAATAGAAATACAATGAATATACATTCATAATCAATTATAATACACATTCATAGACATTAAAATATACATGCATAGTATTTCAAATTTTTGTACTCTTTTTTTGAAAAACTCTAAGGGAAATGGTTGTGAGTCCTCATAGTAGGTTACTACTCCTTTTTAGTTAATATAATCAATCAAACAATAAAGTACTCAGTGCCCAGTCTCATATTGAGACTTTGCCCTGAAGGTACAAATAAAGATGCTCAGGTCACTACACATATTGTTTTCTGGAATTGACCATAAAGATGTATTGAGTTAGGCCTAGAGAGATAAAAAAAAAAAATCACTCAGTGCCCGATCCCTTCTTTTCTACCGAGAGGCAAAGTTAATTGTTCAGTTACTGATAGATATCGGGCTGTGTTTCCTCTGCGCCACAGATAGAGGGTATCGGCCTAGAAGTGAATACATAATATAATAAGGTAAACAATAGTTAGTATTACTTTTAACTTAGAATTATAGGCCTTTTCAAATTATCATCAAAGATTAAGATATTATCCAACACAAATCTAACTTAATCAGTTTAAACAAAACTTTTAAAAACCAGTTATGGGTTCCTCAGAACCAGGTATTGTAGCTTTAGAACTTCCGAGTCACTGCCTAAATTCTAGGTTTTATCAGACCCTTCGGAACTTAGGTTCACCCTTCGGAACTTCCGAAGTTCAGGTTTTGAAACTTCCGAGCTTGTTCCGAACAGAAAACAACAAAATAGGAAAAAATTGGTCTCGGTCTGCATCAGAACTTGCTGAGGTCTGCTCGGATCGTCCAAGAGGTTCTGATCGTCCGAAGATGCCCTCAGAACGTCCGTGTCTTATCAATAGAGGTAGAGAAAATGGTTGTCCTCTACTTGCTTCAGAACCCCGAACAGGAGTTCGGAACTTCCGAAGACTGATTCTCGGAACTTTCGAGAGTCGTCTTCTTCATGCAGTCAGTTGCAGACTGCTGTGATGGGACAATCCACTTGAATATGAATTCAAAAACAGTGGGCTTCCTGAGTTCGTTTTTCACAACTATCAGGTTAGATACGTTTTACAATCAGTTTAGTATAATTTTGAAATAAATTAGACAATCAGCAGATAAGAAAAACCTATGATTTTAAGAATAAAACCAGTAAAACAAATGAAAAATCAAAGTTTCCACTAACTTTCAAAATTGATTTTGAGACTCAAATCTAAACCAAATTTAACTCTGTTTTATCCTAAACATACTAGAATTTGAAAATGAATTTAAAGGTTACCTTCGCTTTCGAAATTGACAACCAATTGTGAAGAACATATGGAAAAGGTAGCAACTTAGAGGAAGAAGAAGGGGATGAAGCAACAAAATGAACTGAAGATTTCATTTGCTAAAGTTCTGTTTGAATAGAGAATGAGCCTGTCCCTTTTTATAATGAAAAGAATGAAAGGATAAGCATTATCCAAAGTTTTGGATAAGCATTAATTAATGTTTTAGATGATGTTTATCTAAAACATTATCCAAAACATTATCCTTGATGTTTATCTAAAACATTATCCTTGATGTTTATGCAAAATATTATCCAAAACATTATCATTGATGTTTATCCAAAACATTATCTTTGATATTTATCCAAAATTTTATCCTTTTATTTTTTCTAATTAAATAAATAAAGTTCAGGTATTTACAATTTTGCCTTTTCAACTTCAAGGAGTTGGATCAATGAGTTGTGGAGCTCATATTGGGTTAAACTTGGACTTTTCAAAAAACACAATCTGTAATCTTCATGATTAATGGATAACAAAACATGATTATTTGCACAAAATCACACAATTAAGCCTAATTATGGGTCAGGGTATTACATCATGTAGTAGAGAAACATCGTTCTCGTTTTCAACAGGATTTGGTTTCTCAAATCCACAAGAAGATGAGGAAGAAGAAATAAGATAATGGAAATCCACCCGAGGAGAAACGGGAATCCACCCAAGAAAGAGGAAATGATTTTCAATCTCAAATTTTCATTGATTAATCATTGTCTCAAATACAACCACTAATTTAGTATTTATAAGAATATCCAAGACCTAAAAAATAGGAAATAAATTAAAAATGAAAATAATAGGAAAAATAAAAAGTAACTAGATAATAATTTTACAATTGAGGAAATAAAATAAAATAAAGGAAGACTAAATAAAAAATAATTTTCTCGAATTTGGGTCATCCGAGTTTTCGATTTTCTTTAGCAGAGTCGTGTCAATTGTGGGTTGTTCTACATCACTATCAAATCATAGTTAGGGTGTGAACTCATTAATAATTGGTTCAATCAACTCAAAACAATTCACAATCTATGTTTACTGTTGCAATCATACAATTGTGGATTTAATCATCATCGTCATCGTTAAAATCCCATTTGTAGATCTAGTCTTAAGGGCGACAAATACGAAATCAGACTACAAAAATCGTTAAACCCAATTGTGATCACATCCTTAAATAGAATAATTATCATGTTGATGATGATATGTATACATACCATAGCTTCAAAGTCTAATTGTCTCTTGGCTCTTTAGTCTAATAGTCCCTTGGGTCTTTAGCCTCTCTCTCCTCCTCCTCCATCTAGCACCTATATGCTACTTTGGTCCTTAGTATTAGAATTTAATATATCTTAAATTATATGTAAGACATTGGATCAAGGTTACATAGAATTAAATCCTAATAACATATCTTAAAGTCAATAATAAGGAAGATCACCTGAAACCCTTCGTTTTGACAAGCTGTGCCATTAACATGAATTTCGATTATCTCTAATCAATTTATACAGTTTAATATAATCTAAGCATTTTCAAAGGTGCAATAGAGATCTCTTCTTAGTTCATTATTTATGTCTCAAGCTAGTCATAAAAGAAAGAAATTAGAGATAATTTGCCTTCAAAGTCTAAAGGTGTAAGGTGCTCAACCCATGGCCATTGTGCGATCCATGTCTTATTGGGCCCAAACTTGACCCATTAACATTTACAAGGAGAACAATTTGGCCCACAATCTCCAAAGCCTGCAAAATCAAGCCTTTCACTCAATCCCTTTCCTAGAAGAAATGTTTAACAAAAGTTACTCTTAATTGTTTCCTAAAATAAGTATAGTATATTCTTAGAGAAGTTCTACAACTTGCATATGTTGCTCTTTAACTATTTAAGTCTATTCTATCTCAATAAACTTTCTAATGCATTACTTGTCAATGTTGATTACTATGTTTGTCAATACTGTAGAGCTCATTATTCTTGTTATAATGAGCACTCTCTTTTGTTCAATAGAACTCTTTATTTAGCCAATAATGAATACACTTAAAAAGGTAGACAAATATTGGTTCAACTATTTATAGAATATATCAATATCATTTTCAATTTCCTCCATTGAATGCGAAATAATAGATGTCATATTCCTTAAAAGTTTGAAATGAATCTTCCACAATGATATGTATGCTTATATGACATGGACACAATGTGCATCCATTAATTGTCTCGTATTGATGGAAAATGATCATTGTGACATGTCGTGCCTTTTCCAATGTAACCTGCAAATATCTGCCACTCAATTCAACTGAAAAAGAAGAAGACACACTTTTATGCCCTACTTGTCATGAATTTTATCATCGGATTTGAATTCATATCGCTCACAGTTTCTTTCCATTAGATGTTCAATGGTTACTACACATTGTGATGTGACCTACATCCAAATTTGATGATTTTTTAGAGGTTAGAAGTGATTGTTTGTTTAAAGTTTTGACTTGTGAAAATCATAAATGAGATGAAATACACGTCAAAGAATATCATAATCCATCTACAATATAAATTGAAGCTCTCTCACACACAACACACACCGGCACGTGCGCAACTTTAATTCATATGATCTTGAAATCTTCTTTTTATCAAACTTTGAGAGTCAAATATCTTGCTTTTGGAACAACAAATAATTGAATCTCAATTAAAAGTTTCATTTATTCAAATTCATTCAAATTTTAGATTTATAAGAAAATGATTTAATGATAATAAAAAGGATTACAAAAATATCTCCCACACTCAAAAATAGTTTATACCATCCTTGCTGGATTATATGACAAAGTCAACTTGTCAAGTAGTAATACCAACTTCTTAAGTGAATTTCTTTAATTCCAAAAGAAGAAAACATTTTCCTCAATAGTAGTAATATGTGTTTAAGAAAAGGCCCGTTTTTAAGTATAAATTACGTTGTAAGTGAATTTCTTCATGTGGAAGGAAATGAAATGATAGTGATTCGATTGGCTTGAATATTCTTCTTGCATTGATGGCATAACTACTAGAAAAGTTTTTGTACTCTCTAATGTTATGTAAAAAATAGAAAGATAGATTGACAGATGGAGAGAGAGAGTTGTCCGGAGAAACTTACCTTCATGTAAAAAAATTCTTATTTAAAGACCAATGGTCTTTTATGGTACAAGTTTATTTAATGGCCAATGGTTTTTTATGGGATAAGTGGGGCAAATGGTTCAAGGGCCTAGAAATTACAAAGCATGTAGTTGGGTATTGATAATGGACTAATGGCTAAACTCAAACAATGTACGAAAAGTAGTCTTGAGATGGTGTGGTGTAAGAAATACCAGTGTTATTTATAATAAAAAATACACTTATCGTTATTTAAATAGTAAAAAAACACTGCAGAGATTAAAATGGAGAGAGAGATAGAGAGAGGGAGAGATATTTCCCATAGGTTCATGATACATTTTGTAAAGTAAATCTTATTTTTTATAAAAGAAAATGACTTTATAATATATTTAGTTTAAAAATGATAAAGAGTAAAATGAAATTAAATAGAGAAATTCGAGCTTAGGATCAGTCAGAGTTCATTTAACCCATTCTATTTTATTTTCACTATTTTCAATCTACTAGACACACCTAGAGAAGAAACACAAAACAAAATTGTCCAACTATATAGCTAATAAAATAGATCTATCAAAACTAGGTAAAAAATCCCCTAGTGCTATAACATTGCACAATTCATAGAGACACTAATCACAAAAGTCCTAGATAAAATTTTGAATTTGATTATTTCACTTATGTAGAGGTTACTACAATCTTTTATAATGACCCGAAACGCCTATTATTCCATACACGTGGCATAGAGAGAGATGATTTATCATTTTCCCGATATTCACCTACATATTTAATAGAAAATGATGATTTTCTTTTAAAAAATAATGACTTGTATTTATATACTCTTTCTGTCCCAAATTAGTTGTCCTATATAGATTTTAGAATTATCCCAAAATAGTTGTTTCATTTGTATTGGAGTAATATAAAGTGTGTTGAAAATTAATTAGATCACATATAGTGCTAGTCTTATATAATGAGTTCTTTAAAAAACACAAATATTTTAAATGAGACTAGTAAAATGAGACGGAAAGAGTATAATTAAAGGTATTTTCTAAAAGAAGATTTATTACCTTTTCCATTGACCTAAACAGAGACAGAGAGATGGAGAAGAATAATTCAAGACCAAAAGAAAGCCATTATAAAATCGTCTAAAACAGTGACAATATCAATATTTACATAGTGACAACTTCAACCAAACACAATTTATAGATTACGATAATTTTTTTTTTATAAGTCATGGGTATCTTTACTCCACAATAAATATGAGACTAATTAGATAAATAAAGATTTGCTGAAGAACTTTCCCCACTCAAAGTTCATAACCAACGAAATTACATAATTATTTATTTAAGAAGACCCATAATTAATTTGACAATGGGTTTATTTATGACTGACTATAGAATAGGACAATTCCCATAGGGATGTTCATGTATCACATACCAAGCATCACATCTGCGACATGACTTTGGAGCTTCATAATATACATCCTTCTTCTCATCCTTTTTCTCATCTTTGGGTGGTCCTACACTCACAAAACAGGCGGTTTTCTGGAATTTCCTCACCTTCTTTATGATCAAGGCCGGGTCGGCATCTCCGATGACGGTGGCTGTTTTCTTGGAAGGGTCCAGCACAATTGAATTTACACCTTCTAGGTCTGCTACCAATTTCATCACCTTCCTCCTGCACTTTGAACAGAGCATCTCCACTGACACGACAGTTTTCTGCAACAACTTTCAGGCTTAGTACGTGTTCTGAGCCACAGACAAAATGGCAGAAACCTAAGAAAAATAGTAGAATGGCAAAATGTACTTGGCCCACAAGTGTCAGTGAACAGACTGCTATCTATGGAAAATGAAAAAAAAAAAAACGGAGCAAATGAAAAAAAAATAAAAATAAAATAAGAAATATGAGTGCACACAACCTTTGACATGGTTTTGATGCACAGCTCCAAAATGGGTAATGGCAAATATGGGCGGAAAAGATGGATGCAGTGTTGGTATTTATAAAGTTCATTTCTTTTCATTGAGTTCTCAATTTCTGCTTATTCATTGTTTGTCAATCCATTTATTTTTATTTTTACTAATTATGTTTCAGTAACTTTGTTTGGAAGGACAATAGCTGCCATAATTAAAGAAGAGGGATGGAGAAAAGTGGGTAGTAGAAGTAAATATTTGTCAGAGGAATTCTGTATGGACCACTTATGAACACTCGTTGGCATTTAATATGAGTTGTCATGTGAATTATTTAGAGAATTCTGGTTGGAAAAGTTTAAGTTGGATTTTCCTAGTTAGATTGATGTATTAGGTTGTTTTAGTTTGACAAATCTTGAAGTTAGTAGCTGACAAGATTATAGCTTAAAGCAACTAATAAATGAATTTATAAATATAGTTATTAATTGGGGAAATTCATAGCCATCGTTATAAAATAGCACAATGACAATAGCAATAATGACCCAACTAGTAGCATTGGTGACATGATAGGATAGGATTCTCACAATTTTGGCAATCCAAAAGAAATAATAGAAGATTCATGAGAGTGGCAATTCCAGAAAATTTAATATACACAAGTGGTTTAGTTGGTTTGAATTTTAAAAATTAGATTAGAAGTCTTGAATTTGACTCTTTTTAAATTTAGTTTTGATATAAGGGATTTTCAGATAAGTTCATGCATTCTTAAAGATTAATTTCACATCTAATATGGAGTAAAAATAATCCATAGAAAAAAAAAGTCAAGAAAAATTCAATTAAGCCCTTGATAATAACAGCCAGAGGCACAGCTTGAAGGTATCCCATAAAAAGGCTTGGCTTATTAAACATCAAAAAATTCAGTTTTACTTATTATTCTAGCCCTTTAATCTAAATGACAAAACAAGCTGGCAAATTTAATCAAGTGAGTGGTACACAGTTATTTTCTTAATTCAATAAGCTATTTTTGATAAATGGAATTCATCGCCATCTTCTCCTTTTTAATTTTGAGATATCAATGATCCTTTCTTGCATTTAAGGTCTTAGGAGGTTCCATAAGAAACTGCATCTCAGGTTTTTGAAGTTGATATTATGCAATAGTATAACATGTTACGCTTCAGTTTTTGATGAAGTTTCAATACCTTAGGCAGCCGGGTGCAACTTCAGCAGTAGGTTAGGCTGAGACAATGATGTGGCGTAGGAGAGGCATAGGAGACAAAAGCAATCTATAATAAACTCGTTCTCTCCAATAGCAAACTTTTTAAATTCGAGGACGAGCTCCTTTCGAAAAGGGAGAAAATGATGTGAGCATTATGAATAAAAGAGAGTTACATGTTGATTCTAAACATGTACAAGCGGTTACACTGGAAGTATATTGAGCTCCACAAGAATAGTTGTAAGGCCAAACCTCTAGTTTCAAATGAGAGTTACAAATCCGAGTGGGTTGGTGGCTACAAAACCTACAATTAAGGTGCAATGGCATGTCGTCTCTCTCTCCAAAGACCACTAAAAGTCCTAATTGGGGTTGGATTAATGAGAGGGGGCACATGCATGTGGAAGGATTTGATTGGTGGTGACAACACACCCATCCAATGTAGCGGGTTTTGATTTGGTGCTAAATTTTTCCCTTGTTTTTTTATTGCTTATATGATGTAACACAATCCTAGGATAGCACAACCATGCCCATGCGGCTGGTTTTTCTCTTGTTCTTTCATCTCCTAGAGTGCTATAAATAGAGGTGTAATGGAGCCATGTAAAACACACAAATTTTGGAGTAAAACTTGAAGTTTAAAGACAAGTCTCTTGGGAAATTTCCTAGTTAAGTTTTTTTCTTTGATACAAGTTTTTTATTTTTGTTTTGAATTAATTTAATTCATGCAATCATCAAGAAAGATTCTACATTAACTTAATTAGATCTGATTGGTATGATTAGAATTGCACATTTAATTTAATTCAATCAAAGGTCGAATCTAGTTTCATTGGAACTTGGCTTCACCGCGGATCTTGCATGTTGTCAATTTCTGGGTGGAATTTGGGGTCTTTTCTATTCTTCCTGTGAGAAGTTAGATTTGATTCATCATTTCTAACTGAGTTTTTGATTCCCAAATGTTGGGGTGAAATTCAATCAGTGGATTGGAAAGGATGAGAGATCTGAGGAGCTCTTTGAAATTTCGGGTGGTTGTGTAATTCGGGATTTCTCAAGGGCTAAGGAGTTTGAGCCGGTTTGAGTTCAATATTCATTTTATTGAAGGCATAGAGAGGATCTCTTAATTGACCTTTCATCAGTTGGTATCAGAGCTTGTTTCCTTCACATACCTGTGATTGGCATGCGCCTTTCTTTCGTTATGCACTTTGCTATTATTTTTGGGAGATGTTCTTTACCTTTTCTTTGTACCAAGCAACCTCACTCTTGGGAGTGCGATGCACTGTACTCTTCATACCTCAATGACATGAGGATACGCCAAACTCAACCAGCGAAAGAAGGGATAAATGCACAGTTTGAGAATATGAATGGACATGTGGAAAACGACCTAACTAAAAAGATGGTAGAATTGAGAGAGGTCTTTTCAAACCTCTCCAGGAAGTTGGGTGAAGTCAACAGATGTGGGCATCAAGCATTCCATTGACCATCTAGATCACCTTCCAACAAATGTAGAGCCTCCTGGTCTGGGTTTCATGGTTTCTATAACAAGAGTGTTGTAGATGGTCAGTTCCATCAGCAGAGGATTTGGCCGAAGTGTCGTGACAGGAAGCCGAATAGGAGACCTTTGAGGGATGACGAAGATGAGACCTTCGGCATCAAGATTGATATCCCCGAGTACTCTAGCGGTATGATAGGAGTTGGATTTTTAGATTGGGTAGAGACAGTAGAGAATGTATTTGATTGGAAAAATAAATATAACCTAAGCGCGTATAGTTAGTAGATATTAAGGTGAAAGGAAGGTCATTGGCATTGTATAAAGAAGTCAAAATGGAAAGACAAGCCAGGGACAAGGAAAAAAATCCAATCATAAGATAAACTTCAAAATTTGATTATAAAACCTTCATGGATACTAATTACACATAGGACATGTTTCATAGATTGCAAAAGTTGAAGTAAGGTAACAAGACGATAGAAGATTATACGGAGGAGTTCCACCTCCTGTTGGCTTGAAATAATCAGGAAGAAACGGAGGAGTAGAGTGTTACAAGATTTATTGAAAGCGTATGACCCTTCATAGAAGATGCCATGGCAGCCTTCAACTTCTTGAATTGGTCGATGCATACAGGAAGGTTGTTCAATACAGGAGGAGTCAGACTGGAAGCATATTGGGCCCCACAAGAGGAGTTGCAAGGCCAAACCTCTAGCTTCAAATGAGAGTTACGAATCAAAGTGGATTGGTTGTTACAAAACCTACAATTAAGGTACAATGGCATGTCGGCTCTCTCTCTCTCCAAAGACAACTAACCTTTGGAGCAAAAAACCATGTCAACGCCATCATATCATATCTCTCAGATTATCACAAATGGCAGCTTAGCCCAGTCGGAGAGAATGAAAGACACGTGATTCGGATAATGAAAAATAGTCTCTCTAACAATAGAAGAGTACATATAATTTGTCACAAAGTCTTCCAATTGTGATTGCAATCATATTGATGTTGTGTTGTTTGATATTTTTTCAATGTAAATCATTGATTTGATGTTTCTCATGTACTTAGAGCTATCACTCTTGTTTGAGTCTTATACTTCGGAGTTTCTCATTTTTTTAATGAATAAACTACTACTTATCATTAAGAGGTGTTGGATTAATAAGAGGTGGCACATGAAAGGATTTGATTAGTGGTGACAATACACCAATCCAATGTAGCAGGTTTTGATGCTTATAGTTTTCCCTTGTTTTTTATTGCTTATATGATGTAATACTATCCTAGGATAGCACAACCATGCCCATACCCATGGGGCTGATTTTTTTCTTCTTTTATCCCATAAAGGTGTAATGGAGCCATATAAAACACACAAATTTGGTACTAGAAGCTTGAAGTTTAAAGACAAGTCTCTTGAGAAATTTTCTAGTAAGTTGTTTTCTTTGATACCAGTTTTTTAATTTTGTTTTGAATTAATTTAATTCATGTAATCATTCATAAAAATTCTACATTGACAATTAGATTTAATTGGTATGTTTGAAATTGCATTTTTAATTTAATTCTATCAAAAGTCAAATCTAATTTCATTGAAAACTTATCTTCACTGAGGATATTATATGCTAACAATTTCTCATTGAAATATGGGTCTTTTCTACTTAGATTTGATCCATCATTTCTGATTATTTTTCAATTGTCAAATATTATAGTGAAATTCAATTAATAGATTAGAAAGGATGATAGATCAAAGGAACTCTTTAAATTTCCAAACAATTACGTAATTCAAGATTACTCAAGTATATAGAAATTTGAGCAGATTCAAATTTGGCATTCATTTAATTGAAGACACAGAAAATCTACAAACCTACCTTTGCCTTCAACTAACTAACCATAAGATATGATTTCGTATTGTGCTGAACCAACTTTATCACCTTCCTCCTGCACTTTGATCGGAGCATCTCCACTGACACCACAGTTTTCTGCAACTACTTTCAGGCGTAGTACTTGTTCTGAGCCACTGACAAACTGGCAGAAACCTAAGTAAAGTAGTCGATGGCAAAATGTACTTGAGCCTCTGCCACAAGTGTCAGTGAACACAGACTACTATATATGAAAATTAAAAAAAGTAAAACAAGGAAGAGAGTAAAATGAAAAAAAAAAAATGAAAAATAAAAATAAAATATGAAATACGAGTGCACAACCTTTGACAAGGTTCTGATGGACAGCTAGAAAATGGGTAATGGCAAATATGGGCGGAGAAGATGGATGCAATGTTGGTATTTATAAAGTTCATTTCTTTTCATTGAGTTCTCAATTTATCATTATTCATTGTTTTCCTATATTTTTTTTAAAATTTTTCTAATTATCTTTGAGTAACTTTGTTTGGGAGGAGGATGGCTGCCATAATTAAAGAAGAGGGATGTAGAAAGGTAGGTAGCAGAAGTAAATATTTGTCAGAGGAATTCTGTATGGACCACTTATGAATACTCATTGGCATTTAATATGAGTTGTCATGTGAATTATTGGAGAATTCTGGTTGGAAAAGTTTAAGTTGGATTTTCCTAGTTAGATTGATGTATTAGTATGTTTTAGTTTGACAAATAAAGAAGTCAGCAGCTGACACAGTTGTATTCATGATATGATAGGATAGGATTTTCAAAATTTTGGCAGATGCACAGGAAACCGTTGAAGATTGATGAGGATAATATTTGGAGAAAAATTAATATGCATGAGTAGGTTAGTTGCTTTGATTTCTATTTTTCTCGAATTTATTTACATTTGATTAGGGCTAAAATTTAAGCTGGGTCAGATGAGATTTTAATAAACTCAATTCAATCCATGTCAAAATTTATTGAACCTGATGGAATCTGACCAGAATTGTTGACCCAAAGTACTCAACTCGACCCGAGCCAAATTTATGACCGTAGTCAACTCAATTGGTGTTTAATAACTTAGTGCAAGCAAGTCGAGTCGTGTTATGTCGAGTCGAGTCTGGTTGATTTTAAATTGCTCAACCAGACCCGACCCAAATTCATGTGGGTTTTTATTTTTCTAACTCGACTCGATCCGAAATATACAAATACATAGCCCAAACCCACTGATTTCTCGGGTCAGATAATGCGGGTCGGGTTAAAACCCGACTCAAGTTTCGTTATGCTTTGTTATCATGCATGTGCATCCACATATGAGTGGATGGTGGAAATTAGGTTGTGTCCATGTGACTACGAATTGGTGACCGATGAGGGTCTGATAGGCATTCCACAGTTGGTGATCATTGGGGTCTAATGGCCATATGCTAGTTGATGACCAGTTGGGTCAGATAGTCAACTATGACCTTTAGTCAAGTCCTTAGACTGAGTTGATGACTAGAGGGGGGACCTCTATGACCATCGACTAAGCTGATGGTCGTGTAGGCTTGCTATGCAAGACATGCAAATATTGGTGAGTGAGTGGGAGTCGTGTCATTTTGACAAACCAATTGATGTGTGGTATGTTGTGATGGTCAGCTTATGACCGACAAGCCTGGTCTGCATACCATTATATAAGTGGTGGATTACATGGACACATGGGATTAGGGATCATGCATCATTATTGGCATTTTTGCATTACATGCATTATTTATCATATAATTGTATATTCTTTATCGATCTTGATTATTTGGGAATTCCTGGTTGAATATGCTACACGTTTATGTTTGTTTTTTTTACTGGACTTGGAGCTCATTTCCTTTACATTATAAGATTTCCTTTGGAGTAGGGCTGAAATCGGGTCAAGTCAGGTCGGGTTTCTTAAAACCCGACCCAAGTCAATATTTGTGGAACTCGACCCGACCGAACCCGAGCTATTGACCTGAAATTTTCGACTCGACCCCACCCAAATTCTAACCCAAATTTTGACCCAACCCGCATTCTGAACCCATTTTATCCTAATTTTAGCCGGGTTGGGTCAGGTCAGGTTAACTTGAAAATTCTTCTACCCGACCCGACCCAATTCCATCCAGAATTTTGTCTTCTCAGCCCGACCCCACCCGCATGATTTCTCGGGTTGGATCATGCAGGTCGGATCAAAATCCAGCCCGAGTTTCACCCCTACTTTGGAGTTAGATTAAGGTGAAGCTCAGAAGTAAACTTAGGATTTTCTGAAACGGCTAGAGAGAAGTCTTAGATCATTTAAAATTTTAATTTTAGAGACGATTAGTTTGATTTGGATTTGTTTATTTGAGACACGTGGAGTGTCCTTTGAGGATCTGTAATTAATTTTAATTATGGTTTGAGACTTTGTATTTATTCTGTGGGTGTGAGAATGTGAGATTAGTTATTAATTCTCTTTAAAAATTATTTGGTTTATTTTGTGGTTGGCTTGAATGACAAATCTGATGTGAAAATTTATTATGTTCGATCACTTTTATTATGGGTTATCTTTCCGCAACTCTGAAATGACTTTTGTCAACCATGCGAAAAAAATGGAGTCATGTTCGGACGTTCTCATATCGAGTTGGTCTTTTTAATTCAAGTAGCGCCATGTTTACTCTTCAGATGGACGAGATGCTACAAAATACACTTAGATACCTGAAGTATAGATGGTCTGCTGCAAGTGCTACAGTGAGTTGGTGAAGCATATTTAGAAAGTCCTGCATGGCATGCTTGCCAGGTTTAGTAATCATATAAAATGAAAATAATCTATAATTTATTTAGAAAATAGGAATTTGTTCTCAATAAAAGTATCTAACCATCCGAAAATAAGGTCATAAAAATCAGCAATAACACTTGGAGCTATTGTTTTTAACCTAAAAACTTCATTTTTTCAAATTTAATTATTCATTTTCCTGGCTTTATGAATGATAACTGACAGATGAAATTCTGATTAGGAGACAAACTTTGGTATTATTTTAGATCAATCAAAAGTTTTTTTCTTTAGAATATGATCATTGAACTTGAAAATGATGTCACTTTGGGCATTTTGAAAATTCCACACTCACCTCAATATAGGACATGGCAGAAATTCCAACTCAAGTAGGAACCAACAAATCACATTTAAAAAAATAAATTACAAACCCATCAACATGGCTAACATTCGGATTTTATTTTGTATATCTCAATTTTTAATAAAATGAGACACCCATTTTTAAAATTTTTTTTTTCTTTTCATTTTAACCTTTGTTTTTTTATTACCAAATCGTCCATCATCTTGGGGATAAAATAAAAAAATAAAAGTGTTCCATTTAAAAAAAAAAAAAAAATGAGGTCTATAAAGTGAAAGTGCATCCATTGTCAAATTGAACAATTACCATCTTAACCATATTGTACAAAGGCCCATCATAATATGGAAGGCTATAAAATTTACAATTAAGGTGCAATGGCATGCGGTCTCTCTTTCTCCAAACACAACTAAAACTCCTAATTGGCGTTGGACTAGTAGAGGTAACGCATGCATATGGACGAATTTGATTTGCGGTGACAACACACCAATCCAATGTAGCGGGTTTTGATTTGGTGCTAAATTTTTCCCTTAGTTTTTTACTGCTTGATGTCATGTAACACTATCCTAGGTTAGCACAGCCATGCCCACGTCCATGGTGCTAGTTTTTCTCTTGTTTGGAGCCATATAAAACACAAAAATTTGGGAGTAGAAACTTGTAGTTTAGAGACATGTCCCTTGGACAGTAAGTTATTTTCTTTGATACTCGTTTCTTATTTTAATTAATTAAATTCATGCAATCATCCTTAAAGTTCTACATTAACTTAATTAGATTTGATTTGTATGATTGGAATTGCATCTTTAATTTAATTTAATCAAAAGTCAAATCTAGTTTCATTAGATACTTGATTTCACCGCGGATCATGCATGCCGATAATTTCTCGGTGAAATCTGGGGTATTTTCTATTCTCTCCGTGAGAACAGATGTTTCATTAGATACTTGATTTCACCGAGGATCATGCATGCCGATAATTTCTCGGTGGAATTTGACGTATTTTCTATTCTCTCCGTGAGAAGATCAGATGTTTCATTAGATACTTGATTTCACCGCGGATCATGCATGCCGATAATTTCTCAGTGGAATTTGAGGTATTTTCTCTTCTCTCCGCGAGAAGCTAAATCTGATCTATCATTTCTAATTGAGTTTCCAGTTGCCAAATGTTAGGGTGAAATTCAATTAGTGGATTGAAAGGGATGAGAGATCAATGAACTCGCTGAAATTTTAGGTGCTTATGTATTTTGGAGTTTCTCAAATGTTTAGGAGTTTGAGCGGAGTTTGAGTTTGTCATTCATTTAATTGAAGGCATAGAGAGGTTCTCCAAACGGACATTTGCCTTCATCTTTTGATATCAAAAGTTGTTTCCTCATATTTAACTAGACCTAATTTTCCTTTTGCCGTTCTGTTGACATTAAACTTAAGGCAATTTTTAATTTCTTTTCTTGTCCCTTTGAATATAATGAATTTATTGAAGATGTAACAGACGTAAACATCAATACAAAACCAAGAAAATTTTTGCTACCTTGGGTAGCATTTTGATTTATCATCACTTCATTTTTTTTTTTTTTCAAACATTTGTTTGCACTATGCCCTTACACCACAACTTGGTTCCAAATCTCAACAGATACTGTGCGTTTCGGCCGAGATATGATACGGCCGAGATATGCACAGCATCGACTGAAATATCTCGAGATTTTGCATATCAGCCATGCTTACCAAATCTCAGTCGAGATCTCAGTCCTGATATCGGCCAAGATTCAGTAATATCGATCAGGCATTTTTTAAAAAGAAAATGAAAAAAAATGAAATTACTTAAAATAATCCATTTTTTTACTATTTTTTTTATTTCTACAATTTATAACTTAAAATGGCACTCATTAACTAAGTAAATAAATTATGAAATAACTATTACAATTTTTCCTCATTTATCTATTTTTTTGTAAATTTTCACCATTTTATTACTAATTATTTAATTAAATGATATCGTAACTTCAAAATTATATTGATGTAAATGCCTAATATTTTATGAAAAAAATTACATATTCAATGAGCAAATAATTATCTGCAATTTCTATAAAAATTCAGCCCAGATCTTGGTCGATACCGAGATCTCTTTCGGCTGATTTTTCTACCCATGACAACAACCCATTGGGTGGATTGGAACATTAATAAGGTCTTTAATCTCTCCAAAATATTAGGCTTTTAGTCTATTGGTGTTACACATGTATTGGGAGGCTTCACTGATACTCGAGTTTACATCAATCATCAGATATCAAAAATCAGTGCTATATATCGTTTTTGACCATTTAATCTATAACAATGAAATAGACAACTGTAACAATTTCATGTTATATGGAACGACATTGGACCAATGCTGAGTATGGGACACCTTTTTAGGCAGCAATCAATTTTCTTCACGAGACGGTACTACAGCTGGACAGCTGTTCAGCCATGTCCTAACCGACATTTGAAACAGCTATGGTATTAACTGTTAAGCCAGCCATCTGGATGCACTAATTAAGAACGGCAACCAATTCCAATGATAAAAACTTAGGGAACAATTGTGTATCTTTTTCACCGCTTAAATGATGACAAGTGATCAAAAGGACAAGTCCGATAAGAACACCTCTTGGTGGATAGAATTGAAGACCATTTACCCTATTTGTTGGGGAAACCAAACCATGACGGATGTCATTACTCTTATCAGATTTATCTCCCCATTTTCCGAGAAAAGGGAATGTTACTTTTCCCTCACTCCAGCTAAATACCAAACAAGAGCAGGAGAACATTGACTCGATACAAGGAAAGGTTCAAGTGAAAAACTAAGATGGTAGTACAAACCCTTAAAAGTCCAGCTACCGTTTTAAATGGTAGCATGTGCCCTGAGATGGCCGTCCTTTTCTCTCTGCATATTACATCCTTATAAAGGCAATGACCCAAGTGGTTGCAATATCGCTTTCCTGAAGCCAAAAAGAATAGCAAATTTTAGTTTTCACCAGCCACCATTCACCCATAAAAAATTCAGTTGATGTCAATGTTTCTTCCTGTAAAAATTAGTTTTTCATTCATGAGAAATTTAGCGACACAAAAACGTACACCTGCTGCCAATGTTTCTGCCCATGAGGATTATGGAAAACGGAGGCATATAATATGGACATCATCAGGGCCTCAGCCCCATATGTACAGATCTGGGTGAATGAACTTTTGTCTTTTGCCCAGGCACAAATTTGATAATTCTCCCCATGGAACATGACCCACAGCCTGAAAAAGCCCCAGGGGGTTATCCCAGTTGGTTTGGGAGCAAGATCTCTACAAGGAGGTCTCGAGTTCAAACCATGGGAGCCCCAATGAAGGGCCACTTCCCATTGGAATATGTAGAGTCAAATCCCATCGAATTACCCGGTGTGTGCAGATAGGGAGGTTGTCACACACTCCGGAGGACTAGTTGGGTACGATGTTTGGACACCTCCGGGCCTCAAAAACAATAAAAAAATTGAACGTACATCTAATACTGAATGTTGCAGTATGCATGCACATTCAGTCCCACTACTTCATACTGATTGTTCTACCTAATATGGTGTAATCTAATGGATTAAGATAACGTATTTTCACAATTTATATATAGATAAATTTGTATGCAGGCAAGATTTTCTGCCTCAAAAATTCTATAAATTAACCCACACACGAATGCAAATTGATGAACAGTATCTTGAAGGCATTTTCATGTACATCCAAACTACAACAGTGAATACAGAGGTGCACTAGGCACTAGACCCCAATTAAATTGATGATTTGGGTGTGTGTTTGTTTTTGAGATAGTTGCAACAATGAGCACTTACCATGTTTCAATTGTGCAGTATGTGAATTGAAAGTTATATTCTATTGGGTTCCACTTTTCCCAATGAGCAAAATGAAATGTGAATTTCAAGTGAACAGTCACTACAGGGCTGCCCATAAGAAAACCAAATTCCTATATACGGGAAATCTAAGAGATGCCAAAAACTGGGTCCACTCTGAATCTCTGATGAAATTGGCCTTCAGTATTTGGGTACCTTAAATACTCACAAAGTTGCATCACTTTCTTTACTCTTCATTTGTTGGTAGCAGCTTACTATCTTCTGATCCAATTCATAATAATAGGGCATCCTTTTCAGAGGCTTCAAATCCAGATCAATAAAATAAGCCTACCAGAGGGAAATTTTGAAAGTTTAAAGATTAGATGGCAAAATAATATAGTTGGAGAAAGAGATAATATTTACAAGTTTTAGAATAAATAAGCAAATAATTCACATCTCAGTGAAAAGAAACCAGCAAGGATCCTAAGCCATGTGATTGCAATGCTTGCTAGAATGAGTACAATGTCCACTACACCTGCAGCATTCACAAAAAATGCACCAGATTTGTAGGGGTAGAGCACAAATTATGGCATATTTGAGTCTCATGGATTTTTAGATTACAATTGGTGCCCATTGGATTAAGTATAGGTAACATGAGGAAAGAGTCCCTCATTTGTTGGATCAGTTAGAACCCACAAAGACATTATTGTTGAAAGAACTGATCTCTTCATTTAAGAAACTGATCAACCAAGTAAAAGGGGAGTGACAAAACTCCAAATCTTAGACAAACTTGACACAGTTGAAAGGTCCATTCAACTCATAAACAATGTCCTAAAGCTATTAAACGAACACCTATGTATACCACCAAACTAAACCAACATTTAATACTTGATGGTCAAGTAGGAATCATTTAAACAGTTGAATTTGGACGAAGTCAAGTGTCAAGCTGAAAATCTGGTATTACAACAAATCATCCAAGCAGTATACATTGATTTGGAAACTGAAGGAGGTTTTACAAGTACAGCCTGAGTTTTGAAGCACTGATCAATTGCAAGCTCATTTAACAATGACCGTTGGTAGGGTTGATACTTAAAGACAAAAGGAAATGAATCCAATGGTATACGCATAAAGAAGTTTCAATGTAGCATGAAACCAAAGGGATTAACACACACACACACAGAGAGAGAGAGAGAGAGAGAGAGAGAGAGATTCGAACGACAAAGAAACATGCAAACATTTAAACATACTACACACAAAGGGATATGGTTCTACCAGAGGCATGGGTTGTAACTGTTCCTTTTTCTTCATTTTTTTTAAAAATGGAAACTGGTGGGATTGAAAGGGCTCAGGTGCCTTAGATATGGTCAAGTGGATCAAATGGCATCGTCTAACACCAAGATCACCTAGGTTCTAGCCATGAAATTGCTATTTGAGGACCGTGATCAAATGGGGCCCACCATGGCCTGGCCCCAATCACACCCTTCTCCTCACATTCAACTACCCACGTGAATGCGATCCTCGACCAACTTTGACTCTACAAAGCCCAAAATCTAAACTCGTGAATTTTCACTGTTGGATAAAATTGAATCTTTTCCAGTTAAGGTGATATTTTGTGAACACCTTATTCGAGAAAATTCCTTTCCAAACAATCCATTCCCATGGCCCCCTGTGAGCCCATGTACTGACTTATTTTTGTACAAGGCCACCAGTTTCTTATTTGGTTGCATGCATGCAAAAAATTCAGCTGTACATGTAAACCTATCAAAGGATCCATCCATACAGGAAAAGTATTAGAAAATAAAACTAGTCAAAATGAAGGTAACAGGAAGCAACACAATTAAAAAATAGAAATAAAAATTATTAGAAATTATACAAAGATAAATAGATAAAGTAAATTGTTATATAAGTAATAAATAGATAAAATTTCTTAAGAGTCATAACAATAGTCTTTCTAGAATTCAAAAAAAGTATAAAATTTAATGACTTATTACTTTCAACAGATCATATTTTCATTTTCAGAACACCACTCAATCGTAAGACATAAAAACTGTTAATCAATGGCTAGGCCATTAGATGGGGGGCCTTTAGGTAGATGAATTAAAATGATATTATAGAGCAAAATTTCTACTGAGTCAATAATAGTGGCTGATGAATTAGAAAGCCATTGAAAGAAAGGACATAGACATGCATAGCTAGGATTTGAACATCACAAAAGACAAACTTATTGTCCATTTCATTTAACAACTAGAGACAAGAAGAGAACACATGTTTCCACTGTTGCAAAAATTATATTTTGAAGAGGAGGACAAAAGGCTTCTGCTACAGGGCTATATCTACAGACGTGCAAGAAAAAATTCTAGAAAGAGGGAAAGAGGGAAACAAACCCTGAGGAATAGTGTACAGATAGAGACACAAGAATTGTCAGGCCATGTGATGGCATGGCAGAAAGAGAGAAATGAAATTTAGGGGAGGTAGATATAATGTGGTGGCTCGATTGAACTCATCCTTGTAAATATATAAGATTCAATGGGGGACCTTCCTTGAGATTCAAGAGATGAATTGATTGATGAGATTTAACGAATGACTTGAAAGGAGGATTATTTTATGGAGAAATGAAGCAGAATTTGCAAGTGGAATAGAGGACATAGAGTGAAACTAGCAAGAAAAGGAGCAATCGGTAACATGGGAGTTGGGTACCACATGGCGGCCCCATGCTGCAAATCCTTTTTGTACTTCATAAACAGTACATATAATTGTATTCTAAATTGCATGACCACAACCCAACCCTGAGGAATAGTGTATAGATAGAGACACAAGAATTGTCAGGCCATGTGTTGGCATGGCAGAAAGAGAGATGAAATTTAGGGTAGGTAGATATAGTGTGGAATTCGATTGAAGTCATACTTGTAAATATATAAGATTCAATGGAGGACCTTCATTGAGATTCAAGACACGAATTGATAGATGAGGTCTAAAGAAAGATTTGAAAGAAGGATCATAGTATGGAGAAATGAGGCAGAATTTGCCAGTGGAATAGAGGACATAGAATGAAACTAACAAGAAAAGGAGCAATGGGTAACTTGGGAGTTGGGTACCACATGGCGGCTCCATGCTGCAAAAACTTTGTAAAATGTAATAACTTCATAAACAGTACATATAATTGTCTTAGGTTGCCTGGGTTTTAAATTGCCTGACCAGAACCCAACCCTCTTTCTATCAACCAAGGAGATAGAACCAAACCTTGAAAGTCTGGCTAAAACCTGACCAACAAGTAATGGCTACTGGGGCTGATCGTGGGTCAGAAAGACTTCAGAACCTCTCATATACCAGGTCTGTAAACGAGAAGGCAGACAGGCTAGCGAGGAGGGGGTTGATCTAAATTCTGAATTGTTGATTGTAACCTTCCCTGTCTTTTTGGTTTTGGGTCTGGTTGTTGGCTTCTTCCTAGCTATTAATGTACTTTTTAGTGTCTTTGGGCCTGTTTGCAGGCCTCCTTGTAAGGGCTGTCTTGCCGTATATATTAGGTTTTTGTAGCGTCAGTTGGGGTTGTTTCTTTTCTGTGGTTGGGGTGGGTTTGTAGGCAGGCCTCTTCTAAGGCCTGAGTTGTCCCTTTTGTTTTTCGTAGCCTTGGGTGTATTCTTTCCTCTCTCGAAAAAATAGTTAACTTCCCAAAAAAAAAAAACTAGTGGCTACTGGGGGCCCTAAGATCTAGATTGTTCTGACCTATTGGCGACCTTTGTACATGAGACTTGTGAACATGAATGTATAATTAGCAGTGCATGACAAAAGCATGATTTGCAAGTAGTGAAGGATACACATACCTTGTATTCAAATTTTTGTTCAGTTGATTCAAGGATTACAGAGCTACTCTCTGAGGCTGAATCTCCATCCTTCATAGGTCTAAAGCTGATCATCATACTGCAATCCTTTGCAGTTGCAGCTATTAAATACTCCCTCACAATTTTCAGGCTTTCTTCCAGTGAAAGAGAATGCAAGCATGAATATTGATTTAAGAGTTCAGCATCACCTAAATCCTTGCAAACCATGCAAGGTTGTGAAATAACATTATAATAAGCATGAATTGCGCCTTCAATATCAAGCGTATCAAGCTTCTGAACCATTAGAAGGCGACCAAGTACGCCTGATTGGATAAGCATCTCTGCAACAAGCTCTAGAAAGCTGCCTAACTGATAGCCATGACCTGCTTGTATCACATCCTCGATCAAATCTTCAAACGCCTTGCCCTCTGTACAAGCATGAGTAGCTTCAATACCATGTTCTCCACCTCCCAAGGACCCAAAAACAAGAGAACCATTTAAAAACACACGGAAATTGTTCTGTGGAGTTGCAATAAGTGATCTGACAGCCTGAACTACTCTGTCTCTCGATCCAGAAAACAGATCCAGCGGGTCATATGCACTTAATTGTGATATCTGATATAAAATACAAATGACATCTTAGAAATGATTGCATTTCTTTTATACTAAATAATGAAAAGACCACCAAACAGCATGTTGATATTTCATTTCCGAAGAAAAACAAGATGATTTCTTTTAATGAGTAAAAGCTCAAACAAAGCCATTTTGTCCATAAAGCCAGTTCCGTCAAGTTTTACCTCCCATTAGATGCAAGGTTCTCTCCTTTCAACTAAAATATTCCTTATGGGAAGAGAGAAATCACAGAATTGTTAGAGAAGTCCAGAAACAAAGAGCAGGTCCTGTCAGCTATTCTTCATGATGTTCAAATCAGAACTCTCTTCATTTGCTCCTGTAAAGACATCCTTAAAGAAACCAGCTGGTGGTTTGCTGAATGGAACCTCCCAACTCCTGTTGCATGTGTTCCCAATTACACACTTGATAAAGTTTCTATCAAATCTACCACAGTAGATCATCACATGTTCATCATCATCAACGATGTCACAAAAATGGGATCCATTTAGCATGGCAAGCTGAGAAGGCCATAACTGGGCTTAATGGGACTCTTAATCGATGGAAGGCGCATACAGGTGAACCCGACACTTTCTCAGAGGAAGGAAAAGCTTTTTCATCCAAAAAAAAGGAGAGAAAGAAAGAGAGAACCTCAGTCATCTCTCTGAGACAAGGAAAAGAAGTACAACCAAAGGGTAGAAGATGGGCTGATATTATGGGGGAGACCTCAACAATGGGGGAAAGGAGGAAAGCACTGGACACAGTGAAACACAATGTTGGCAGAAGAATGATTGAGCTGATGGTAGATCAGGAAGAGGAGAAAGGAATCATGGAATGGCTTTCTAGGGCTGTGGTGAGCCCAATAGGATGTCTCTCTCAGGGTAAGATTTCTCATTACCTGAATAGGAAGGTTTTTCCGATTCTTAGACATGCATGATCGGAGATAACTGTTATCTGATAGTCTTAGCATCGGAAAGGGAGGTGGCTAAGCTTAAGAGAGCCTTAGAAACTCTCACCAAGTTCTGGATCATGGGAAGATGGCACCCCAATATGTTCATCCACACAAGAAGAGATTGGCTCTATTGTTACAAATTCCCAATCCAAGGGTGGACGGAGGGAACGATTAAAGCATTCGGCAACAAAATTGGAAAATTGATGGAAATCGATGGCTGGAACATGAGGAAGGAGGACTGTTTGTTCTAAAAAATTTAGTAGATGTGGGCGTCTACAAGCAAATTCAAATGTCGAAATGTTGTATTTGAACGACAAACAATTTGAAGTTGCAATCAAAGAATATTTGCAGGACATACTGACTGGAGAAACATAGCTGGACTACAGTGTGGAAAACCAAAACCCTGCGCCGTTGGGACGGGGGAACGAGGACAGTCGACCGTTGCAATAGTGGACATGTGGCAGCTTACAAAAACCCGGTCTGAAGTTCGAAAGCAGTAGTTTCACCGCATACAGGATCATACAAGTATCATACGAAGTGTCCAGCGAACAAATTTTGCAATGTGATGATTTGTTTCTGTTTCTTAGGCCTTCAAGCTTGTTGTATTTTTTCTTTTCTTTTCTTACCTTTTGGTGAGCTTTCTTTGTACCTATTTGGAAGTTTGTCTTCTTGGAATGATACAATCTCTATCTTCCAAAAGAAAAAGAAAAATATTCCTGAATACACCCCAGAAAGGGGAAAAAAGTAGCCAAACATCTGAGGAGGAAGAAGGCGGGGAGGGAAAGAAAGATGTCAAAGATGTCAGTTGAGATGGTCCTGCAGACAATGATCAATTTTAAATTACTACATAGTCCAGTATCAGAGAAGTGATAGGTGTAATTAAGGATGAAATTAGAGAGATTAAAGCCTGTCATTGGGCCTTTATCAATAATTTAAGGCAACAAGTCACCTTGCCATTTTCTTCAACAACTGTCCCCCATCCTTCTTGCCCCCCTCTCTCACATATTTCTTCTGCTCTTTTCTAGTCATCTTTTTCTTCTATGTTCGGTTTTAATTTAATAAACAGATGCATAAGAGCATCAACATGTGTAGACTTTATTTTTTTCCCCAATCACTAGTCAAGATGTGCCCATAAATCTTGAAAGTTCTTCAAAAACTACCAATGAAAGTACAAATATTATAACTTAAATAATAGGAATTCAGTGACCATTCAAAGATCTATATGATTACCTTCTCCATCCACATGTATTTCTCAAGATCAACTTATCTTCTAGTGCTGATTACCAATTACAAGTAAAAGAAACAACATTCTTGTGTCATTTGTCTTATTAACCATTTCATTCGAGTATTTCATCTGTCATTGATCGTTACATTGTTCCAAAAACCATGGATGACTCCAAAAATAAAGATTGAAAAAAAACACGAGACTTAATCAACTTCTGTCATGGAGAATTTAAATATCTAGGTACGATATCAAAAAAGCATTTCTTTCTTCTTCTTTTTTGAGAGGAAACAAAAACATTCATTGAGAAGAAAAGAGAACAGATACAAAAATATTCAGGTCTAAAAGAAATAGACCAAGAAAAAGAACTAGAGAAAGAGAAAACAAACAAGAACTGAAAAAGAAATAAAAGTACAAAATCATGTGATCTTCCAACTCAAGAGGAAGAAAATGCCAGAGAGGGAGTCAGTGACACTGATCTTGACAAAGTAGTCTGCCATGCCATTGGCTGTTCGACCAATCTGAGCAAAGGATGCGTCCATTCCTGAAGCCAACTCCCTTACCATAGTGATCAATCTCCAGGGAGGACGCCCTTGTCCCTTGGCCCATTCAAGAACGCATTTCTTAATGGAGAATTGTAGAAAGAGGTCTACATTTCCACCATCCAGTTTTCTACTTTGGAGGAGGAACGCCAGCAAAAGAGCACTATTTATTGCCTAAACAGTCATCAAGGCCCTAGTTTGAAAGGTTAATTTGTATCAAATGAAGTCTGGCCATAAGAGATGTCATGTTCTTTATAGGTACTAATGTCTTCATTTATGTGAATGATGTTATGACTACTGGAGATGACAATCGAACCATCCAAGATCTCAAAAAGTGTCTTCTAAAGGGACTTGAAATAAAAGGTCTAGGACATCTATATTGCTTTAGGGATCGAGGGAGCATGTTAAAACATTACTAATCTATCACTGAGCAGAAAAGGCTATTACATTGAGGAAACAAGTATCCATGGCCAATAAACCAATTAATACACTATTGGAGCAATGAGATAAATGGCTTTGATAATAATGATGATACACAATTAGAGCACAATCACCATCAAAAGTTAATAGATGGAAAACTCGAGTGATCCCATAGTTGCCAATAGTCTATGAGGTGTATGACAAAACAAAAGGAAGAAAAAACAGTGTGAACAACATTATGACCAACCTCAATAAACTTTCAAGGTATCTCTCTCTTTCCTAATCTGCTCACTTCGTTGTGCAAAACGAAAAGAATTTGTATCCAAAAGGCATTGGTCATTTTGTTTCCTATCATACCCCTTTACCATCAATGAAGCAGATCTTGCATCCATCTCTTGTTTCAGTTTCTACTAAAGCTGTAAATGCTTTCAAAATTGGAAGAAGCAATCATGGATGGAACGCTTTGAAAGAGAACATGCCTAGGATATTATGAGTCATTGAAAAGAAAATGTGAAGGAGGTCACATAAAGATTTTTGCTCTTAAGCACAGAATTCAAATAATAGTAATAAAAGATACAAACATTGGCAAGCAATGTCTAGATTTACACCACTTTATGGTTTGAATTATTGGGAAAGTTTCTCACGTTACAAAATTATATTGTTACCAATTTACCATGTTATCCATGACAACTACAGCAAATCACTCTTGGTCTCTTTGCCTATTGAATGAGAAGAATTGCCTTTCCACATAGAAACAGTATGAAAAGGCATGTGGATCTATCACCAAACTATGATCCTTAGAATGAGAAAGTTAAGTGTGAAACCTCAGGAAAGCCATTTACAATTTGACACGACCTCATCATTCAGTTTGATATTTGTTTTTTTTTTTGCTTGAACTAGTAATTTGATTAATTTATAGTGAATATAACAAAGAAAAGGTTCAAAAGGAACATCTTAAACCATTCTGTGTTTCTTACAAAGAACTACGACTCAACAACTACAGTGTGTTTTACATGGTGATATTGTCCTCACGTGAGATAATGATCAAACAGGTTAACCATATCAAGGAATAATTGGAAGTTTCTTCAATGCCAAAGATCTAGGACTACTAAAGCATTTCTCGAGCATCAAATAGCCTAAAAATGGTTATTCAGGTCTCAGATATGTTCATCATCTTTTTAACTAGAAAAAGCGACGCCAGATGCCCCACTAATTCTCTTATCAAGGTAAACCATTACCTTTGGCATTCATGAAAAGAAAATAAAGCTGATGATCATGGCTCTTATCAGCATTGGTTGGGCATAACTATTGCAAATATAGATATTGCATATGCTATGTTGCATGAGTACGGGTATGAATTTCGATGCCTAACAAGGGTACAAGGTATCAGATATAGCTGATGAAAATAAGGAGGAGAAAATTTTTACGAGAAAAAAACTATTTTTATTTCTTGTGTCAAACATTGTACAAATGACCTCTTTTATAGACACTATATACAATAGAAAGAGGAAGGTAAACTGTCATACGTAAGATAATCCAAGAGACTACAAAATAATAGAACTCTTTGCTAAAAAGAAAGAGAGACATTCATACTACAATAGATTCTACAACACTCCCCTTCAAGCTGGTGCACAGATATCGATTGAGACTTTGTTTACAACTCAAGGAACCAAAAATATAAGAAAATATTTTTCTAACACCCTACTGGAATTGACAAAATAACTCCAAAATACTTTATTGGCTCGCCATTTAGACACCGCATCTTTCTACCACCAGACACCGATTTTCAATTTTTGACTGGAAATTACGATTCTGTCCTTCCGCTCGAAATCGACCGATCGATTCTGCAATGCCATTTCGCTTCGATCGATCGATCTGAGGCGTATACGATTTGATCGATCGATCAGACAGTTCATTTTCGAATTGATCGATTGATCATAACACGAGATTTAATCGATGGCATGGTTCCATGGGATTGTGCGATCGATTTTAATTGAGAGATCGACATTTTGACAGTCGAACTCTCCTCTCAAGATCGATCGTACAATCCCAGTGATCAATCGATCGATTGTGACCCATTCAAAGATCAATCGCACGATCACATAGAATCGTGCGATCGATTTTAACCGAGAGGTCGACAGTTTGACAGTCGACCTCTCCTATCAAGATCGATCGCATGATTATATGGGATCGATCGATCGATTGTTTGTTTAGGGCAAGATCGATCGCACTCCTGAGGATCGCCTCACCATCATTCCTGCTGCCTAAGGATTCCTCCTCTCTAAAAAGGAGATTCATCGTGATGCTTAAATCTGCATTTTGCATGTCCACCCAACCAGCGTTCTCTCTTCGAAGACCTTATCCTTCGTCTCAGCAATAGCTACTGGAGCATTGATGGAAACCATTTTGGTTGGGGTTCCACCGCCCTAAGGGGTTAACAGAGGTTGCCCCTATATTTCTATGCTCTCCTTTGCCAAATGAGGGGGCGGAGATGGCAGTTGTCCTGGATTGAAGAGGGAAGAGAGATTTTAAAGGGACCTAAGGGTTGGAGACCGGTGCCGCAACTGGATTAGCGATAGTTCTTTTGTCAGCGCTCTTGTCCCCAGCTACGACCAGAAGAGGTAATAGGGGCCTAGTAATTGTTGGTTGGGACCACTAGGGAAGGACCCCGATCTGAGGGTCCTTTAATGAAGATCGGGTTGACAGGGCCCTGGGTTACTGGGCTGGCAGACTTGGCTTGTGTGACAGCCCTTTCTTCTTGCCCAACTGCAAGTGCCCAAGTAGATCTGAAAGGGTAGCAGCCCATTTCTCCAGACTGATCAGCCATAATGAGGCCCGGCCCATATCAAGGAGGAAGACCCGAGGCCAACAGGCCCATTGCGTGATTCATTAACTCCCTAGCACGTACGTTGTTCTTTGCACATGTGGGACAACCGAAGCTGCCATTCAAATTTTGAGTTAGGGCATTTCGATCATCCCCAGCTTCTGTGCGAATACTGCTCTCTCCTCATGGTCCTCCACGTCTGCTCACCGGCCTTGATAGCTGGAACTCCTGCCGTTTGGAATTGCGTCCCCGATGCATGAGGGACACATGGCTTTCCTATCGTTGTTTCCTATAACGTTTGAGACACCCTTGTTTCTGGTGAAAGACCGAGTTTCTCTTTGAAGATTCCAGCCAACAATCGGCAAGCTCCTTCAAGGCAATCTGATGTAGTTAGAATCTGATATCAGGACACATGTTGAGCAGGATATTTGTTCTTTGTTTCCACGCAATCCATCTGTTTGCGTCATGCTAGAGAGGGAAGGATATTAGATCTCATGTTTGGTAAGATCTTTGCCACCCATAGATATAAATGATGAATACTAAATGTGAAAGGGAAAAAGGGGGTAAACAAAACATTGTCCAGCAAAATGCAATATATATATATATATATATATATATATATATATATATATACATGTGAATGGGGCACATCCAAACATAATCAGAAAACAACATCAAAAAATATTTCAGTAAAGAAAAGAGCAAAATATCTGTCATTAGTGCATAATCATATCAAGGAAGCAATTCTTTTTCTTTTTCTTTTTCTTTTTGAAGTCAAGCAAGCAATTCTTATGACTGATATGGCTGGGGCTATGGAAGATTCTGTAGTGACATTCTAGAAATCAAGTACATTCCAGGAGTTAACAGCTCAATCAGGTATTAATCATTTGGCCTTAAAACAGAAAATATTAACAGCTGAGGGAATGATTACCTCTTTCTGATGAAGTTTCAGGACTTGGTGCATTGTAAAACGAGTTACACTCTTCTTAATAGAATTTCTCTCAGCAATAAATCTTGAAGATGGAAGAAATCCACATTTGGGCTTTTCCCATGCAGAAAATTTAAACAAATAAAATAAAATAAAATAAGAGCAAAAAAGGAAAAGAAAAAATAAAGGAAGAACAGAACAGAATAGGTCAAGCATAAGTTATAAGAAAGAAACTAGATGCCTGTGTAAGAGTCCACAGAATAGCGAGGTACCTTTATTTCAATTGCCACACTATAATCCTCCTTAAGACTACCTGAAACAAAGAAGTTAAAAATAGAAACAAAGAATGTGGAATATGTGCTGAAAGATAGAAAGAAACATTTCACCACTCTGTCAAAATCTATCCTATATTATTGTAGAAACTGACAAATTTCAAAGTGTTACATCATTCAAATTAATAATTCGAGGGAATGTTCTGATAATCATAAAATAATAGGGTTCTTGATAAAATTCTGCAGCCTTTACACTACAGAGTCTGCACTTTTAACATTTTAGAGCCCCATCCTATTAAAGCACTTCATGCATGGACCATGCATCAAAAATATTCACACTAGGAGAAACCTGACTCTCCCATTACTGAGCCACAATGAGATATAATGGTAATGGTCCACATTCAGCAGAAAAAGATACTAGGATATTAAATGTTAGATATTCATAATTAATAATAATTGAAGGCTTATTCAGTCTTTGATGTGTTTTGGTAATGAATTGTTCCGATGCGCATCTCAGATCAAGTTGAGGAAACTGGTCTCAGATCATTGGCAATTTCTACTTAGTACGGAAGTCATGGATTGGGGGCCTTGTCCTTTTCGCTTCAACAACTCTTGCTTGGAGAGAGGATTTTCTTGACAAAGTAAAGGAATGTTGGTGTTCCTTTGAGGTTGAGGGATGGGCAGGTTTTCGGTTACATAAGAAACTGAGACTATTGAAGGATAAAATTAGAGAGTGGTGTAGACCCAAGTTGGGTGTCTTGGAGGAGGAGAAAGGCCACTTTTCTGGTCTAATTGAGGGGTGGGAGGGTGTGGAGGAAGATAGAGATTTGAATTATGAGAATATTGGGGAGAAGTGCCATTATATGACCAAACTATGGAGATCTTTAGATGGGAAGATGTAGACTGGAGGCAGAGATCATGAGTCACATGGCTTAAGGAAGATGATAGAAATATTAAATTCTTTCACTGGATGACAAAGGTGAGATCCATGGAGTCATGGACAATACCATGAAGGTTATTATGGTGAATGGAAGGAGGGTAGAAGGGAAAAGTGAGATAAGGGCGGTAGTTAAGCATCATTTTTCATCATCTTCGCACCAAGGGTCAGGTAGTCTCACAAGCGCTCTACTACCTCCTTCTTGGCCAACTCTAATTTGCACCGCCATATTCAGCACCATCCTTCGGATCCCGAGGCCGAGAATTCTTCCCCTGCAGGTATTCCTCCCATCCATGCCAGTTCGTCAAGTTCAGTTCCTTCCTTACCCCTGCACACATGGAGGCAGGGGCTACAGGTCCTATTTTGAGCAGGTCATTACAGATGGAGGGCGAAGCGCATTATTGATGTTCATCACATTCCACACAGCTCCAGGGATCCCCACAGCCATTTCCACCTGGAGAGGCTGCAGGTCATGGCGAGGTAGGCAGTTCCTTATTGAGTCATCATCATGCAGGTGCTACCCATCCTTCCGTTTTACCTTCGATTGAACCTAGTGATGTACGTCATATCCCGGGGGAATCCTTTTCTAGGACTAGGTAGGTTGCAGGAGTTGAATAATTCAGGAGGTGCTTTACCCAATTATAGAATTGTGTCTGTCCCTTCCTAGAGGAACCTTGTACAGTCCCTATTTGATCTGTCTATCACTTTCAAAGAGGGTTTTAGATCTTTGCTTGATGGGGATAGTTTTAACAGAATAGCAGAAGATCATGTCTCTTGGCTAGAGAGAGAGTTTGAGGAGGAGATTCTAGAGGCTTTAAGGAGTGTTGAAGGAGATAAACCACGGGACCGGACGGGTTTAACTTTACATTTTAAAGGCCTAATGGGCGATCCTCAGGGAGGATTTTATTACCTTTTTAAAGGAGTTTCATAGGAGAGGGATGTGGATTGGAGCTGTTTCCCATGGATATCCAAATCTTATGGAGATGCCTACCCTCAACATTACATGCACAATGCCAAATGAACACAATAGAAGTGTTCTCAAATATACAGCAATTTCCAAGAGTATCATTGTGCAAAGAACAAAATCATGCATCATCCTATGGGAATCAGCGACGAAGGATATTGTGGAATTGTCGAAGACTCACTTTAGGGATATTGAGAAAGAATCTCTCGATCTTAGTTGATGCAACTATATTGTGTTTGCATCTCTTTTTGTATTGGTGGTATGAGTTTAGTCTAAAATCTCATTGGGTTTGCCTTAGAATTGTACTTCTCTCTTAATAATATTTTATAGTTAATCTCAAAAAAAAAAAAACCCACCAAAGCAATAGTTGCAGAGATGTGTATACTAGGATAGATATTTAGTGCAACTTTAATAAATAAAATTAGAAATAACCACAATAGGGAGACCTTAGATAGTTCCAATAGAAGATAAAATGAGTCATTTACAAGTGGTTTGGATATGTATGATGAAGACTGGAATATCCCTCATTTGAAGAATTGAAAAGCTAGACGTATAAGGTACAAGGAGTAAACTTAGGCCATTAAAAACTTGGAGGTAAATATAAAAAAGGATAGCTTGTGGAGTGATATAAGAAGTGGCTTATGATAGGTTCGCCATTAAAAACTTGGAGGGAAATACAGAAAAGGACATAGTTTGTGAAGTGATATAAGTGGCTTATGATAGGGTACACAATTGAACAATCGATCCAAAAAGGGCCAAACCCCAAGATAGAAGGGAAAATAGCAATGATGATGATGAATTCAAGCAAAGGGTTATGACTGTCCACATGGAGGCCTGTTCAGAACTAGTGTTTAGCCATTGCACCTAATATCTAGCCCTTGATGAAATTGTGGATCTAAAAGAAGGCCTAACCTAGCTACTCAGCCATATTCTAGTTTCAAAAATGTCTAAAATCTAAGTCAGGCTGGGTATGGCTATCGACAGACAGATATCAAGTCTAAAGGAAATTCGCAAGCAGGTCATGGAAACTAAATCCAAGGCCCAACCGATAGGCCTATTGACAGCTCATGCTAATTAACAGCTAAAATCCAGCCAAAAGTGCCACACCTGGGTCTAGATGTGTTGCAATGCTTCCTATGCCATCCAAAGAGTCATGAGCCAACAAATAAGTAATGAAAGGTAAATGCTGCGAGAAGACAGTGGAAAAATTAAATCTAACTCTTGCATATCAGGTCAGTCATTACCATGAGGAAACACTGAGTGATCAGATATAAGAAGTGCAGACTCGCAGAAGGAATTAATCCTGGCAGCATCAACACGCCAAGCAGGGCGTTGACTTAAAACATTCTTTTCTATTGATTCCAGAAAATCCTTAGATACAAGAACATGAATCTGGTATTGAAAGGAAGTTCAAATCAATGAACTGCAACATGCTTTAAAGGTCAACCAAAAAAACTAATCTTTCAAATATATATAATCCATTTGCCAAATCCAAATATAAAGGCCAACCCCAGATTGATGGGAAAAATGGCTTAGATAGTTAGATGATGATGGTGATATATACACTATACTCTACTAGGAAAAAGACAAGTAAATAACAGCATGAGTCTTCTGAGAATTGAGAGGGAATCACTAAGAGATAGCCTATAATATCAAAATGAATTGCTGTGTGTAATACCCCTGTGTCGTGGGCATCGGTGAGAGAAAAAATAGCCAGAGAGTTGTTGTGGTATATTTGAAGATGCCTCCCTCCTTCTATCACAAGGCCTTTTGGGAGCAACCTTGGGTTGGCTTGCCAAAGAAAAACCATGAGGGGCCAGTGTGGGCCCAAAGCGGACAATATTGTGCTGGCAGGATGGGGCGTTACAAATGGTATCAGAGACAGGTTGAACTCTCTGACCTGTGGTAGAGTCGGAGACGGCTCTGGCTTTAAGAAGATGGATTGTAATACCCTTGTGTTGTGGGCGTTGATGGGAGAAAAAATAGCCAAAGAGAGTTGTTGTGGTATATTTGAGGATGCCTCCCTCCTTCTAGCACAAGGCCTTTTGGGAACAACCTTGGGTTGGCTCGCCAAAGCAAAGTCGTGCGGGCCAGTGTTTGCGCAAAGCGGACAATATTGTACTAGCGGGATGGGGCATTACACTATGATGGTTATGTGATTCATTTATATGATTCACGGGTTTTCATCCAATGTCATAATCATTTTAAAACATGGTTATGAGATACTATCAGCAGTACCATACAAAGGGAAATACATGTTCAACATCAAGTCGTATAGACAAATTAAGTAACAACGGGGTACAAAAGTTATAAGCAGAACACCTACACAGTTTCGCAGACAGATTTTGTTTTCACACCTTCAAATTGATATTTTACCAATAATGTGCGGTAAGAGTCCTGGTTTGGGGAATAGAAGAGGGAAAACAAAAGAAGAGGGTAGGAAAAGAAAAGGAAAATAAGAGGAGGGCGAAGAGGAGAAAGGAGAGAAAAAGGGAAGAAGAGAGAAGAAGATGCTACCTTGTTTCACACAAGGACCTTTGATGTCAAGGCAGGAAGAAGCTAAGATGTCATGCCAATGCTTTAAGGAAGACACTCAGAAACTTCCATTCATTTGTCATGTATTCTCTTGAATGCCTTTACATCAATATTTATACACATAAGACTCAAAACCTGCAAACCTAGACACATCTAACTTAGGGCACACGTGAGTGGAACATCTAAACCATAAATAACAAATATATGTTCAAGACAATTTTGAAGCACACATTAAACAATATGACACCAATAAAATACAGAAAAAAAATAAATAAATAAATAAACACCTGCGTGGCACTAAATCAATGGTCAAATGGGTCAAATTCACAAATGGATTATTCAAATAATATAAATGGTTGGATCAAGACAAATCTTCTCATCAACCAATGGATCAATGTATGGTCTAGGCTATCCATGGTCAAATCTATCTCTATCAATAGTCAAATACATTAGGAAGGAGAAAAAAGATCATCCCCTAGCCACATTCAAGTGAAAACTAGATTCTGATGCATCCATCTTCATTGGCGCTCCCAAAGGCCTAGCTCATTGTCCTGATCATTAAATGTAATGGAGATGGAAATGAAAAAATGCATGCCTCGAGTAACAAGAAAAATAGAATAAAAAATTGAGTGCAATAAAAGGACTAGTTGTCTTCAAAACCATATGCTTCTGTGTGTAAGTCAAAGTCCAAGCTCAATCTACTACTAAGTAACTAAACTACTCGAGATGTTTTACAGCTACCATTTCAACTCTACAAGAAAATCTTTCCTATAATTGTTAGGCAATTCTACAAATAGATAGAACTTCATGCTTCGATTTTACTATATTTTCCCTAATCCATCTTCGTGTGTTTCTGCAACTTGCTTCTTTACCTTATGCTTCTTTTTGTCTCTTGGTGATTTTTTCTGCTTCTTATTCTCCTTCTATTGTTTCTTCTTTTCTTCTTCTACTCCTTTAGCTATTACTCCTTCCTCTCATATCCTCCTCATGATTCCCATTCTCCTTCTCTTGCTCCTTCTCCTCTGTGTCTTCCTCTCCTCCTCCTCCTCTCCTTTTTCTTCCTTTTTTTTCTCCTCCTCCTTATTTTCCGTTAATGTCTTATGGGGCATGATATCTTCTTTTCACAAATTGGAATGATGTTTCTCATCATACTCATCTTTCACTATGTACCCAAACACAGCGAGGACACAACATCGATACAACTAAGGACACAAATTTTACGCATGACATGAAGTGTCCAACACAGAAATGTTGCCTTATTGAAATGTTCATGCAACATGGTTCACTATATTATTTTCAATATTTTGTCCAATGAAGAATGCTCCAATAGTACCTGGGTTGTCAAGTAACCATTTTATTCATCTCTTGAAAACACATAATGAGGTCCCTTCTCTTTTTCTTCAATTGTCAATAAACAGCATTGACTACGAGTTAGTGAATTTTCAACATCACTAGGAATAAAAAGGGCATCTAACGCACTTTCAATAGGACAAAATTCACAATAAAATTTAAGATAAAATATTCCTAGCATTATCTAATTTCTACACAGATATGAACATAGAACTACGAAACATTCCAAAGTACAACGGCAGTTAATTAAAAGCTTCCATGTATTTCAAAATCTCTAAATAGTGCACAGCATCTTCTCATCATCATCATCATCATAGGCCATAACCACACACAGCATCCTCTATAAAAAATAAGGTGCATAGAGTCTTACAAAATGGCTTGTTAGGAACTCCATCCATAACAAGGAAAAGAAATTATATGCAACTAGCTCCCTACAGAACACTAGCAACTATCAACTATTATAAGATGACAATGCTTCAAAAGAATTATCTCAAACAAAAAATTAAATTACAGTTGTAGTCATACAACAAAAACATACCCCAGCATCAACATGTTCAGAGCCCAACAATGGGCTCATTACATACAACGCGAACAGTCGTCCTGATACTTCCCTCGAAACAGAAGCAACAAGCCCTGGTGTATCTTTCCACAGTAGACATTCAAGCATGGACAAGACTGGTTTGTTGGTGGCGGATTGAGGTTCTGCTCTCAGAGACTTTTGCACACGCAACACTTTCCCAATCTGCAGACAAACCAAATGTGACAGTCAATCATCAAATCATCAATGCATAAAGTATAAAATGCAGTGACATTGCACCAGAGCATGAAAATGGAAATTGAAACATTTCTTCCTTCAACCCAGTATCTACCTACCTACCAGAGGTCATTCAAGGGATTGTTTCCCATTCAGTAAATTATTTCATTATCTTTCAATTACCTGCAATATTCATTTTGGAATGGTTTGTGAAGATTTATGAGTCCAGGAATGGTTTGTGAAGATTTATGTCCTAAGCTTCAAGAAATATATTCCAAAACATCAATCTCAAACATGTTCTTCACATGTCAATTGAAGATTGAGGAGCAGTAACATATAAGGAATGGCAAAAAATAAATGGAGACATGAAGATCAAGGACTTCTTTTTTCTATGGCATCGTTGGTACGTACTTATTAAACCATCCATAGTGGTAAGCTAATCCAAGGATCCTTCCATACTCAGCTTCTCATAATCAGTATTATCAATTAATGACCATGGCACTAGCAGTATAATGACATTAAACATTGGATAAAAGAAATGTCATAGAACATCAATCAGGCTTTCCAACCTCGTGAGGTTGGTGGGGGATGGGGGGAAAGGAATCATTAGGCTTCTCCAACCTTTAAGAAGAGGAAGTAACAACATCCCTCAAGTCACCAAAAGTAAAAGGGATGAAAATTTAGCAAGACCAAATAGCGAATGATTCATCAAAATGTGCAGATAGATTAATGGTGTGCAGAATCTCAGGGAATAAATAGATCCATAAGATGACAAATAGCAAAACATATTCTAAATTCTAAATCAGATATTTCCGCTGTTCAGTCAAAATCACAAATACAGAACGTTGTGTGTGAAGGAATCATTTACGTACAGGGGACAAACCATATTTCCTTTCAACCACTAATAGAGAAGTCATCATGGAAAACAAGGGAAAAGAGTCTTCTATAGGGCCATATTTATACACAGATTGTAGGAAAAAATTACATTAAGTGCCATCCGTAGATGTGTGCCACGTGTCCTTTTCTATTTACATAATTACATCAAGACTGTCCAACATGAACATGCCCAAAAGGGCTTGGCCAACTTTCCTTAGGCTTCCAATGCTAAACATGTAACTTTCTTCCATAGTTTATGTTGCCCAGAAATTGACCCGAGAGAGAGGGGGGAGGGGGGGTGGGGTGGGGGGTGGTTGGTTGTGAATTGGGTCAATGGAAACTTTTAGGATTTCTTACGATTACACAATTTAGAAAAAGAAAATGCAAATTCACAATTAAATGGAAGCAAGTAAATAGAAGAGATGAGAAAAGAAGGAGAGATTGAACCCGGAATTTTTACGAGGTTCGGCGTCGTTGCCGACGTCCTTGCCTTAAGTATAGAGCTCGAGGATTGAATACACTAAACTTCTCCTTCAAAAGTGGAGAAGAAACCGATTACAAGGCTTTATATACACCACTCCTCAGATTGAAGTAGAAGAACCCTCTCCTATCTTCACTAGGGTTACACCAACCCTTTACAATTTGATCTCTTGAAGAAAAATAAGAAGATTACATGTTGTAGCTTAGGAATAACTCTCAATTGTATACAAATAAAGCTCACTAAGAGTTACTCAGAAATCTGAACAATTATGGCTCAAAACATGATGCAGGCCAAGCTGCATTTGAGAATTTAGACTCGGGATTTTACGCCAAAATCAAGGATTTCAATAAAGAAACCCGGTGTTCTCGGGTTCTCACACGGGATAACTCCGAGAACTTCTAATGAATCACCTTGAAATTATGGAGTATGTTTAATTAGAATAAATGGAAGAAAAATGCATTAATGAAGATTTTAATACAATTAAGAATATCCAATTAGACTAATTAAAAATAACCCAACACAATTAACAAAATGAATTTCAAAAGATAAATCAACTCACCGACCTCGGGAAAAGATGGATAAAAGAAAGCCTCAGCTCTTCCTTCAATTTCAAAATAATAATTCCAGTCTACCTCATTACAAAGCTTGGCCACATATTTATAGGCCTTATTCAAGCAAATAAATGGAAAATAAAAACTAAATAAGTAACTTTTCTAAAATACCCAATGCGTCTTCATCCTTTTGCTGCTCGTACATTCTTTGCTTTTCTCATCTTTCTTTTTTATTATTTTTCTTTTATTTCCTCGTTCCCTTTCTGCAAAGAATGGTTTGCCACTTTTGGAGGCCAAGAGGATTTCCTGCCTGTTTCATCTTCTTCGTTCGATCCAGTCTGATGTCCTGCTGCCTCCCGATTCAATTTCCTTCCTTTCTTTATTATTTTCTCTTTCTATTTTCTTTCTCAAACGATGGTGGCCTTCACACAACTTTCCAAACAATCCTGCTGGATTTTTAAGATCTTGAGCGAAATCCTCTCTATTCTGGCTCAGATTTGGCAGCCACGATTTGGGTGGGCAACAACTTAGGTGGCCCCTTCTATTCTTGTCACCGACGGAGCGGCTGCAGGATCTTTCCTCCATTCTCGTTGGTACCCCTCTCTGTATTTTCTTGCATTGTTGAGCAGACCCGTCCTCATCTCCAATCGATCGATTGTCACGTTTGATTGGTCTTGCAGATTTTAACATGATAAGGATCTGATTTGGCAGCACCCATCTTTTGCACCTTCCTGTTTTCCTTCTCTTGCCGTGTACAGTCACATTCACAATGTGTGGGACCCACACATGAGAGAGTTCACAGTAGCTGTGGGGATGAGGTACACATACTGCTGAGTTAGCAGATAACTCAAATGCCATGGGTTTTCTTAGTGAGCCATGCTCGGCCTCGGGTCCATGAGCCTCAAAGATCCAGCAAGCCTTTAGCCGGGTTTGAGCCAAGGTTGATGGAAGTGTGCTTCCATGGATCGCGCCTGCGGCCCACGTTTTCCTCCATCGATCCGATGGTAGATCTCAGGGGTTTTCTCATCAACTGGGTCCAATTGGGGCGGGCTTTCGTCGTCCGAGCTCGAACTAGACTCGGTGCTTGCATCAAAACAAGATTTGCAAAAGTCAAATGGTTTTTTGAGCAAGAGAGATTTGAATTGATTGCACTTGAATCTCAAGTAGGTGAACAGTAGTTACTATTCATTTATGTTTGCCTTTATAGGTTTTTCAAATACAAGACCATTGGCAAGAAATAAATGCAAGAATTTGCCTGTTGCTATGTGCAATAAATGCTCAAAATCAGACCGTTATCGTGAGCCGGTCAACCTCTCTTGAGGGAGCGATCTCCCGCTCTTTTTAATATATGAAACTTGTACTAAGACTGGTCGATCTCTCATGAAGGAACAGTTGACCGTTCTTAACAGAGAGCAAAACTGTTTACAGTATGCATAGACCGGTCGACCTCTCTCAGAGGGTCGGTCACCTGATCTTAACTGGGAGTAAAATGTTTACAGTCAGTTCTACTTACAAAGAGCGGTCGACCTCTCTAGTCAAAGAGGTTGCCCATTCTGCCTTGTTTTTATTGTGTTTTCAATTTTAAGCACTTTTAGGGATTTGACCTATGTCTGATGAGTGACGAGACTTAGAAATGCGGACCAGCAGATCCCAGTAGATCTCTTTTTATTGTTTATTTCTATTTTCGATTTGGTTGTAATTAAAAATTAGGATTTACTATTTTCAGTGAGTTATTTTCGTTTTGAGTGTATTTAGGAGTTTCTAATTTAGATGTTGTTATTTTCTTATTTTGAGATTATTATAAATACCTATGTAATCCCGTTTTTGGGAGAATATGGTTGAATGAATAAAAGCTTGAAAAAGTTTTCGCAAAATACCTACGAGTGGTGCGATTGATTGTTGGAGTGATTCCAAAGAGCATGAGGCTACAGCGTGAAGCTTGATGTGAGACCCATAGTTCTTCTTCAAGTACTTCTCTTCCTCTTCCATCTCTCTTCCTCTTCCTTCGTCTCCTTCTCCCTCTTGTCTTGCCACAATTTCCAAACCCCTCTCTGGTTTCGCCGGTGACACAAAAACCTCTATGCAGCCGTCGCCCCTTCATAATACCCATTCCCGTGATTTCATCTCCCTCATCGCCAGCCTTCCCGTGACCTTCCATCTCCTTCCCTGGCTTCCGTGACTTCCGCTATCCCTTCGCCTTTTTAACTTGGTGCTGCAAACCCATTTCTTTTTCCCAGTCTTTCGCATGGTTGCCCTAAGTCCATTCATATCTCCCTTTTCCTTTTAAGTCAAATTTCGTATGTGCCAGTTATTAAACCCTTGCCATTTGATTCATTTAATACTTTGAGCCCCATTCTTTTCATTCACATTCGAATTTAATATCTTGCATGATTATTTGTGACAAGTTTATATTAATTAATTACAAATATTAATTGGATTTTAATTTCAGCCCAGTTTTAGGTGCATTATTTTCATCCCTTTCAATTTTTAGGAAACCACATTTAGACATTTAGGATCACCCTATTAATTGTCCTGCATCACTTAGCCAAGACCTTAGGAACCTAGCCAAGATATTTTCTATAGAGCATTTAATTCCTAGAGTCCATTCATATCTGGGTTGAGCCATGATATTCAAAATCACTCAGTAACTTTACAAATTATGAACCTAACACTCATGACCTAAACCTAAGGACACTAACTTGATCTTCAATCTTCAGTCCTTGTGTCTTTTGCCATTTGATCTTCAATGCTTTGACTTTATTTTCATTGATCTCTATATTTCACATGTATTAGCTATTGAGTATCACTACTTGATATCCAATACATTTCTCCTTTGAAGCAAGGGATCTTTTTAATATCTATCTTATGATAAATTCAATTTGAGATATTAGTAGCATTAAACATTGTTTTATTATCATCAAAATTACTCATTTATCCTTCGGTTGAAACCTTGGGGCTAACAATCTCCCCCTTTTTTTATGATGACAAAACATTGTTTAAAAGTATAGAAGATATGCAAATATAAGGCTCCCCCTGAATTCAAGTATACATATTTGAGGTTTTTAAATAACCTCTCCCCTTTCTTCAAGAATTCATACATACATTGTTCTCCTCCTTACTTCATGCACACAAGTATATTCAACATTTAGTGAGCAAGCATTCTCCCCCTAACTTCATGGATAGGGTGCATACATGAATGAGATTTGTAAATAATCTAGCAATCATATCAATATTGAAGCCATACATATATTTCCAAGTCATTAATTAGCATTTGTATTCAAAAGTCTTAAATTATATACATCCCAAAATACATTTCATCAAAACATGATGACCTAAGTGTGTATTCATTAAAAATATGTAACTGTTAAGATGTATTTTATTATATTGTTAAGGGCACTAAAACAAATATCGCCAATATTTTCGTTTTTAAGCCAAAATACAGTTCTCGCGATAAAAAAGCAATTGTATCGTGAATCCTGTTTTTAACAGGAATTTACTGGTAAAAACACGTTTTTAACGGGGGAAACCGATAAATTAGTTAAAAACGTGTTTTTACCGGTTGATTTTCTCCTGTACGCACAAAGAGTGGACGTACGAAAACACGGAATGAGGCTCTTGTTCCATCTTTGCGCTTTCCTTCACTCGCTTCTTGAAGTGGGACCCAATTTCTAGAGTCAATATGTGAGAGATCATTGAGTGATGAGTTCTTTAGTCATGGATGAAATATAGTAGACACACCAAATTACTATTTTAAAGATTTTATTTTTTACATAAAATTTTTATTTAACATTTTTAACCATCCATTTTAAAAATTAAATAGTACCTATAAATGGAATTCTTACGTAACATCCATTTGAGTTTTTTATCTTGAGTTATTGAAAATGTTCAATGAAATTAATTTTTATTTATCTTACGTATTTGTAATTTTGAGAGATTTATTATACAAAATTCTTTATACAACATTTAATTTTTTAAGATTTTATTTAAATAAAGAATCAATTAAATTATTTAAAAAAATATATTAGTATATACTTTTGAATAAAAACAACAAAATTACTCACAATCTTTTTCTTTTATTTAATGAAAACAATTTACATAGTGTACAGTTAAAAAAATATATGCCACATTTTTAAAAAAAAATTAGATAAATTTATTATTCAACGAAGAGAATATAATATAAAATTATATAAAAAATTAAGTTCTCATAGTTATTACACCTTTATTCTCTAACAAACAATGATCTAATATGCACATTAATAGGTATTATTACTTTACAAACTTAACCATGAGACCCACATAATAATGAGTTTGTTAGAGAGGTTTTTTCTTAAATATTTAGTCATAAAAACCGTGTTAATTGTCAGTTATTTCAATAATCATTATAATCATTAATATTGAACTTATGTAGAATTGTATGATATTTTTTACTCAAGAAATGTTAGATGCAAATTATTTATTTATTATTTTTAAATATTTATATTTTCCGCGATATTTTCCCGTTAAATTTCCACTAAAAACCCAAGAATTTGAAAATATCCCGTTATTAACAATCGTCATTAATATCCCGAGAACGATATTTGTGACAATGGTAAAGGGTAATTTAGACCTTTTCTAATTAGGCTCACTAGGGTTATATGTTTTGTATATAAATATCTTTATTTTATTTGCAATATGATTAATCGAATAAGAGAGACTTGACATGGTATCTAAAGCACGGTTAGTTGTCCTGACTTGAGTCCTTTGCATCTTCCATCCGTCGCTACCCTTTCCTCTGCTTGCAACAACGTCAGGCCATGTTCTGCAATCGCCCGACGTGTGATTGCAGCCAAGAGCATTCCTTTCTTAGATCTTGTTGTTCCCTCTTCTGTCCCAATCAAGATTAGTGGTTGAAATAAATCAAGAAGTATCATCTCTGCATCCGAACTACAGTCACAACCTCTTTGTTTGATGTTGTTTCACTTATCAGAGCCAACTGATTTGCATTCTGCAATTCCATCTCATGCGGAGGCTTCTCCTTCACCTTTTGGCGATGTGGATCTTGCTACTCTCCGTTATCCTTCACGGATCCGTAAGCCTCTTACTCATTTTGGTTATTCTCCTAGTGATTTTGGTTATTCTTGTTATTCTACTTCATTCTCTTCATTTCTAGCTTCCATCCATGTTTTATCTGAACCCACCTCCTATAAGGAGGCTATTTGTGATCCTCTTTGGCAACAGGCTATGGATGAAAAGCTTTCAGCATTCCAAAAGATTAGCACATGGGACTTAGTACCTCTTCCTCCAAACAAACATGCAATTGGTTGCAAATGGGTGTATAAGATTAAGACCAAGTCTGATGGTTCCGTGGAGCGATATAAAGCCCAATTAGTTGCTAAGGGTTTTGCACAGAAAAATGGTATTGATTATGAGGAGACTTTTGCCCCTGTTAGAAAGATGGCTTCTGTCGTCCGCACTTTAATTGCAGTTGCATCCGTCCATAAGTGGAGCTTGTCGTAGATGGATGTTAAAAATACATTTCTAAATAGAGATCTCTCTGAAGAAGTTTATATAATTCATTCCTCAGGTGTTCGTCATAATCCTAGGGAAGTATGCAAACTTCGAAAGGCATTATATAGTCTTAAACAGGCACCTCGTGGTTGGTTTAAAAAGGTCTCCACAGGGATTAGTTCTCTTAGTTTTCAATCCAGTGCTCATGACTCAGCCCTCTTTGTTCGTTCCACCTCCACTGGTCGTATTCTCCTGCTTTTGTATGTTGATGATTTGATCTTGACAGGTGATGATCTTGATGGCATTGCACAGTTGAAGGTACAGTTGCACAAACAATTTGAAATGAAAGACTTGGGGCCCTTACGATACTTTTTTGGGATAGAAGTTGCCTTTCCTCTCAAAGGTCATCTTCTCTCTCAATCTAAGTATGTTGCAGATATTCTTCGGAAGGCTCGTATTACCAACACCAGACTAGTTGCGACACTTTTAGAGCTTAATGTTCATTACACTTCATCTGATGGTGTGTCTTTGCCCGACCCTACATTGTATCGCACTAAAGTTGAGACTTTGGTTTATATCACCATCACGCGCCCTGACATTACATATGAAGTTCATATTGTCAGTCAGTTTGTCTCTTCACCGACCACTGTTCATTGGACCGTTGTTGTTCGTATTTTGCGGTATGTTCGTGGCATTTTATATCAGAGTTTGTTACTTCCCTCTTCATCTGCCTTGGAGCTTCGTGGATTCTCTAATGCTGGCTGGGCGGGTGATCCTTCTAACTGCAAATCTACTACCGGCTTTTGAGTCTTTCTAGGTGACTCTCATTTTCTGGAAAAGCAAAAAGCAGGATGTTGTTGCTCGTTCGTCCGCTGAGGCTGAGTATCGGCTATGGCATCTACCACTGCTAAGATCGTTTCGCTTCGTTGTTACTTGCAGACATGGGAGTTTCTCTTTCTGCCCCTACTCCCATGTACTGTGATAATAAAAGTGCCATTCAAATTGCACATAACTCAGTTTTTCATGAGCCCACCAAGCATATTGAGTTGGATTGCCGCTTTGTGAGACATCATCTCCAGCTTGGCACACTTTCTCTCCCTTTTGTCTCTTCAGCCATGCAGCTTGCTAACTTCTTCACGAAGTCTCACACTGTTACACACTTCCAATTTCTTCTTAGCAAGTTCTCGATGTCTAACACTGTAACATCGTGAGTTTAAGGACGGGTGTTAAGATGATTTTATTATATTGTTAAGGGTAGTTTAGACCTTTTGTGATTAGGCTCATTAGGGTTATATGTTTTATATATAAATATCTTTATTGTATTTGCAATACGAATAAGAGAGACTTGACAGCAACATCATCACAACAAAACTAGGTGTGCTTTGTATGAAAATCAAAATAGTGTAGACAAGATAGATTTTTTTAGCTTCTCTCCTATTCCTTCTATACTGTCTCTCCTATTTTTCTATTCTCTCCCCTTTTTGGCATCAGCAAAATGAAATGCTACTAAGGGGCAGGAAAGCCTAATGAAGGAACGGACTGCTCAGATGCAGGAGCAGGTGGAGGTATAGCAGTAGGTGACTCAGAAGGAGGAGTAGATGGTCCTGATGGAGAAGCAAAAGCAGGTGTAGCAAAGGCAGATGGAGGTGCCTGAGAGGGAGGAGCAGGTACAGCAGAGGCAGATGGAGGTATCCGAGGTGTTACAAGAATGGAGTGGATCCCTGACCAGTTGTAGCCGTTTGTTTTGGGTACCGGAATGTGGCAGTCATCCCTTTTAGCTTATCTTCAACTGTTTGGAACCTTATGTTCAACATTGCAACCAATGTTACAAAATTCACCGATATTTTCATTTTTATAACGAAAATATCGGCAACATAATTTTTGCGCATTAAAAACGCAAGTTTATCGTGTTTGCCATTTTTAACGGTAAATTCCTATTAAACACATGTTTCTATTGCAAAAAAGGGTAAATTCCCGTTAAAATCATGAGATTTTACCATTAAAAACGCTTGGGTCAAATATACCTTTTTTATTTCTGAAATATCATTTGTATTTTCAAACTCCGGCCACATTGTTTATTTATTATATTTATTTTTATTATTTTTTAAATATTATATTTTCTGCGAGATTTTCTCGATAAAAACCCGAGAATTTGAAAATATCCCACTATTAACAATTGCCATTAATATCCCAAGAACGAGATTTGTGACAATGGTTGCAATGGCAGAATCGATCTTTGAGTCCAAAGTGTGCAAACAAAATAGCATGACGTTGCGCAGTTGATTGAGATTAGCATTGTGAACATTGATGCAGTCCAGGAGTTGTTGGTTTGAGATTCCAGTCTCAGCCTATGGACAAGAAGAGGGGCTAGGTGGTATGGACCCTGGGGATTGGGTTGTTGCTTCAGGTGGATGTTCAGGAGGAGAAGAAGACAAATGTTGATCTAGTGAATTGTGTGCCTCAGAATGATCTTGAATCGTAGGTTCTACTTTGGGAACCCAATGGTTGTCTCTAAGTTTGAATCCCATACGTCTCAGGGTAGCAACATTGAAGTGATCAGTTGTCTTTATCTTCAGGAGGTAGGGGTATTCCTCGTCGGTGAAATAGATGACACAGTATGCGGCCATAGGGAAGACTGCAGGTCTTCTTTTGACGACATGATTTCATGTGCTTCAAGATGATATGGGAGAAGCTGACTTGTTTATCGTTCAAAATGCACCAAATGAGGAAGACATCAAAGAATGACATATGGTCATGATGCCCATTTCTAGGAAAAATGATGTGCAAGAAGATGATGGATGATACGAGCTTCCAGGGTTAGATGAGTAAGGTTGTGCATGTTCTCTTCCTTGATATCAGTATGCCCACAAATCTGACTGAGGGCCTCCAAAACATTGAAACCATCCATAACAGGCCAGGTATTTATTTCAAATTTTTCAAATGCAGCTTTGGAAAAATTGAATATATGGTCCAATCTTTCATAGGAAAGAAAAAGGTTGTGTCCTCTGACATGAGATTTGATAGAGTTCTCACCAGACTCAGAGAAGTTGGCACAGAATTCCTTAACTAGAGTAGGATATAAAGGATGATTTAGAGCAAACAAGGTGTAATGACCCGACCCAGGGTAATGGGTCAGTTGTGATGGGTAAAATTAATTTAGAAAATGATTGTAGTTTAAATCGATTTGTTAGTTTAATTTGATAATTTTATTTGGGAAAAACACAATTGAATTTAAGGATTTAATATTAGACCCCGATTTCACACTTTCTCTCCAATAAGAATTTACAAATTTATCCCCTTCGAATTAAATTAAGGGAATGGGAAATAAATTATCAACTTAGATTTTAATTCCCCTAAGTTAGAATCTCAATTGGTAATATTCAATTAAGAATGTGAAATAATAAATAAGTTTCAATTTTAAGTGTTTAGAATTTAATCGATGATTGACAAAATTAATAAAAGGTAAATAAAGGACAATTTATTAAAATCAATAATTTAAAGGGACCCACCTTCACTGGTCGAATTTAATTGTCCAAAATCCTTTCACCGATGGGATTCTTTGTTTAGATTAGATTCTTCTTCTTTCTTGTTCGTTTGGGACTCAAATCCCTACCTAAATGGAAACTGTCCAAAATCCTTTCACCAATGGGATTTCTTTACCAATAGGACTCTCCTCCCTTTAAGAAACCTACGAACCCTTCCCTTCTTTTACCCTTTTCGAAACAGCAACCAAATCTCAACGGAATCGCAGCGGAAACCTCAGCGGAAGAAGGGAAAGAAAAACCCCAAATCTCTCTTGAGTTCTTATTCCTCCTCTCCTCTTTGAAGACCAAGTTTCGGTTCAAGCAGCAGAGTTCGGGACCACTGTGTGACCAGTTTTTGTCGTCTTTATTCCCAAATTATAGCAAGTAACAGGTATGTCCCTCTAATTTCCTCTATATTCTTCTTCTCCCATGGGTTTCCTCTTCCTCTTCTCCCCTTTGTAAATTTCGAGCCAGCCAACCAGCCAATCCTTATTGGATGGTGATGATTTTTCCCTTCTTCATTCAGCTGTAGGATCAAATAAATTGGTGACTCAGATATGCCCCAATACTTGATCCATGAATAGTACCTGCCCAGTTTTCTTCCCCAAATAACTAAATGTGGACTGATTTCAGTGTTTGTAGAATTTGCCCCTATTTTGCCAATCGTACTGTGACCCAGATCTGTCCCACCATAGATCTATTCCTTCTTCCAAACAAATGCATACAAGTAGATGCCCTGTTATTTACATTTACCTGTGTGAATAGACCAAGAAGAGACTAATCAAACCATTGATGTAGTTAGTGATATCTGGGACTGATTTTTCCGTCTTCAAATCGCTGATTATGGGGACTGATTGGGACTTTAAAACACAGCCAAAACTTAAGTGTTTTCCCTTGCTGCCCTACTAGTTTTAAAACAACCAGGGTGTGATTCTTTCAAACCAGGCCAAATCTTGGTCGTGGGTTTTCTTGGACTACTCAAAATTATTTTTAAACCTCACAGATTTGTTTTCTTTTGATTTTTATGAATTTTGTCTGTTTTAAATAATTTAGATGTGCATTTTCCTTAAAGTCTTGCGGAGAACTGATTTATGTCAAAACCATTTAGACGAGGCCAAATATTTAATATTTGACAGTTCTCTATAGCAGCCCCTGCTGCAATTTCCTTTGTTTAATACCCAGGCTTTTACAGTTGGGGACTGATTTCTTACCCCAGATCAGCAAGTTAAAGGGACTGATTTTCAGCCCCAAAAAAACATTAATGTTGAGGACTGGTTGGTCCAAAATTTCACTTAGAACTGATCAGTAAAACTGGTCCTCTTTCTACCTAAAACTGGATGCTTAAACCAGTCTTGTTAACGTCCAGCTTGAATCTGAGATAGAAAACCATCTCATACCTAGCCTCTTAACCTTGTATTTTCAGCATACATAGGTGAGGGCAACACACATCACCCATGGTTAATAATCCTTATACACCGATCTAATCCATGCTATTTAGAAATATTTGTTAGAAGAAATATTAAAAGTGATTGGAATCTTTAAAACATATTCGCAGCAGACTTTGGTATTCAAGAGTAATTATCACTTGGAAGCTACGTGGACTTCTCATTCACAATACGAAAACTTCTAGGTGAGGAAAACAATGCACTACATACCATGTATTCAAATAATCTTCTATTTATTGTTGTGTAATGAAAAAAAATGCATTGTTTGTATGTTATGAATATAATTATTGGATCTAGAAAAGACTGGATGCATGTTAATGATGGTTATAATCCGGTGCTCACTCACAGTAATGTAAGGGAGATTTTGGCTAAATATTCTATTGGTCGTGAGGAGATCCAGTCCTCCCGGATTGTGAAATCTAATCATTAATGTATTGAAAGATCCAATAATTTTATATTCGTAGATTAATGATTAATTGTATAGTATTGTTGAATTTCAATATTGATGGTACATGTTTGAATGTTGGTCTATTGATTCAAATCATTATGATGCTTGAATTATTGATATGTTTATTTCAAGGTATATGCATGCTATAGTAAATGAGATATCGATTATGATGCAATAATCTGCTTAAAATGGAGATCATAATCCTATAAGTATGTCATGATTAATTAAGCATGTTGAATTGGCATTGAGCATAGCATTCTCATATTCATAGCATTGGGTATGAGGGTGCGATCCATGATTGTCACGAAGACCACGACGGTGGTAGTATTGTTAACCTCACTTTAAGTGAGAAGACCATTATGGTAGATGAGATGTGATATCCGTGACAAGTCATGAGCGCTGTTATTTGATGATAGGTTGTGTTATCCTCACTTTACGTGGGAAGGCCATTAAGGCGATGTTGTGTTATCCTCGATTCGTCGGGAAGACCACCAAATATCAGTAGTTGTAATAATGGGTTAGAATATGGCATTCGGCATTGAGCATTACATTTTGTAAAGGCATGGGCATGTAATAAATTGTTATTCTTGCTTATTTGAAATATCATTGAGGAAGTAGGAATGTCATACGCTATGTTTGTGTTATTGTTTTCTTCACTGGGCATGGAGCTCATCCCTTATATTGCAGGCAATCCCTTGGACTTGGGTCTGAACGATAATCACAACTGAGCTTAGAAGGCGAGGAGTCGATGAAGAATTCGTAGAAACACTTAGTCAGTGCAAAATTTATTATTTAAATTATAAGTTGGTTGTTTATTTGAATTGAGACTTTGAGAAAGTTGTTTATTCTTTTGTTTTTAATTTGTGGAAACTTGGATAATAAATTCAAGTATGGATTAATTTTGAGAACGCTTTAATGTGATTGTTATGGGAATGTGAGTAAGTGATGCGTTTGGGGATCCTTATGTGAGTGATATTTATCCCTTTGAGTTATTTGGGAAGCTCAAATGAGATGTTATGTCTTCGAGCAGGTTGTGGGCTTGACGAATCTTGGTGGCTTGTGAATGTAACTATGTTTGTTTTAAATTTAGCCACAGATTTTTTATGTAAGACCCGTTTAGGGCAGCAGGTGATGTAATTTTGTACAGTCAGATCACGCCCATCCAGGTGTTGAAAGCCGGGCGTGACACAAGGATTCCCAGCCAAGGTTTTGAAAGTATTTTTTGATTTTGAGGTCATAAGGTCTAAAGAATGATAGGTTGACAATTTTACCATAAACAGTGGCTCATGATGAGAAATCCTCGTCATATAGTTTTGCTGCATCCTCTAAAATGAAGTTTTTGGGGTCATCTTTGTGCTTTGTCCTTCGTTCCTTCTGTAGTGCAATTCTAGAACGTTTTCCTTTCGTTTTCGTGCTTGAGGGCCCATCGATTTGGGGATTTGATGCTATTGATGAGAAGGAAGAGGAGTGGAATGTTCTAAATTTTGCCTCTCTGAAATCAAAATTAGAGAGTGAAGGAAATCGAAAGTGTTTGGCCAATCACTAATCCCAAATCAGCCCAATTTTATGTGTCCCAAAAAACCAATAGAGGGGCCAATGCAATTTCACTCACAAGAAAAAAATAGAATAGAATTTTTAAGGATTGGGCGGAATAGTATGAAGTTGTTTCTTAAAAAGTTTTTGCCAAGTGTACTTCATGGGCCTCTTCTCTTGTGGAATTTAAGAATATATCAATGATATCTTGCGTGCCTGGAAAGAATGCACTGATTTAGCTTAGATCTGTTTAGTGTTGCTACCATCTTTTGGGTTTCTACGAGGGGGTATTGGGATTGCGGATAATGGTGTTTTCTTTGCTCTTCATGTTTTGCTTTCTATCCTTGCACCTCTAGTGCCACCTGATGTGGAGCGAATCGACATTGATTTATTTTGATTTTATTGTATTTAGTTGTCTTTTGATATAATTTTCTATTTTTTTTATATGAGGGTATTTTGTTTTATTTTACACTTAGGGGTATTTTCGTCATCTGTTGGTGTGTTTATTATAAATACATTATAAGCCTCATTGGGGCAATCAGTTGATGAATGAAATTGAAATTTTCTTCTGCTGCTAGTGCAAATAAAATAATTTGGGAGCGATTCCTTTGGCGTGAAACCTGTCATGAGGCCATCCTTCCATCTTCTTCAGGTACTTCTTCTCCTTCTCTCTTTCCTTTTCCGTTTCTTTCCCTATTGCCGTGACCGTTTGAGACCCATCAACTTTTGCCGTTCCCTATCAGATCTGCCCAGATTTGTTCCTCAGCCATTTTCGCCCCTTTTCTTTAGTCATTAGCCATCGCCCCCCTTCCCAACACCTTTCCAAGCCTTCACCCCACGTCTATACCCCTCCCTGAATTTCACCAGTGACCCGAAACCCATCCCTGGGTTTCGTTCCTTGCCCAAACCACTCCCTCCACTTTCGCACTTCTCTAAAACCCATCCTACCATTTTCGTACAGCCCTAAACCCCTTCCTATTGCCATCTTCAACTCTCTTGAACCCTTCCATTGGCTGCTACCATCCCCTCTAACCCCTTTCTGCTTGTCGTTCCCTTCTCCTGCTTCACTTGTTGTCGCCAACCCCTACAGAGCCCTTCACAGTGTACCGCGACTCCATATTCCCCTCTCTTTGCTGCTGCGAACCCCATATCCCTCCACCACCTTCCCGCCACCCTCTTTTAGTACCCTCCGTGTTTCCGTCCCTCCTTTCCTTGCCATTCACAGACCCTCATTATTCAATTTGTATCCGCTCCTTTAGTTATTTCAATAGACCATGCCTAAGTCCTCATTTAATAACCCAAGTGCCCTTTAGCCTTCCCTCCTTAAATTACCATCACTGTCATTCAACCACCATTTACTCATTTATTCATATTAAACACATTATATTCGTAAAATTTGCATGATTATGTGTGGTAATTTTATATTTATTAATTGCATATATTAATCTGAATTTAATTTCAGCCCATATTAGTCTTAGAGTTCATTATTTTCATCCTATTTTAATCTTTAGGGAACCAAATTTAGGCATATTTAGGGTTACCCTATCCCTTGTCCTGCGTCACCACCTTTTATTTTAATATACTAACGATTCAAAAAAAAAAAAAATACAAAAGGCCCTAATCTCGTCAACAATTCGCTACGGAATAAAATTTGACATAGGTTTTGTTTCAATTTAAATTCGCACAAAATTAATTGTGCTTTAATTAATTTCAAATTCCAACACAAATTCGAAATTAAAATGATAAAATAGAACATTGAAAGTAAGAATTAATTACAAACAAAATTAATTTGCAGAAATTAAATCAAAAGAAAACTCATCAAGATCGGAGAGGAACCACGCTCAAGCTTTTAATTTTATTGCATTCAAATTGTGTGTACAAAATGCATGGCCGATCACTCAATTTATACTAGAGTGTGGGCCGGAAGAATAAGGAAATTACAATCCAAAACAAGGGAAATTCGTCCATTGCATGTTGCTCCGTCGTCTAAACACGAAATTCTAGGTCTAGATCCCTTAGAATAGGATCATGGACACCTAGTCTCATCCATTCACACGCCATTGCAATTTAGAACCATAATTTTTTTAAGTTTCTATGTCCACAATCCACATGATGCCATGTGTCCTTATTACATGGTAAATATAAGAACATGATAAATTACAAAAAAAATCCAATCCCCAAGGATGCATTCGCCCATACTTGCTAGAAATTGGAGCAAATTTTGTAGAAACAAAAGCCGCCTCAAGAGATTTCATTCCTTCATTCCCAAAGCTTCCCAATTCGTTGCAAATAGTTGGTAGGATATTCCATGCGTCCAAGGACTTCCCAATTAGGAGAAGATTCTTGACAACAAAATTTGAGAAGACATGACACAAGATAAGGCATGCCATGTTGAATTCCCATCACTCCACTTTGTGACTAGCAAATGGGCCACTTTGTTGGATTGGATTGGGTCAATTTTTATGTATTTGGAAGCCTAACCCAATACCCAAGCCCACGATTGATGCGGGCATCATTACCAACACCATTCACAATCGAGAGAATCAAATTGAAGATGAGCCGATTCCAATTGATCTCAAATTGCTGGGGATTTTAACGCATCAAAAGTGGGCCCGAAATGGCTTCTGTGGGAGCATGATATGTCCAATTTAATGGCTCATGGGCTAAGGCATTTGGTCAGGCTTCCAAATCCATAAAATTTAGCCCAATTTTGTCCACGTAAGGGGTCCATTTGCAGCCCACAAGGTGGAGTGACGAGAATCCTGTTAGGGCCTTCGTTGGACCGAGTCTATGTATTGTCAATTCCGTGACCGAGCATGACCGTGTGTCTTGGACCTTGCCTTAATAGAATGCGAAGGTGTCAGAAGATCTAATGTGCATTGAAGAATCCACACCAAACATATGATTGGCACAAAGGTAAGTGAACCTTAAGGGACCTTAGGTTAAGCCTAAAATACCTTAGAAGTCAATGGTTGTAAAATTGGGAAACTGGAAATTGTTTAACTGTCAGCCTTGAGGCCTCAAGCATTTTGTCGAGGCCTCAAAGACTGTCCACAACTGAGCAAAAATGACAGCTAAATTCCAACGTGTGATCTCATGGTCATCTGGCCTTTGACCAAATATCTTACAAGATATGGTGAGAAATATTTGAAAAAGGGGAAAGGTTGCTCATGAGTTTTGAAAGATCATATGCCTCATCGTGATTGGAGACCTTATGAACATATGGAGATCCTAGAAGGCTCCTATGGATTTGATGAGATTATGAAAAATCAGTTTACCATCTCATACTCATGAACAAATCTTTTTGAAGCTAAGCATCGTGGGTGGCAATCTAACACATATTTGGAAAGGCTCCATAAAGGATTATTGAGAAATCATTTTTGCTACCTCATGACTTGGTAGTTAAATATTCTGATTGGCAATCACGGACAGGTGGCAAATTAGTGAGCTAGTCATTGACTAAAAATCAAGGTTTTCGAAATCGCACGATTCACGATTCACGGTTCAGACCCCTACACCGATTCACAATACGATTCGTTTTTGACAACCTTGTTAAAAATCATTAGAAGTAAAGGTTTGAAATCTGGAAATTTAATGAGCTGTACTTCCAAATACAGGCTCGAGGCCTCGAGACTTAACTGTTCCAAAACAGTCTTATAAATGTACGGTTTGGCTGAATTCAAAATACAGAGCTGAATATTGGTAAATCAAAAACAGTCACCAGAGACCTTTCCCATCCTTTGTCCTCTCTACTTCATCATCCTTTGCAAGGACATGAAAAAGTATTCGACGCTTAAGTTATGAAGAAGACGAGAACTGATTTACTAGGACCCAAAAGCCAGTAAAATCATTGTCCTAGAATCCATGTTCCGCTGTGCCAAAGCTCACTAAAGAATGGACCAGATCTGAAGGAAGAGGCAGGGAGACATCAATAAGAAGAACATACATTTTGAAGAATTGTTAAGACCCAAGGCAAGTGTTCCTCTTAGTCTTTTTATTTGATATCACATTGTAAGGTGGACTAAAACATTGTGTTCGAACCACCCAAAAAGAATAGATGTCGAGGATTAAACCATGGGGGCCGAATCTCTATAAAAAAAATTAGGTTGTACTATTTGAGTATGAAGCTCATTCATAGTATATTGGGACGACCCTAGAGTTGGAAAGTCTGACAGTGGATGTAGGTTCAGGTGAACCGAACCACTATAAATGATTGTGCAATGTGGTTTGCTTTGATGGTTTGATTCCTTTGTTTATCACTTGCACACATGTTTATTCTGCTGCACATATTGTTAAATTGATTTATTTTAAAAGGGAAATAAAATCGGATCATACCTATTCACCCCTCCCTCTAGGTCTTGCATCATTCTTGTAACGAAATTTCACATCCAACATGCCATGCCACATCACATGCCATGTCACTCTCCAACCTCTACAATTCAGTTGCTTGGAATCCTCACATGCTAAGGAAGTCTCCAACGCATGGCAATCTAAATTTTTAGGTGTTGAACGAATTTGGGAAATGATTTGCAAGCAATGAATGACAATGGGAGGGAGATATTTTAGAGTCATCAATTTTCTCGAATCTACAAGTCAAAACTGTGTGCATCTCCATTGAGCGATTGTAATTTTTCTTTGTTTTATTTTTTCCTTGCAATTCACATATCATGTTGTGGACGGTGGAAAAGAGAAGACTTAGGGTCAATGGCGTGTGAAGGAAATGAGATGGGCGCATATGATCGTAACTTGTAGGATCTTTGGCTACAACTTAGGACACCAACGATTGGAGGCTTGTGTTTCCAATTTTTTTACACGCCAAATTTCTAGTATAAATAAGCGTGGTGGGTATATTGTAGGGACAATTCATTTCGGCCAATACAAGAATTTATTTGAAGGTTTTCCCCACATTTGGTGAGTGTTTTTATTTTGGTTTGAATTTATGCAATTTTCTTGTCTTTAATTAATTTTATGATTGCCAATTTTCAATTTATTGATTGTAAATTATTTGAATTAATTTCAGCAACTTAAAATTAATTATTGCACATTTAATTGTGTGAATTGCAAATTGAAATTGAAGCCTTTGTCAATTTTATTCCAATGAGAATTGTTGACCTAGGTGAGATTAGGAGGACCTTTGATTTTTCCCATTGAGTGAAATTTCTTTGGATCCTCTAATCAATTTTCGAGGACCCATATAAAATTGGGCCAATTTGAGATTAGTGTTTTGGGCGATCGATTTCAATTTCCTTCACTCTCTAACTTTGATTTCTTAGAGAGGCAAAATTTAATTTTATTTTCAGATTCGAGTTATTGGACCTAACCTCCAATTTCATAAATTTGGAGCCTTTGACCGAACCCATATCTTGTGGTCGAACTTCTTTGGTTGCTCTTTGAATCAGGCTACATCAATGAGCCAATTATTTTATGGTTTTGGGCCCATATGGAACCCCCTCATGTGCTAGGAGTGCAATTCAACCAATTCATCCTCCAATTGTCTCTTAATCCGTGGGTCCTTGATGTCTTCATTGTCCATGATTAAATTGAGGTCCTCATAACCTAGGAATGTAGCCCACCAAATATGTTGGTAATGCGTCTATCGAAAAGGTCTTATCTAGAATATGAGGTCCACCAAAAATCACCTTGATTAAGTCTATCAAACCATGTCTTTTTAAGCTCTCTAAATTTTGATCAATCTAAATTATTTTTAATCTTTTAACTTTATGGCCTTCAAAAACATGGCTTAATTGACTGATTAAAGAGTTTTTTTATGGCTTTCATGCTAAACAAAGGTCTTTCCGACAGACCTATCACCACTCCATTTGGTGGGCCCCATGCATAGGTGTGTGGGGTAATACCGTACACACAATTGTGCAGGTGATCATCCTTTCACATGTATACTTTTCCTTTTTTCAAATATTAGAGGCAAAACTGGTGCAATCAAAACAGGGTTTCTTGAGGCTAGCCCACAAGAAACCCACCCCCCACCCCCCTTCCCACGCCACCCACACACACATAAAAGAAGTGAAAAACATCTTCAGACAACATTTTTGAGTAGTTGTGCGAAATGTTATCAGCATCAATTGCTAACCGTGGCACCATTTGGAATGAAACACCCATGTAACAAAATGCACTGATTTAAATATTTTAACTAACATGTAAATGAGCTAAGTCAATCATGCAGAAGTTCATCGATTTAATGGTTCGGTTCTCTGCCATGCTAGTAGGCTGGACATGAGCTAGATCAGACCCAGTTTGACTAAATATTGTATGCTAGTAGGATGTAAATGCAACAATAAAATCCATCCCAACTGAACCTGATCCCTAAAAACTAGTCTGGTCCATCCAAGTGAAGCAAATACTGTGATTGCTGATGGATGGACTTAGACCCAAATAATCGTATGAGAATTATACAACACAAGGAATGGTCAATCCAAACAGCTCTAAACACCAGTCCACACTCTAAATTCAAATTGTGCTTCAACCAACACCCATTCAACAATTCTTCATCAAGTACCAAAACTGTAAATATTGACATTTCAAGCCAAACTGTAAATATTCATCCAATGTTAGCTCTAGAAAAGGCTTGAGTTCTTAGTCTGAGGTTCTTTAACATGGGATACGGGAGGATAGGCCCCAGCCACAAACATAGGCAAAAGATAGACAAATGTAGAATCATGTGAAGTTGTGAACTATGGGAGTGACCAAATTGGATCTCGTCGAATCATCCTAACTGTTGATTTGTAAGCATCAACATTAAACCATTGGATAGCTATACTTTTTATGCTCAATCCATTAATGAGGATGAGTCAATTGACAGAAGCACATGCCACATTTGAATGTCCCACTTATAAACCTCATAACTAGGCACATTCCCGTTAGGGCATTTTTAGACATACATTAAAAACCAAAACTCGAGGCCACCATCACTTGATAGACCTACTTCAGATAGTGATATTATAAACAGTACATTATCCTGTATAGTTGTATCTAGCTATCCTTTCGAGTTGGATTGATATGAAAATATAAACATCTATCCAATCCAATTTAAATTTAAATATCAAGAATCAAAGAATTAAGGGTTACTAGCACAATATGGTCAATCAACGTAATAGGGTGAGACTTGGCACTAGACTTGGCAAAATTTGACCTGATCCAATTACCCAAACTGAATTAATGGGTATAGGTCTAAGCTCTATGACCCATTTAATAATTGGGTCGAGTCTACCCTAACCCGTTTATAACCAGGTCAATTCATGTCTACCCATTTACCTGATTAAGCTTTGATATATAAGACATTCATGTCTATCCTAACCCTAGGCTAAAATTGAGACTCAGAGTGAAAAGCGATTCGCATAGTGGTGCTTGTGTTCGTGTCTTTGCCTTTTCCCTCTCCATCGCTCGTGGACCATGGCCGATGGCCAATTTGAGGCTCTGTTGTCTCTTCTTCTTTTTATCTTTCATTTACTTTCAATAAAAACAAAAAAAAAAAAAAAAAACAAAATCCGTACCTAAGATTTGCAAATTGTGGCTTCTTCTGTATTGCTAGACACCAGTTGCTCACACTTTCTCTCTCTTCCACCCTCCCTCCTTCCTCGTCTCTTCTTTTCTTGTTTTATTTTTCATTTTCTTCGACGAAAATCTCAGCTTGACATTCTAAGATTCACAACCTGTGGCTTCCATTGGTCGTCGGATGCCAATTTTGCATGCACACTCAATATCTAGCCGATTTAAGGTTCTCTCACTCTTCCCCCCTCTCATTTCTCTTCTCATTTTTGTTCTTTCTTTTTTATAAACTAAAATATCTGCTTGGCAGTTTTATAGGCTTCTTCTGGACACCTGTTTCGCACGATCATTCTCTCTCTCCAATTTAAGGTACTCTCTCTCCTCACCTCAGTTTTTCAATTTTTTTAAAAAACTAAAATCTCTACTTGAATGTTGTAGCCTACAACTTCTTCATCGTTGCCAAATGTCGATTTCTCACCATCACTCACACACACTCTCTCTCTCTTCGATTTAAGGTAACTCTTCTTTTCTCTCTCATTTTTTTTAATTATTTTAAACTAAAATCTCTTTCTCAGTTTCTTGTGTTGAATTTGGACATATTACAATGCATGGAGGGATAAGTATATTTGATAGTTAGGATTAATCATAAATTGGTCCTATATTGATGAATAAAAATGGAGTGTTTGCCAACTCCCTTTTTTTTTGTTTTGAGTTGACTGGAGTTTATAATTATTGATTACTTATTGAAATTATCGGTCACTATTGAAAGTGTTTACTGGTTGAATTTATAGGTTACCATTAAAGGGAAGAGTCAATGCCTTTTCATATCATTTCAATTTTATGATGGTAAAAGAATATTGTTTATATGTTAAACTTATTCAGTCATTATTTTATTTTATTTTTGAAAAGTTATTCAGTCATTAATTTTTGTATCTTGTTTTAGATATTTTAGTTTTTAGATATTTTTTATATATGAAAGTTTAGTAATTGAACATTTTATACAATTTTTTAAGATATATGGATTTTATTGTTTAATATTCGCTTCATTTTGTGGATGAATTAAATGTCTACAAGCTTGGTTAGGTAAATGGGTAACCCAAAGCCCGACCCAACCCAAACCCTTAATAGACCCGAATCGACTGAATCATTTAATAAACAAGTAACGGGTCAAGAATCGGTGACCTCAACCCGAAAAGGATTTGACTTGTTGTTTCGTCTACTTGACACAGCCTTAATAGTCAACGTAATGGAAAGCGGAGCCTACCCTCATTCATTGTGGTTTTGAGGACACTTAAAAGCTCAAGCGTTTTTAAACTATACATTCAAATGTGGGGCCACAGCCCATGGACCCCACCATGACTTACCCAGCTACAAAAGTGTTACCCACCAAAATAGGGGTGAGGGGTGTTACATTTGTCTGAACCTAGTCGAAGCCCAACTTAAATAAATAGACTTGAACAAGATTTTTGTCAATACTTAATACCCATCAAGATTTGAGGCCCGTTTATTTTATAAATAATACATATATCACAAGGTCGAATCTGGTATTGTTTTTGTTTTTATTTTTCTTTTCAATTTTGTAAATTGAAAATTTAACCATATATTGAAAAAAGACTTATCCAACCATTTGTTAAAACTTCATCTTAAAAATTAATTTCAAGCCATTCGATCTCAATGATCAAAATCATCCGGTGTCTCATTTTTCTAAGGATGTCTACTGACTCTAACCATCAAGATGATCAAGTGGTGGCTAAAAATTAAGTTTTGGATTGAAATTTTAACTGGGTAGGTCTTTTAAGTATATTTTCCATCACTAGGGTTGAATTTTCAAGTTACAAAACAATTTTTTTATAAAAAAAATAAAATAGTGCCAGGTGCAAAACAAATGGGCTTTAACTGGTGGGCTCGGGCTTTAACTTTAAAAGCCCAACGGGTTCTGGCTGGGCTCAGTGTTTTTTTTTCGAAGCACGGCCCAAACCCGGCCTGTGAACAGGCCTAAATAATCACAAACGACCTAAACCTAAAATCCCAAATTGTAATTAATCGCAACTTAGCGGATGGGGAAAAGGGGTTTAAAGGTAAGGAGAAGAAAAAAGGATGAAAAGGTAGCAACGAAAAAAGAATTTGATCGAACAGGTGGAATGCATACAAAAGCAGGCGAAGATCCGCAGTAAGAGAGAACAAGATTGACAGCACCTTCACCTCTGTAGACCCATTCACACGCATCCTTTTCTTGTAAAATCATATCCATTTTATCCAATCTGCAGCTAAAACACATCAGCAGCTAAAGATTAAAAGAAAGAAAAGAAAGTTAAGCATCAGCAGCTTAAAAGAGAGAGATAGAATGAGAAAGACAGAGCCTTACTTTTTCACTGAAAAATGAGTACAGATGAGAAGAGAGAGAGAGATGGAAAGAGAGATGAGTTGGGAATAGAAGAAGAAGATGAGAGGAATAATTATTGAAAGTATCGAAGTAAGAAGTGATGGAGTCTAAAGCCTCTCTGAAGCGAATCAGAATTTGGAGACGGCTTCCCGTGTGAGGTTCGGTGGAGCACTTGGTGGGTTTTGTTCATTTTGAAATATCAACCAAAATCCACGTGCCGCTTACTATTAAGAGCCTATAAAAATTATATTTAAAAATTAATAAGTAATTTAAAATAATTAAATACTATAAAGTTAAAAATATATGATTAACTAAAGTAATTTATTGTAGCATCGGGACATAACTCTTTTCAATGCATATGACACTATATAAGAATTGGTAATAAAATTTTATCAATTAAAATCCATTCCGATCTATTATAAATGAAATCATCAATCATTTTAAAATCTAATATATCATTTTTTCTTATTTTTTTTAATTTTTTGTTGACATCTTCTCTTAATATCTACAATTTATAGCGTATCAACTCTACGTATTGAAGTCGTATCTGATATTCAACTAAATTTTTTAAAAAAAAAAGTTAAAAGACTAAAATAATACCAAGTGAATAAATTATAAAAAATTTAAAAAACAAGATGAACTTTAGGAAATGGTTAGTCATGGGAGAGTTACAAGCACTACCAACACTCCCAATAAAAAAATAATTTAATTTTTCAATTGCACTAGTGTAAAGAGTTGTGAGATTATATAAAGCTTAAAGTGAACAAGTGTTTAACATGTTAAGTTTGTTAAAAGACTTGGATATAAAAGTAAAACTACAACTTGATTGTAAAGAAGATTTTTAGAAAAAAAAAATAGATATTTTTAAAAGATTTGAACTCGGGAGAATGCACAATGTTGTAATTGCTTACTTTTGGAATTGAGCGTTGAAATTTAGAATTTTCTAATAAATAAATAGTCTCTTAGGGTTTCTTCTACTGTAATCTTACCAATATCTTGGGATGTGACTTACATTTCTTGAATTTGTATTAATCTCCTTTCTTATTTCCTTTTTTTTAAAAAAAAAGAGTAGGATATGCAATCACTTAATGCATGAGGAGATCATTTCTCTTATAACCAAACTTAAAAAAAAAAATGCAAGCTTGTTATGTTCATAGGTAGTGTCCTATCCTAACATTTTTCACTCTCAAGTCTATGTAATTTGTTGTTCTTTGTTATTAAAGTTTATTCTTCTCCATTTTACACAATTGATTTTTAAGATCAATGTGTTCAAACTTCTTAGAGCACTTAATTAATCCTTAAGACACGCGCACATCTCTCTATCTATAAATGTGCAAATCACCCTATCTACATGCACCGAATAACAATACGAGGAGTAATTATTTTGTGTTAAAAGTGACTTCATCCAAAGACCTTCTTTATCTCAGGCAATTTCTTGACCATCAAATCAACCCGGACAAATTTATTTTACACAACTACTCATCTTCTATTTTAAAAGTTTCACAATTCTAAATATTATAAAGTTTCTCATTTCAACCACTCTAACACAAGCATGTTAAATGCATAGCTCATGTACACAAGGTATCAATTATAAAGATGTTGAGGTGCATTTGGATTTGACAATTTTTTACAATGCGAGTGCTCATTTGATGATCATAACACTTAAATCCACAAATCTAAAATTACAAAAATAAGCACTTACCAAATGATAAACCTATTATTTTATTAAAATATTTATCTTAAATAATTGGCTTTTCTAAAGAGGAATCTATTCCCTCATAATTCAGAGACCAACCAAGCTACATCAAATATAACAACATAATAATGATTTTAATTAGCATGTTGTTGTGCCATGCCCCATCACACAAGATCATGGGCAATCAATGATGCTTAGGGTGTGATATAGCTTAGCTTCAAAGAAAGAACAAAGAAAGTTCAACCACAATATATGGTTCAGCCAAAGGCTCCAATTTATGAAATTGAAGATTAAGTCCAAGACTCAAATCCACAAAGAAAACACAATATTTGACATCTCTAAAAAATCAAAGCTACATATGGTGGAAAAGTCAAATTGATCACTCAAAACTAATTTCAATCTTCCAATTTTATATGAAACTCTAGAATTCAATTAAAGGAAACGAAAAAGTTTCACCCAAAAGAAAAATACTTGTTCTATTTGCTTTTCGAAATTCTCTTAAATTACTTGTCTTATTCCTTTATTTTCACATTAAATCAAAACTTTAACATTCTCAATTAGCTCCAAATCACCTTCTGATGTAATGGGAAGACGACCTTCTTTTATAAGCTTTGACTTGCTCATATGCGGCATTTTGTAATTATTTCCACCTTCGACTCTTATCGTTTAAATCATACATTGCTGCATAGTTATGAAAATATTATCGGGTTGTAACTACACAACAAGGTACCGCCCTAACTTCTCTTTTTTGTCATCAAGTTTGTATTGACTCATAGAATCTATTATAGGATTTTGGCGTGCTCCATGCGAAAACGATCTGTAAAAAAAAAAGAAATTCTAAAATAGAACAAGTATTTTGGGATAGAGAGAGTATTAAATAGAAATTAATATTTAACATTATCATATAGAAGATATTCTTTAGAGTATCTTAAAATAAAATTTAAGATAAAAATTTATTTTTATCCGACAAATTTACAGACTCTTCCCTTAAGGCATGGCTCAATGTTTTCTAAATATACATCAACTCTAAGCACACATACGGATAATGAAAATCCATAGATGTATATATCATGTACACATGAGATTATTTTTTATAATATTTGTAAATAAAACATTTATTCATAAATTTTGATGAGAACCCTTGTAAAAGTGTATGAGAAGAGAGTGAGAAAGAATTATTTTTCATTGCTTGGAGTAGTTATAAAAAAAAAAAAGGAGAGGAGCAAATAAAGAGATTTCAACAATCTTTTTGCCCATTTAGGGAAGAAGAACTAGTTCAATGTAATTTTTTCATTTTCTATTTTCCTTTTTAATTTTTTATTTCTTGCAGTTTGATACCTTTTTAGTCGAATTAGATACTAATTTTCATAACTTCGTCCAATAATTGAAAAAAAAAAAAAAAAACATAGATTCAAACTCAATTTGAAATATAACCGTCATAACAAGTACATCATGTATAAATTAACTATTATACATGTAGTGGTTGAGAAGCAAAAGCCAATGAACCATTAAGAAATTTTAGAAATGATTTACCATATATTTAATTTTTACAGTAATTGGCCAATCTTGATATAAAGAGAGCTTACCCAAGGAAATATAAGAAAGAAAGAAAAGTGAACAAGTAAGAGTTTGGTTCATTATGTAGGGGTGAAACTTGGGTCGGGTTTTAATCTGACCCGAATCACCTGATCTGAGAAATCAATGGGTTTGGGTTACGTTTTTTATATCTCGGATCAGGTCGGGTTGGGAAAAATAAACCCGCATGAAATTCGGATCGGGTAAGATTGAAAATTTTAAAAGCAATCCGATCTAACTCGACTCGACCAGAGTGCACCAAGTTATAAAACAAAACTCACGTTGAGTCGGATAAAAAATTTGGATCAGTTCAGATTGAATAACTCGGGTCAGCAATTCGGATCGAGTCAAATAAGTTTCAATAATTTTTGAAATGAGTTGAATTGGGTTTATTGAAACCCGACCCGACCCGAGTTTCAGCTCTATCATTATGTGACAAGGAAGGATTGAATATTATTTGAAAAAAAAGCTCCCATTCAATCTTTAGAAAGCAGTGCAAATAGGGAACTACAGACAAATTTATGTTTTTTGTTCAAGTTAATCAATTTATTAAATAGGTGAATATACTATATTATATATTTTTGAGTTGAGTTCTGGTTGAGTTGGTGATTTTATTCACTTATTAGTTGGGTCACTCAAGAAAATCTAAGTTGATTTACTATTCTATTTATTTTAAACTTTACAGCCAAATCTATTTATTTATTACATTAATTTATATATTGGATCAGCCTATTTATTAAACAGATCAACATATACAATTCAAACATTGTTTTCCAGAGTTAAGATTAAAAGTTAGTATGCCTCGAACGAAAAGGTCACCCTACATATTTTTAAGGAAAAATTCTATGAAGATTCAATATTTAGTGATGAGGACATCTATGACCCAATTGAAGATGATCAAATTGACAATCCAATTTTATAAGAATTTGATGAGGCAAAATGGGGCCAAAATTATGCAATTGGACCATCAAATTATTTAAATAAGTGCAAATAAATCAACCTCACCTACGGTCGACATTGAAATGCTTGTTACATAAGTCAAAAGCTTGCAAACACTGCATGAGAATGCCCATATATAAGAGAGCTTTTCTAGAACTCTGACGTAGCAAAGAATAAGAGAACCGCCATTGATGGAATATGGCAAAGATAGAAAATTATTGTACTACCTTTCTATAAATTATTGTACCCACATGTTACCCCTCTTTACAATTGTACTGGTAGATTTCGTCTTCTAAAGATGTGTTCCACATCCCCAAAAGTCACATGTATAAAAATCGTGGCAATGACTATGTATAGCCATCGATCTCCGTACAATTTGTTAGACAGCCTATGCGGAGTCCACTTGTGTTTGAAAATGTTGGGTCCATTAAAAATGTTTAATCTTAGAACTTTTGACCCATAAAATAATCTTACTTGGATATACAAATTCATTGTTTTCAAAGAGATAAAAATGTAGGGATTTTTTTTTAGTGCTTGAAAAACATGACTTGATTAATTTAATGGACCCATCAGCATCACCATGCATAAGCCTCATATAGATGGATTCATGAAGTGTGTAGCATAATGAAGGGGAAATCACAATACGTATTCACTATATATGTGTGTGTGTCCAATGGTGAAGATGCACCAAATGAGAATCCCAAATGGTTGAATCTAAGTTTTAAAATCATCTTTTGGTCTAATTCTTTTATACTCATGTTTCTTCTTCTTGTATTCTCTCCTTCTTTTTCTAATGAATTTTTTTTTTTGTGATTGCTCAAATTTTTTTTTTTTTAAAAGAATATAGTGAACTAATGTTGTCAGCCTAATGGTATGGATGCCTTTAATTAATTGAGATATACGAAACCCACCTCTTAGAAATCTAAATTGTTCACTAATTTTTAAATGCAATGATACATAAATACTACCTCCGTTCCATTTTAGTTGTCTCATTTAAAACATTTGTATTTTTTAAAGAACTCTCTATATACGACTAGCACTCCAGTTGATCTCATCCATTTTCAATAAACTTTATACTACTCTAATATGAATGAGACAATTACTTTGGGACAATTCCAAAATCCCTATAAAGATTACCCCACCCCTTTCATTTAATCAATTCAATAATGGGCCCAATAGTTTTACAAAACTTAAAAATATAAATATATGAATGGTTGCGTTTAGAAATTAATAAATAGCTTAGATTTTTAATAGATTGACCTTATATATGTCCAATAGTACAATTCGAAGTCATCCTTACAATTAAAATAACAACATGGGATAAATGCTCTCTCTTAGACTAAATATAGTTTGCCGTGACAAAGTCCTAGTGGACTTGAGGGACCTACTAGTAATGTGGGCTCATGCAGTATCTCTTGCGTCTTCTCAAATGTCAATTTAAATTCAAACATAGGATAACAATTGATTGATTTGGGCTGACTATTTAATAAATAAATTTGTTTTCAATTAATCAGGTCCCATAGAATCCTTTTGAGCTTGACATGTGTTGACCCCAATTTTGTTTTACTCAACATGACTTGGCCCAACCCTAACTAAAAGATATAAAAAAATTAATAGAATGAAAGAGAAGTGGGCTTGTATTTCATATGAGGGCATTAAGCTATGAGAAAAAGGAGGCAATGGACAAGAATCTTTAGACCGAAAGTGTGTTAGGTTGCACTATTAGGCTAAGAAAATATAAGGTTGTGTCGAACTAAGGTTTAGGCTCATCTACCTAACTTGGCCCAGACTTTCTCAGGATCCATCAAATTAATTTTCTTTTTCAGAGAAAATTCTTGGCTTGAATCTAGATCTTTTCAAGTTGGGTGGTTCATATAAGAAATTGCCACCTCTATTATGAACAATGTGTCCAAATTAGGTCCAGTCCGGTTGGCCTAACCTAACTTATTTTGATCTGGACTCGTGATCGACATGTGAATGTGGATAATGAGTCATATATATATATATATATATATATATATATATATATATATATATATATATATATATATATATATATATATATATATATATATATATATATATATATATATTATAATCGTGAAAATTCTCTGACTTTACTTTGTGATGATCATTAAATCCATAATATCACCTATAAACAGTATAGATTGGATAAGATGCCCCAACAGATCAAAGATGAAACCTCCCATAGAATATATAAAGGGGTGCTTAACAAATGATGGATCTTTTGATTCCCGTGTCAAATTGAGTTGATGGTAGAAGGCAGGGAGAGAGAACCAGAGAATTGGAAAAGAAAAAGTTATTGGTTGTAGCCCAAACTCGTTACTAGAATAGAAAAGTAGTTGATTTGGTCTAGCTTATCATGGAGTGGGGGAGGGACCATAATTGAGAGAAATCATGGCATGCTTTCCAATATTGTGGCTTCTCCATGGTGTTTAATTTTAGGTTTTTTGATTTGCTTTCTTTTCCAATTTTTAAATTTAATTAAAACTTACTTAAATGGGTTGAAATACAAAAGTTGATTTCTCAATGTAAATGGGCTTAATTCGGGTCGGGTTTTGCATGTGCCAACCCCTATTATTGTATGTCGGGTGCTTCGAGTCGACAATTGATATATAAGATCACTACCTATAGGCTATAGTTATCTAATTTGATGGATTGGATCATGTATTTAATAGTTTCATAACAATAATAATAATACCGCTCCAAGGTGGTCCCCTCAGAAAATTATCATCGGATGACGGCACTGTAGGGCCCACCATGGCTGGCCCTTGTCACAACTCTTTTTACTTCACACGCATTAGCTCCATGAATTCAATGAAGTTTACAATGTTGACGAATATTGAATTTTTGAAATTAAAAAAAAAAAAATATGACTTCAGTTATCCAAGCAAAATTTTTTTTATGGATATCTTATTTAAGCTAAGATTTTTTCAAATTATCAGAATAGGGATCATGTAAGCCCCATATGGTGGTACCTCAAATAAGGTAACTTTGGTATCATTGTTCTTTATGACAAAAATGATGGTAAAAAAGAATGTGAACAATAAAAAAAATTGTTTTGCAATGTAGAAGGAAAGTCTAGTTGATTTATTTTTCTTTTCATAATTTAAGTTTTTTAAATAGATAGATAATTTAAATGGTTATATCCTATAACTAATTACTAAGGCTCAGTTTTTTACGTAGCTGATAAAAACCTTCTTAAGTGGACATAATGCATTTCACCATCATATTAATATGTTGCTATAAAAAATCATTACATTTCCTAACTGCAATCCTTTGCTAGCCAGACTTATTGTCCAAGTTCATTTGGTTCTCTATTTTATCTAGTCTTAACTGTTCTACATTTTCAATATATCAAATATTAAATTAACATTTTCTTCTTTTCATTAATAACTACTTACTCTTCCAAAACTTAACTATAAGGCAACATTCATTTATAGTATAACGATCCGTCTCGCTAGCACAATATTGTTCGCTTTAAGCCCACACACAAAGGCCCGCACGACTTTGCTTTGGCTAGTCAACCCACTGCTGCTCACAAAAGGTCTTATACTAGAAGGATGAAAGCTACCACTTATATCTTAGGAAATTTCCAAAGCGAGATATTACATATAATTTATAAACTGAGAAGAGCTCCATGCAAAGACTACTTATTACTATGGCAAGATCTATTGAAAATGTTTATATCCAAATATCTTATCTACAAAAATTGACTAGATTGAATAGTTTTTTTTTTTTAACGAAATAACTCTATATATCTCTATATATCGTTTTAAAATCTCCAAAAGTTAAGAGTAAAGAGTGGTGCAATCATGTTTCAATCAAATGATAGGTGTAGGCGAGTAATAGGTGTAGGCATAGTGGTAAAAAAGGGATCCAAAGAGGCCCAAGGTAGCCCATGTAGCACCCCAAAATTCTAAACCAGGGGATTGATGTAATCCCCTCTTAAGACAATGGATTGGAAATAGCATTGGGTATTAAATCAAGTGAGAAAAGAAATGAAAATATAAAGAAATAGGGAAAAACCTGGGATTTCCAGGAGGACACATTGACTCTGGTCAATGTATTTTGACAACTCACAAGTGTATGTATCGATTTTGGAACATACGTTGGCAAACAAACCCAAAGATAAGATTTCCAGATGAACATATCGATTTTGGTCGATGTGTATTATTATGGTACATATCGACTACAACCATATATCGGGAATGCCCAACGGCTTAAGCCCGAGATCTAACAGTTGTAGCTGTCCCATCACCCACCTACCACTGCCTTGGAAGATCAATGCATGGCCTCCACTTGGATTGTGTGTTGACTGAAGAGGTAGAAGGAGATCCCGGATGTATACATCGACAGAAGTCGATGTGTTTGTAAATCCACCAAAAACATGTATCGACCAGAAACATGTATCGTGCCTGTTCAATGTGTTTAGTTGAGACACACAACTGTCTTTTCTTGTCCCATCATACACCTACCACCGTCCTTGAGAGCTATTGCATGCTCTCCACGTGGATTACATGTTGACTAAAGGAGAGGAATGAGACAATGGAGAGGGAAAAGGACTGATGCCCATTCCTCTCTCCCCATGTCCATTCTGTGGCTAGAGCAACAATAAAGAGAAAGAGAAGAAGAAGAGTAGAGGAGAGGGGGAGGGCTGCTCGAGTCCCTCCCATCTTCCTCCTCCCATTCGAACGTAGTACATCCTTCCTTGCCCATCTCTCCTCCATCCCCTCACACTTAAAATCAGTAGCTTCAAGGAAGCTCGGGAAAGGAAAGAAAACAAGGAGAGGGAAAGCAAGGAAGCCGAAGGAAGAAGAGGAAGGAAAAGTAGGGAAAGAGGAAGGAGCTTCGAGCTAGAGCTCAAAGCACATTTGTCACCGAAATCCCCAAGGTACATGATGTTTATGATGTTTACAATAATTTAGAGTAAGATAATCACACTAGAATGTGTAATAGAACATAGAAATGAGATTGGAAGAGAAAGAACCGAAGTGGGGAAACATGCAACGCGAGATAAGGAAGTTGCAGAAAATCCCAGGAGTACACATCCACTTTGGTTGATCTGTATGTCTCAGAATGAAAGTGAAGAAAAGGATAGAAATGTATGATTTTCGAACCTTACCCAAGAGTATGCATTGATTGGAGTCGATGTGTACACCTGGGAGTGACAACAAAGATAAAAGAAGGGAAAAGAAAAGAAAAGGGAAAATGGAATGCTTGATGGGTAGACCAATTCTAGGAGACACACCGGCTGTGTCGATGAGCCTTTCTGATGAACAAATTTGAGAAATATAAGAGGAAATTTTATTGTAAAATCCATTAGAAGATATAGACCAATACTCGTACCATAACTTGAGAAAAAAGTGGGAAGAAAACAGGTGCCCGAACAGATGTCTAGGAAATGGATGCATCGACTACACATTGACCAAAGTCGATGTGTCTGTCAGAGAAATAAACAGTTTTGTAAAGTTGATTTAAATGGACTCAAATATTTTTGTGGAATCACCTAGGCTATGTTATCCTTTATCTAATGGATCTACTGGACCTAATGAGACCTTAGATGTGGAGAAATAAAATGTAAGAATTAGAGAATTAAAAAATTAATGAGAAGAAATCTAATGCCATGTATGTGATATTTTGATGCATGAACAATGAACGAAGGTTCAAAGAGTGAACCCATGATCGAACAAGCTAGTTCGTGGATTACCTTCATTCACTGATCGGCTAAGATCAGGTAGGTTTTCCTACTTCGTTGAAATGCTATGTGTGTGGACCTAATATTTTGTTAATGAATAGGCAAATGATGAATTCAGTTCCTTTGAAAATCATGTATTCTCGATTTATGATTTATTACATTATAAGAATCAAATGGTATGATTATAAAAATAATACCTTTGAATGATTTTGTTTTAAGAAATTAATACCCAAATGATTTTGTATCACATGAAAATAAGAAGTTTTTGAGATATCTTGAATATGTGATATTATGAGAATATGATAGATTCCTACTACATGGAGTTTTGAACTACTTTGGGATTTGTAAATCATACATAGAGAGTCTATATGATTATGTTGAATAGAGTTAAAATGTTTTGAAAGTATAAAGCATTTATGGGGAAAAGAGATTTTTATGCCCTTGATAATGATTGGAGATATGTCATATGTATGGACATTAGCATTCATGTGCATTCATATTCCTCATACATGAAGCATGGGATGAGAAATACATGAAATGATAACCAAGGACCAGTTTGTCCAAATGGACCTAGGGTCATGATGATTGTTATGGGTTTACCGTCAACGAATCAAAGTGCTGAATATTCGGACAGGCTTTGGTGTCGTGTTATGATTGATGAATCAAAGTGCTGAATTGTCCTGGGCAAGCTTTGATGTCGTACGTGAATGGCCAAAAAAGAATGTTTCACTAATGGAACCGGTTGAGTTTTATGATGACATGTAACAAGACACCCCAAAAAGACGTATATGAAATGAGAATATGGGAGGATGAAATGCCCCGTTGTTCTAAAGGAAATGTTGAAACACCTATGCATAGGGCATGAATCATGGCACCCATGGCATAACATATTACATATTGATGAACATTTACATGAATTGAGCATGGTATTTGAAATGATAAAACGAATATGGTTTTCATGAAAGGTTTTAAGAATGAATTTTCAATATGGTATCTTCATAGTGAAATATATTATGATATATGGTTACCGAAATACTTATAACATCATATTATGTTTTGAAGTATGGTTTTATGTAATTTGAAATACGATATGATCGAGATCTTGATGAAAGTACAAGTATGTATATTTTTATCTTAGTCGCGGTTGCAGGTTTGAAGTATGTAGATGAAATTGGACCATATGATGGCCGAATGCGAGTGAGATGGATGCAATGAGGAAGCTCGGATAGCTTAGTTTTATCATATTTCTTCTTTTGAGATTTTGAGAACAATGTAATTTGAAGAATGTTATCTTCTTGGGAATGTAATATTTATGGTTGTGGAAGGTATGTATTTAAGTTGTTTTGTATTTGACTCTAGTATGTGGGAATTTCTTATCTTGCTATGGGATGCGTTGACTATTCATGAAAAGTTTAAAATATTTTAAATTTCCGTAGGATTACGAGAGTGTGTACAAAATATCATGCACACACTAGTTGGGCCAGTCAAAGGCCGGGTCTTCAGACTAGGACTTGGCTAGCGTCATAACGCTCGCCTCCCTCTCCACTCAAATATTCATATAATTCTACTCTGGGAGGGGCATTACAACCCCCACATGAAGGTTCTCTCCAGAAGAACCCTCTCTGTTGGATACGAACGAGTCCCACATCAGGGAGAGAGAGGAAAGAGTAAGTTATATGGGGCTAGGGATCTCCACCTATCAAGCTAGTATTTTGGATTGGAAGCCTAGTCCCAACAAGTAGTATCAGAGTCAAGTTCCAAGCAATCGATGGTTCCCCTAGTCGAACGGGATGGCCAACGACGTTTAATTGCAAGAGAGCCTTGTTCAAGGGGAGGATTGTTGGGTACGAAGGAGTCCCACATCGATAAGAGGGAGAGAAATGAGAGAGTTATATGGAGCTAGGGATCTCCACCTATGAGATTAGTCTTTTGAGTTGGAAGTCCAATCCCAACACTCTCGATGTTCTTAGGAAAACATTTCCCTTTAACTATATGCATATATAGATATAAAATCAATTCACGTTTATTTGATTATTGAAGACCTCTTTTGTAGAATTTGACTATGTTAAATGAAGAAATGTGCTCGTCATCATCATTTTCCTTTTTTTTAATATAAATAAATAAATAAATATATATATATATATATATATACATATACATATGTATATATATATATATATACATATACATATGTATATATATATCAAATAGAAATAATCTACCTAGAAGGTTGGAAGAGAGCCACCATCAAAATAATCCCATTCTAAAGAAATTTTAAGCTTATTTATTTTCTAAAAATTTCTCGTTTTTAGGTTTCCTTCCTATTTATATCTCACCTCACTCGATTTTATCAAAAATTACATCTCTAACTGTTCCAGAATCTGCCATTCCCTCTTTTATCCCCTTTTGTCTAAATTTTTACTTGTACTTATAAATTCTTTCTTTTAACGACATTTCAAATCTTCTATATATGTGTTAAAATCATTTTATATAGAGTTTTCTCATATTTTATCTTTTGAAACTACTTTTAATTTTTGTCGTAATCAATTCTAATTTTATCTTTTAATATTAATTATATATTGATACGCATGTCTTTTTATAAAATATAAAAATTTCCTTTAATTTCCTATCTAATTATCTAAAATTTGGACCTGAAAAGATGGAAAATGGATGGGTCCCAGTCGTGACATAAAACAACTATTCAATGATAAAAGTGGAGTAGAGCATAGGGCTGCAACTCGGGTTGGGTTTTGGCCCGACCCGCATGACCTGACTCGAGAAATCATGCGGGTCGGGTTACAATGGTCGGACTATAGGGTCGGGTCAGGTTGAGAAGAGAAAAACCCGATCGAAATTCGGGTCTGGTTGGGCTGTGGTCTTTAAATTTCAACCCGACCAGACCCGATTTGAGAAGACTCGACCCGAATTTCATAACTTAATATAAAAATCCTCACCCTCAAACCTAGTCAGAACTTTCATTTTCCAGCCCTAGCCGCAGCTTTTTCCTCCCTTCCTTTGCCTACGAATCTGAGATTGTGCTCCTTTCGTCGTTGTCGTTTTTCCTCTTCTTCACTGACATCTCTTCCCATTCGCACCTAGGTGAGTCTCTCTCTCTCTAGTTCTCTTGTCCGTTCGGCTTGTGCTCCTCGTTCGCGATTGTGTTTCTCATCATTGCTTTTCCTATTCTTCACCAAGATCTCTTCCAAGCCGGACCTAGATAAGTCTCTCTCTCTCTTTCTCATGTATGTTCGGTTGTTCCTCTCAAATCTCTCTATAATCTTGTTTGTTACCTGAAACTGCAATTTGTATTTGGGCTTATTATAATCTTGTCTATTCACCGTCGCTTTTGAGAAATCCAAGAGAGGCCAATCAGGCCTGTTTTATGTAAATGATCTCGATTTAGTTATTTTTCATAGAAAACGACCCCTTTTGAGCCTTTTCCATGGAATTAGATAATTTTTTTCCCCCTTGCAAACTTAAGATAATACTGCCCATGAACAAAGGAAAGTATTTTTTTTTTTTTCATACATCAAAATGGATCCAACTCTATTGCAGACCATTTCTGAACTTTGATTTTGGAGAAAGAAGGGGTTTAAATTTCTATAAGCTAATTCTTTCTGTACAGTTTTTTTTTTAACAAAAGGAGTGGTAATCTGAAAATTCCAATATTTTGGGCTTTTAAGGATTAACTTCTTTAGATTAGATGAATTTCTTTTGAATTACTAACATTTGAATTTTGTAGAAATCAGTTTGTAATAAGATACTAGTCTTTATTTGGTGGGTAAGGAAATGCTCTCATGGAAATTAAAAAAAACAATTCTTAAAAAAAGGTAAACTGAACAATTCTTCAAAAAAGGTAAACTCATTCTTATTTGTTGGTGAAACATGATATCCATCATTGCTAGTTGCAAGATTTCTCTTATTTTCCCAGTAATAGGTAATCAAACCTATATGGGAATTTATATTATTGCAAATGCCTTTGGAACTTCATACCAATTGATTTTTATTGTTTACTTTTACAGTGCCTTTGCAAAAATAGTGTAATGGCGTCGCATAACAATGATGTTGATGTTGATGTTTACATTGAAGTAAGATTTCTTTTTCTTTCATTGATAGTTCTTTATTATTTAATTCATTTTTTCCTAGATTTATTTATGTATTTATCATAGTTGATTAATTATTATGTGTAATGTTTAATTAGATGTTAGGATCCAATAATCCTGTCACTAATGACAATACCATCATTTCGAGTACGGGTGATTGTTCAGTTGCCACTAGTGGCAAACCAAAGAAATGATACCCACTAAAATCACATGTTAGGCACCATTTTATTAGAGACCCTAAAACTAAGGGGATGATTTAATGACAATTTGCAAATATTGCCATGGAAGATATAAAGTTGCTTCTAAAAATGGAACTAGCGCTCTTAGTCGACATTTAACACGATGTACTGCGTATTCGGTGAAAAATAAGAGTAAGAAAGTTCTTACATTTGATAGTGTTGAAAAAGAAGATGGTGATGAGGGAGTGGAGCATGCTTTTTGCCTTATAGTTTTAATATGGAACATGCACGAGGAGAATTGGCTATTATAATAGTTATGTTAGAGCTTCTATTTTCTATTGTTGATTGTGCACTATTTTGGAGATTTGTGAAATGCATCAATTCTAGATTTCAATTCATCTCTCGTACGACGGTTAAAAGGGAATTTTACTAAATTGTGAAATGCATCAATCCCTAGATTGTGAAATGCATCAATCCTAGAGCAGTAGACTTTACTAAAATCCACATTGGTGTAGCTCAACTAATTGCCTCCCGCCTCAGGAAGCGCGAGGTTGCAGGTTCGAACTCTAATGGCCTAACTTTGGTGTGCCTTAGGGGTAGTGGGCTCATCCGTGAAAGTTTTAGTAGGACTGCATATGAATTTCCCACACGTTAATTTAAAAAAAAAATGTGGAGTAGAGCAGTAGATTTTAAGTGCACTTTGAGGGGCATGCATTAGCATTCCTTGATAAAAATAAGGGCACGTGACATACGTGTGCATGCTTTAGTGGTCACGCTAACTCAGCCACTTTGGCCTAGAACATTGTCACAACGACAATTGTTAATAGCAGGATATTTTCAATATCTTGGGCTTTTATCGAAAATTTAATGGGAAAATTTCACGAAAAATATATTATTTAAAAAATAATAAAAATAAATATAAAAAATAAATAATGTGGCAGGAGTTTGAAAATATAAATGATATTTTAGAAATAAAAAATATATATTTGGCCCAAATTTTTTAACGGGAATTTAACGTTAAAATCTCATAATTTTAACATAAATTTACCGTTTCTCACGATAAAACGTGTTTTTAACGAGAATTTACCGTTAAAAATGGTAGACGCGATAAACTCGCATTTTTAACTCGCAAGAGTTATTTTGCCGATATTTTTATGATAAAAATGAAAATATCAGAGATATTTGTTATATTGGTCTAGAATAGTAGGCATTTGAAAGATGTTGACAAAATTATTAAATACACATCATAATAATTTTTTTATGGTCAAAGGTGTCTCGTTCGATTAGTCCTTCGAGACATGTACATGTGTCCCTAAACACACATACCGGGTTCAAACGGTGAGAACTTACTATGTACATATCCCACGGAGAGTGGTCCTTCATTGGAGTTAACAGGTATTGAACCCAAGACCTCAAATCATAAAGTCTTGCGTCTCAACCACTAGGCTAGCCCCTTGGGGTTCACATGGGAACAAATTTGACACTGCATTAGACTAAGGAAAGACAAGGCATTAATTTAAAATTTAATCCATAATTTTAAATATTAGCATCGGTATTTGTATCCATTCTTTGAAAAATAAATAAATTTTGATGACATATAATGATCAATATAAATAAATTAGAAATAATAATGAAAATTGTTATACAACAAAAAAACATATCATAGATGAGCTGCATAAATAATTTTTACATTAAAAATAAATATAGGATGAATATTTCTATAAATTATTGAAAATAAGTGATAGAACGTGTTAAAAGAAGAAAGAACGTGTTAAAAGAAGATTTAAATTTCTATCAATAATAAAAAGGAAATAAAATGTAGAGTACATTAGAATAAAAATAAAATGGTAGAGGTACTTAAAATAAAATGTAGAGTAGATTTATATAGTTATTCAGCGTGTAAGTAGAGAGGAACAAATGTCTCAAAGATTAATCAGGTGCTCTAAGAGTGATGGACACGAAGAAGTTATCTACAATAGAAAACTCAATATTTGAATCTTGAATCTAGATTTTCTTACATTTATTAAAAACCTTTAAATGATTTAATCATAAAAGGATAGATAAGAGAGAGAAGGTATTTATCTATGCCACGTCATAAATTCATGCCATAGATGTTCCGAAAAGATCAACTTGATTAATTATTATAGTTTGACTCAATTTATTTTGTTTTTATCGATATTTTGAATATAACTGTCTAAATTTTAGTTAGTATAATTAATACAAAGTGATACTTCTTTCATCTCATTTTAGTTGTCTAATTTGAAACATTTGTATTTTTTAAGGAACTCTCTATATAAGGATAACACTGCATGTGATCTCATCTATTTTCAACACACTTTATACTACTCCATCGTAAATGAGACAACTATTTTGGAACAATTCCAAAATCCAAATAAGACAACTAAATTGGGACAGAGGGATTATACTCCCTCCGTCCTATTTTAGTTATCTCATTTGAAACATTTGTATTTTTTAAGGAACTCTCTATATAAGGTTAGCGGTCAATGTGATCTCATCCATTTTCAACACACTTTATGCTACTCCAATATAAATGAGACAACTATTTTGGGACAATCCCAAAATTCATGTAAGACAACTAAATTGGAACAGAGAGAGTATAATAGTTGATGACATCGTATAATGGTTGAGCAATTTAATAAGGCCATCCGTTTACACACCCGATTTTTCTGCCTCTACACACCCGTTTTCAGGTGCGGGTGGCTAATTACTATTTTGCCCCCGCGTTTCCATTCGTTCGAGCGAATGGAAAGTTCATTTCGGCACTCATTCGAACGAATGGACGCATACCCATCCAATTTTGATTCGTTCGAACGCATCCCCTTTTAAAATCAATTCGTTCGAATGAATGAATCGGGTGAACAGTAACTGTTCACCCGTGAACGAATTCATTGAATGAATCTATTTTTTTTTTTTTAATTTCAAAGTTATTTTTTAAGCACTGTGTATTTTTTAAATTTTCCAAATTAAATATCCGGACTAATTACGATAATCTAATAAAAATACTTTAAAACTTCAAAGTCTTTTGACACTCCTAAATATTTAAAACACAGTATTTTACAAATAAGGGTATCCCTAGGGTGTACCGAAAACACATTTATGTTTCTCAAAAGACCTTAAAGTCTTAAAGTATTTTTATCAGGTTATCGTAATTTGTCCGGATATTCAATTTGAGAAATTTTGGAAATACACAGTGCTTAAAAAATAACTTTAAAATTTTAAAGGAAATTTTATTATTTAATACACTATGCACATTATTTTTTAAGCACTGTGTATTTTCAAAATTTCTCAAATTGAATATCCGGACTAATTACGATAACCTGATAAATATACTTTAAGACTTCAAGGTCTTTTGACACTCCTAAATGTATTTTTGGCACACCCTAGGGATACCCTTATTTGTAAAATACTGTGTTTTAAATATTTAGGAGTGTCAAAAGACATTTAAGTATTAAAGTATTTTTATCATATTATCGTAATTAGTCCAGATATTTAATTTGACAAATTTTAAAAATACATAGTGCTTAAAAAATAACTTTGAAATTAAAAAAAAATTCGATTAATTCGAATGAATCATTTCTAATGAATCAATTCATTCGAATGAATTAATTTTCTTTAAAATTTAAAGTTATTTTTTAAGCATTGTATATTTTTTAAATTTCTCAAATTAAATATCTGGACTAATTACGATAATCTGATAAAAATACTTTAAGACTTTAAGGTCTTTTGACATTCCTAAATATTTAAAACACAGTATTTTACAAATAAGGGTATCCCTAAGGTGTGCCAAAAATACATTTAGGAGTGTCAAAAGACCTTAAAGTCTTAAAGTATATTTATCAGGTTATCGTAATTAGTCCGGATACTCAATTTGAGAAATTTTGAAAATACACTGTGCTTAAAAAATAATGTGCATAGTGTATTAAATAATAAAATCTCATTTAAAACTTTAAAGTTATTTTTTAAGCACTGTGTATTTCCAAAATTTCTCAAATTGAATATCCGGAGTAATTACGATAACCTGATAAAAATACTTTAAAATTTCAAGGTCTTTTGAGAAACCTAAATGTGTTTTCGGTACACCATAGGGATACCCTTATTTGTAAAATACTGTGTTTTAAATATTTAGGAGTGTCAAAAGACCTTAACGTCTTAAAGTATTTTTATCAGATTATCGTAATTAGATCGGATATTTAATTTGAGAAATTTTAAAAATATACAGTGCTTAAAAAATAACTTTGAAATTTAAAAAAAAATAGATTCATTCGAATGAATCAGTGATTCATTTAATGAATTCGTTCACAGGTGAACAGTAACATGGGTGAACAGTAACGCACGTTACTGTTCACCCGATTCATTCATTCGAACGAATTGATTTTAAACAGAGATTCGTTCGAACGAATCAAAATTGGATGGGTATGCGTACATTCGTTTGAACGAATGCCGAAATGAACTTTCCATTCTTTTGAACGAATGAAAACGCGGGGGTAAAATGGTAATTAGTTATCTACACCTGAAAATAGATGTGTAGAGACAGAAAAATCGAGTGTGTAAATGAATGGCCTTTAATAAGTACTTACTAATATTTTAATATAGAAATCTAAGTGATTACAACTATTTACTGCTAAAAAAAGAGGTGACAACAACTATTTGTCCATACTAAACACACTAAGGTAAATGGGTTCCCTCATTAATGATTATGAGTTGTCTTTGTCTCAAAGTTGCAATTATAATTTATAGTTTGTTTAGTTGCCTTTTAGAATATTCCAAAAAATAGATGGCTCAGACCAAATAAATAAGAGACAACAATTTTGTACTTTTATAAAAGGACATTATTGTGGAATGGATTGGAGAGAATGGTCTATATAGGTTTAAAGTTTTGATGTCTAAGCGTCTATTAAGTTGGGCACTCGTAAACATTCCAAGAATTAATTATAAAATACTTTTTTCTTATTTTTTTAAAGAGTAATTATTTTTGTACTTTTATTTTTTTTCTCATAGTGCACCATTTAAAAAAAAGAATTCAATTTTTCCCCTACTTCTCTCCTTTCGTCTCTTTTCTGCTTTTCTAAAAATAAGGGTAAATTTAAAAATTCCTTTTAAAGGAGTGCACCATAAGAAAAAATAAAGGTACAAAAATCACTATCTTTTTTTAAAATTATGAAATTATAAAGTTAAAAATTAAGATGATTGAATGGAATTCAAGTTTGACACGCATCCACATCATTAGATTAAAAAAGACAGTTATTTTATGACATGAGGGCCGTTAAAAATACCTATTAATAAAAAAAATATCTTGAATATAAGTTTTAATATTGAATTACTTTTAACCTTATTTAAAAATAGTAATAATAAAACTGATGGAGCTCTTACCATATTTTATTCTTTGAGAGTCTTCCAATCAAATATCGAAATTGATCAACCTCAAGTAGTTGATGAGTTGGCTAGAAATTTGCTTCAGAATTTTAAGTTCAATTTTTATTCTATTTTAAAAGATTATTCTCTATAATTTTACTCACTTTGTATAAATATAAAGATTTATACACATCTTATAAATAAAACAGATGCTCTAAAATATTTAAACACCTGAATCAATTAAAAAAAAAAAAAAGGTGAAGTTGACCCACTGATGCTGGCTAATGTCAGATGACAGAAAAAAAATATCCCATTGTCCCTCACATGTGCCATGTTGTATGATGATGAATCAAAGACAAGAAAGAAAAGTGAGAAACACAATAGATTCAACACCCATCTTAAGTCGTGCTCTTGGTTGAGAGAATCTTTGACTTTACCAAAGATACTTCACCACTAAATGCCAACTGAGTCCTCCTTATTTGGTTCCTCATGCTCTTATCATCACTTGCCATGTTACCACATAACAATTATAAAATAATATGAGTGGGGAATAAAACTTGGAAAATTTCACTCCTTGTCATAAGCATGAGATCACTTACAAAGTCAGAATAGGCAAACAAAATCATTTCAAACCCATATTGATAATTAAAGTAGAGAAAAGCTCTAAACATACCATGGAAAAGCACTTTCCATCATTTTCTACTTCCATTTTATGTGGTCTGTAGGCAACCCATTGATTCAGGAAAACCAACCATGTACTACATGCATGTACCCTATTTTTTTTATTTTTAATTGTGTTATCTAATACTAATACTATATGATTTTTTAAAATTCAAAATAGCGGACTATACATTTGATCTATGCGATATTGTTTTATCATCACCATCATCATCAAAATTAATAGACAATATTTCTAAGTTCTTCTCTTTCATTGAAATAGTAACTTAAGTTACTCCAGCATCCATTATATTTTCTGTTTTATCTTTTGAATTCATCTTGATGTACGACACTATTATCACTCCATCATTCTTTTTTTCAAAAATATTTATATGGTTTGTATCGACCAATATATCTATCATATAGTACAACAATTTTTAGTTTTAGATACTAATGTAGAAAATCTCAATTGTATCCTTCAAACTTACCAAATTTAATAATAAAATCTACTTTTTATTTTACTCAATTTCTACATAAAATTTCTCTACTTTTAGATATTAATATGATAAAGTTGGAACAAATCTTTCAAACTCAACAAATCTCATTTTAAAATATCTTTTCCTATTTGTAGTTATTTTTAGATATATTTTTCTTTTTTTGCTTTTACCAATATGAAAGTAAATTATATTTGTTTAATAAAAGAATAATCAAATTCATTAGACAATCACCTTAAAATGTCTATAAATATATATATAAGAAGATATCAACATATCAATGTATTAACCAATACTGATATGAGAGACAACAATATGTTTTACCAATATGTTCCACCTAGTATTCGAAGACTAATTTATCTACAATAAAAGAGTTTAAGCTTATGTATATTCGGAAAGATGGCACATATTAAATGGAAAATGATTTGTGCACCCCCATTTTTACCCAAGGTGCACTCTCTATGAGTAAAATGTCAGTTTTGGATAAAAATAGAGAGTGCTTTACTGAAAAAAGAAAGAAAAGTTAAGGGCAAAACTGGCATTTCACTCATAGGGATTGTATTTTTGGTAAAAATGAGGGGTGCACAAATCATTTCCCTATTAAATTTCTCTTATTCCAACTTAATTATTGGTATTCAAGATTGCATTAGTCTTCCATAACTTAATGAAATGGTTTGAATTTTTAACTTAGTGCAATTTATATGTATGAGAATAAATAATCAACCATTTATTGGCGTGATTACTAGTCATGAACAGTGAAAACCTTTTAAATCATATTATCAACCAATATTGAAAGTAAGCTTGTCTCATGATTAAGTTTCCAATTATGTTTAGGGTGACCTAAGCGGTGAGATCAATTGATTTGATTTGATTTTTCTACCACCCAAAAACTTTAGGTCAGGGACCAATGCAACACTTTAGTGAGCACTGAGTCAGTGAGCAGTGCTATTTGTTGCTGACACCATACCAGTCTCCACTGTCTAAAATAGGAAGCATAATCTATTGTATCATCATTTAACTCTATAGAGGCAGTGCATCAATGGGTCAGGTCCAGTCAGGTCCCATCCGACCCTAGACCTTTATTACATGTCTAGGATAGTGTCTGGTCCAGATAGGTGAAGAATATATTTTTTTTTTGGCGCGACTTGCCGACATCTAATTTTTCTACCTCTACACATCTGGTTCTGAATTTTTGTGATAAATTATCATTATATTCCACATTTTTACTCATTCAAATGAATGACAAAATATAATTTTAGTTCATTTAAATGAATAAGCTGAACAGTAAAACGGAATCCTGTTCAGCCCATTCCTTCGAATGAACGGATGGTTCATTTAAATCTTCAGTATGCACAGCAATGCATAGTGTATTATTTAAATAATATTTTTTAAAAAAAATTTAAATTATTTTTTAAGCACTGTGTATTTTCAAAATTTCTCAAATTGAATATCCGGACTAATTACGATAACCTAATAAAAATACTTTAAAACTTGAAGGTCTTTTGATACTCCTAAATACTTAAAACACAGTGTTTTACAAATAAAGGTATCCCTCGGCTGTGCCAAAAACACATTTGTGAGTGTCAAAAGACCTTGAAGTCTTAAAGTATTTTTATCAGGTTACCGTAATTAGTCCAGATATTTAATTTGAGAAATTTTAGAAATACAGTGCTTAAAAAATAACGGTCTGTCTTCCATAGGCTACAGTAATGCATAGTGCATTATTTAAATAATAAAATCTCCTTTAAAACTTTAAAGTTATTTTTTAAGCACCGTGTATTTCCAAAATTTATCAAATTGAATATCCGGACTAATTACGATAATCTGATAAAAATACTTTAAAACTTCAAGGTCTTTTGACACTCCCAAATGTGTTTTCGGCACAGCCAAAGAATACCCTTATTTGTAAAATAATGTGTTTTAAGCATTTGGGAGTGTCAAAAGACTTTGAAGTCTAAAATTTTTTTATGAGATTATCGTAATTAGTCTGGATATTTAATTTGAGAAATTTTGAAAATACACAGTGCTTAAAAAATAACTTTAAAATTTTAAAGAAAAATTTATTATTTAAATAATGCACTATGCAGCACTGTGCATAGTGTATGTTCGAATGAACCATCCGTTCATTCGAACGAATGGGATGAACAGTAACACGAAACACTGTTTAGCCCATTCGTTCGAATGAACTAAAGCATTCGTTCGAATGAATGATTCATTCGAATGAATGCTGAAATGAACTGACAGTTCATTCGAATGAGTAAAAACGCGAGGGTATAATGACAATTTGCCACAAAATCTGCAATTGAGTGTGTAGAGGAAGAAAAGTCGGGTGTCTGTAAGTCACGCCTTTTTTTTTCATCTATAAATGTAAACTTTTAAGAGCTGCATATTGTCATCATCATCAAAATAAAAAATCATCTACTTAGAGTCACCTTTTCTATTTACACTTCTCCATTTTATTTTATCATAAATTATAAAGGCGCAACTTATAGAAACCCGACTTTTCTGCCTCTACACACTCAATTCTTGATTTTCGTGGCAAATTACCATTATACCTCCACATTTTTACTCATTCAAACGAACTGCTAGTTCATTTCGATATTCATTCGAATGAATCATTCATTCGAACGAACGCCTGAAGCACGAAAATTACCATTATACCTCCACATTTTTACTCATTCAAACGAACTGCTAGTTCATTTCGATATTCATTCGAATGAATCATTCATTCGAACGAACGCCTGAAGTGTAAATTTTTGTTCATTCGAATGAATGGGCTGAACAATATTCTGTGTTACTGTTCAGCCCATTCGTTCGAATGAACGGATAGTTCATTCGAACCACTTCCTGCTACAGTATATACACAGTAATGCATAGTGCATTATTTAAATAATAAAATTTCCTTTAAAACTTTAAAGTTATTTTTTAAACACTGTGTATTTTCAAATTTCTCAAATTGAATATGCGGACTAGTTACGATAACCTAATAAAAATATTTTAAGACATTAAGGTCTTTTGACACTCTCAAATACTTAAAATACAGTGTTTTACAAATAAGGGTATCCCTTGGTTGTGCCGAAAACATATTTGGGAGTGTCAAAAGACCTTAAAGTCTTAAAGTATTTTTATCAGGTTATCGTAATTAGTCCGGATATTCAATTTGAGAAATTTTGGAAATACACAGTGCTTAAAAAATAACGGTCTATTTTTCATATGCTATAGTAATGTATAGTGCATTATTTAAATAATAAAATCTCCTTTAAAACTTTAAAGTTATTTTTTAAGCACTGTGTGTTTTCAAAATTTCTCAAATTGAATATCCGGACTAAGTACGATAACCTGATAAAGTACTTTAAGACTTAAAGGTCTTTTGACACTCCCAAATGTGTTTTCGGCACAGCCGAGGGATACCCTTATTTGTAAAATATTGTGTTTTAAGTATTTGGGAGTGTCAAAAGACCTTGAAGTTTTTAAGTATTTTTATTAGGTTATTATAATTAGTCCAGATATTCAATTTGAGAAATTTTGGAAATATACAGTGCTTAAGAAATAACTTTAAAGTTTTAAAGAATATTTTATTATTTAAATAATGTACTACTTTTTTTTGAGCAGTCATAAAAATATTTCATTAAAAGAGAGAATAAAATACAAGGATAAAAGGAGGGTCTAAAAGGGATAGACCCAAAACAGAAACAAAAAGGAAAGATGGAAAACAAGAAAAATATAAGCAAACAGAATCACTGTAATACAAAAAATCCATCCCAAAGGTTATCAACTCCCAATTTTGCGAAATAATCCGCCACCCCATTGGCCGATCTTCCAATTTTAGAGAAAGATACTCCCATTCCTTTAACCAATTCTCTCACCTCCCTAACCACACTTGACAGTCTCCAAGGTGGGCGCCGTAAACCCGATGCCCATTTGAAAGCATTTGCCGAATCCCCTTCGATAACCAGATGACCTTGACCAAAAGTCTCCCAAATGACTAACGCTCTCCTGATGCTAAGAATTTCTGCTTCATTAGATTCCTTCAACCCTACCGGTTCAGAGAACATTATGGCTGACTCTCCCCTGTGGTTTCTAAGCACTCCTCCGATCCCCGCTGGACCCGGATTTCCTCTTAATGATCCGTCAATATTAAACTTCCAAGTTCCAAGATGGGGAGGCTCCCATTTGTCCTGTTTCCTAACTTTCCGATTCCGAAACCTCATGCAACCCTCCCAAGAAACCAAAAGGTCATTGATTTTAAGCCCTTTGAAAAGTGGATCAGCTACCAACCAAGAAAACCAAAGCCACTTAACTTTATGAAAAAGGTCGGAATCAGTGGACGAAATACCCTCAAAAAGTCTAGAATTTCTTTCCTTCCATAAAGACCAAACAACCACTGCTGGTAGGGATTGCCACGCATAATTCAATCTAGGTTTCAGCTTATGAATGTTCCAAGCTCCTATTAACTGAGATAAGGAGTTTGAAAAGACCCAAGGAATCCCCAAGAATTTAGTGAAATTCACCCAAAGACCTTTGGCCAAATCACAATTAAGAAACAAATGATTGACTTCTTCCAATGAAGATTCACAAAGAACGCAATTTAGAACACCATCACCATCACCCCTAAGAAGGCCTCTCCGATTCAGCTCAACCCTTGTCAAAATCTTCTCCTTAAGGGTACACCAAAGAAAAATTTGTACCCTCGGTGGAATTGTATTCTTCCAAATAGATTTCGAGATCTTCTCATCATTAAGTAACTGACATTGAGCCAATTGAGTCAAGGCTTTCACTGACAACATACCAGAGGAGTCACCTGACCAAATCATTTCATTATCATCCGACGGTAAGAAACGAAATCCTTCTAAAAGTGACATGAGCTTGGAACGACTCTCCTCTTCAAAAGACCTTAAACTTCTGCGAAATTCCACTTGCCAATCAACCACCCCATTGTTCCATCTAACCACATCTTGAACCAAAGCATTTACATTCCTCGAAATTCTAAAAAGTCTTGGGAAGCAATCTTTTAAAGGCCTCTCTCCTAACCATAAATCTTTCCAAAACAGTGTTTTATTACCTTTTCCAACCAGGAATCTGATGTTTTGTCTAAAAAGATTACCCACCACCCCCTCACCCGAACCCAATCTCCACCAAGCTCTGACCACCGAGGAACCTAGGCTTTCTACTTTCTCATCAAGAAACCATTCACCAGCTCCTGCAACCCCATATCTAGCTGATAAGACCCTAACCCAAAGAGCTTCCTTCTCCCTACCGAACCTCCAAGCCCATTTACAGAGCAAAGCCTGATTCTTAAGATTAAGAGGCACTAAACCCAACCCCCCCTTGATTTTGGGTTTCACAACTTCAGACCAAGCCACTAAATGAACTTTCTTTTTTGCCTCCTTGCTTCCCCATAAAAACTTCCGAAAGAGCTGTTCAAGTTTACATTCAACACCCTTAGGAAGCAAGAACAGAGATAAATAATAAGTTGGCAAGTTAAGGAGAACAGCTTTGATTAGGGTTACCCTCCCACCTGATGAAATGAACTTTCTACCCCAACATGACAATCTTTTTTCCACTCTTTCAATAACTGGGTTCCAAAACCTCTTAAGCCTGGGGTTCCCACCAACTGGTAAGCCAAGATAAGTGAAAGGCAATTTTCCAACACCACAACCTATGTTTTGAGCAATTTCCTGAAGACAATCCTCCTCCAAATTTATTCCTATGACAGAACTTTTTCCTAAGTTAATCCTGAGACCCGAGACTAATTCAAAACATCGAAGGATAGCTTTAAACCCCAAGAGCTCTTGTCTGGTTGGTTCACAGAAGAAAAGTGTGTCGTCAGCAAACTGTAAGTGTGTGATTGTAGGTCCATTGGCGGCCACCTCAAAACCTTTCACAATTCCCAACTCTCTCACTTTTTCCACTAAATTATTCAAACACTCCCCCACTAACGTGAAAATGAAGGGAGATAAAGGATCTCCCTGCCTTAACCCTCTGTTTGCATGTATTGGGGTAGTAGGGGAACCATTCACTAGAATGGAATAAGAAGTGTCTTCTATGCAAGCTTTCATCCAACTACACCATACAGACCCAAAACCCATCCTTTTTAACAGATACCCTACGAAAGACCAATCCACAAAATCATATGCCTTTTCTAGATCAATTTTGAAAAGAATACCAGGCTTTCTATCTTTCTTCCTTATATGAACCAATTCATTGGCAATAAGAACTCCATCCAATATTTGTCTATCCTCTACAAATGCACCCTGTGATTCTCCAATTATTTCTGGCAAAACTTTTTTTAACCTCTCTGCTAACACTTTTGCTAGGAGCTTATAAATACTACCCAACAGACTGATTGGACGGAAATGGGACAGATTAACTGAGCTCTCTCTCTTAGGAGTAAGGGTGATGAAAGAGTTTTTCAAGTTTTTATTGATGATTCCACTGTGATAGAACTCCGTGAAGAATCTAAAGATATCTGAGCTCACTATTTCCCAACACTCCTTAAAGAAAGAGAAGTTAAAACCATTTGGTCCTGGGGCTTTATCTCCTGCCAAACCTACCAAAGCCTCCCAAATTTCTTCTCTTGAGAATTCTTTTTCCACCAAGAGTGCCTTATCCGTCCCAATTTGCTTAAAGTGAATTCCATCCGGCGTAGGTTTAGAGAACCTAGAAGGCTTCAGAGAAGCTGAAAAAAGCCTATCAAAAGGCGAGCTAGAGATATTGGAAGCTTGGGATCTAAAGTCACTAGTTTCGGGGATCGGCAAATGCAAAACACATGTAGCATGGGTGGGGGCGCACCCAAGAGAGAAAGAAGAGAAGTGAGGGGGTAAAGAGAAAGAAAGGAGCGAGAGTACCCGATCTAGGCAAAAGTACGGAGATGATCCAACAGAGTCGATGAAGATATGGTGAGACGACTGCATATAGTTCAACATAGCCCCCTCCGGCTCCCAAGAGTCCACCAGAAACCGCAACCGGGTAGACTGCACGCCAAACATTGAGCTAAAGAAGGATGACCGAGACACCTGAGACTGTGACCATGAGAAGATGAAGATCGCCGTGATCTGCTCCACTGTGGAAGAAAAAATCCGCAAGGAAGAGTGGGAAGCCTCCAGTGGAGCACATCCACCACAAACATCAAAGATAGGAATGGTTGTCGATGCGTCAGCCCCGCGACAAGGACTAAAAGAGGACGGCCAAAGACAATCTGACTCGAGCTTGCAAACCAGCCTAGAAAACAGGCCCTGTGGACGGAACAAAAAAGGATTATGGCAATAATAAAAAGAGAAAGGATAGAAGGTACCAGAGGCCGGCGACAGCGTAGAAGACTCAGCAGAAGGAGAGGCAGGAGAGAACGCGGACGAAGAAGGAGGAGGCAGCAAGCTAAGAGATTGAGACTGAAAAATGGCCACGAAATGGTCTCTGACTGCCTTTCTAATGCCATGTTTGTCACCAATTCTACTCCCATTCACCACAATAGATCTTATGGTATTAATTGCTTTCCGGACATGTGCGTATCTATGAAAGAACTTGGAGTTCTTATCCCCATCTTGGAGCCAAAGCATCTGCGATCGTTGCCTCCATTCAACCTCTTCTAGTCTTATGCAATCCCAAAGGTTTGCCTTGCAACATCTTTTTGCTAACAATTCTTCCTCTTCTAGATCCCTTTCCTCTTCTAAACAATTTACATAAAATATAGATCAATCAAATCACTAGAACAAAGATATTTACATGGTTCATCAAAATCCTACCTTCGTCCACTAAGCGTGATGCTCGATTCCACCGTGAAGAAAAACACCGAATACCTTGTTAAAAGGATTTCTCAATCCCTCTAACCTATGTTCTTTCCATGTTCCTTACATTCTCTCATTTTCTCTCTATGTTTTCTTTTTTCTCTCTCACCCTAAAGAAATACTCAATTGCCCTAGAGAAAAATAGCCTTTATATACTAGGCATTATTGATAAAAACACATGAGTAAACTCATCCCTAAAAAACGACTTCTAAGGAGAGGGTATCCATGCATTTTTAAACCCCAAGACCTAAAGGTCCACTAGCAATGTGAGACTTTGCTAGCATTCCCCCACAACACCAAGGTTGGAGACACTCAACTCTCTCCCTCCAGTGGTACCCCTGCTCTGATACCATGATAAAACACATGGATAGAACTCATCCCTAAAATCGGCTTCTAAGGAGAGGGAGTCCATGCATTTATAAACCCAACACTCAAAGGTCCACTAGAAATGTGAGACTTTACTAATAATTACAAATCGCACAACTAGGCCTACTAGGCCTTATGTACACACAACTCGGCCCAAAAGATCTTTTGAGCCAAACCCAACAATCTCCACTTTGACAAAAAATGTCTGACCCTTTGAAGAATATCAAACTGTGTTTATAACACCTCCATATGGTTGAAAACTCACTCAACCCTAGAAACAACTTGAGACAACTTTCTGTATTGCATCTGCAGCTCCACATCTTTGTGTAAGGTGCCCATCCTCACGCCCTAAGATGATCCATTAGTCTTCTTCAGTGAGAAAGATTGATCAAGTCCAAACAATACTTGAACTTTCTTGTAGCCACTAGCTTTGTTAAACTACCTGTTGCATTATTCTTCGTGTGGGTCTTCATCAAATTTACCTTTCCATATTTCCTATTAACTGCACCATAGAAAAAAGACGGAACCCCACTACAAACTAATGCGAAAAAAAAAATCATATTTTTAAAGCTATACTTGACTTGTGCCTTTTGGGTTCTTTTCTTTCTTCCTATAGCTAAACTAGTAGGTTCCTGTTGTCTGCCTATAGTTGTACTCCATATAGTTTATATAAATTTCTTTGCCTTTTGCCCTTTTCCCTTCATGACAACCATGACTCCTTTCACAACCTTTAGAGCCCCATCCATTGCCACAAAGGTGAACCCATTTGAATCAAGTTTACCCAAGGAAATTAAATTCTTTTTAAGATCAGAGACATGTCACATATGATCAAGCATTCTCACCATATCATCAAACATTTTGATTTTAATTATCTTAATACCAATGGTTTTGAAAGCCTCATCATTACCCATTAGGATTGTTCCTCCATTATAGGGTTTATAACTATCAAACCATTCTCTATAAGGACACATATGATAAGAGCATCCAAAATCTAAAATCCACCTATCAGCTAGAAAATCTGTACATGTGGTGATTGCAAACACTTCACTGTCACTGTTTGAAACATTTTATGCAATGCCTGGTTGATAGGAATTATGAGACTTACTCCTTTTGTTGTTTTCGTCTTGATCGCGCTTTCTTTGATTGCAGTCCCTCTACAACTGTCCTTCCTTGTGGCAGTAGTAGCAATTGAACTTTACACTACTCGTCAACTTTGATTTCAAGCGTAACTACCTCTAATTTCCAGATTCTCCGTCGGTTCCTCTTCCACGATACTGATTGGATTCAACCTTAGCAACCGACCATTCTGCATGGGATGTGTTTCCTAGCTTTCTGAATGTCTCAGTCTCCAACAGAGCCGCTGTCACCTCATCAACCCTAAGAGTATCTTTTCCAACTAATAATGTAGTCACCAATGTATCAAAGATAGATGGAACAGAAGCCAAAAGAAGAAGAGCCTTGCCCTCTTTTTCAACTTTCATCTTAATGCTTAATATTTGATTAATAATTTTATTGAAACTATTGAGAAGATCCATAATGTTTGCTTTTTTTTCATTCGCAATTAATATAATTGTTTTTTCAAGAACAATTTATTTATTTGCGATTTGGACATATATAATCTTTCCAACTTGTTCCACAAATCTGGAGCAAAAGTTTCATTAAAGACATTATACTTTACCTCTGGTGCGAGATGTAAGTGGATGGTGCTCACTGCCCTCATCTCAAGTTCCTCCCAGTCCTCATTAGAAATGGATGTCGGCTTCTTCCCCTTCCTAGTTAGTGCTTTAATCAGCAATTGTTGCACTAAAATATCTTTAATTGTACTTTGCCATAAGCTAAAGTTATTTTTACCATCAAAGGGATCCACCTCAAACTTGGCTTTCGAGAGTCATTTTACGGCCATCGTGTTGAATTTTGGTAACCCAATCTTGGTCGAAACTTGAAGCTCTTGATACCATTTGTTTGGAAATAAGTCACACAAACCACAGATCAATCAAACCATGAGAACACAGATTTATGTGGTTCGGCAAAATCTGCCTACGTTCACGGAGCGTGATGCTCGATTCCACTATGAAGAACAACACCAGATAACTTGTTATAAGGATTTTCCAAACTCTCTAACCCTATGTCCTCTCCCTGTCCTTCACAATCTCTCCTTTTCTCTATATGTTTTCTTTTCTCTCTCTCACTCCTAGTGAAAAACTCAACTGAAAACCCTATAGAAAAATAACCCTTATATACTGGGCATTACAAATAACACAACCAGGTTTGCTGGGCTTTACATACACATAACCCGACTCAAATGACCTTTTGAGCCAAACCCAACACAATTTTTTTCTCAATTTGGCTTCTAAAGAGGTTGTTTTTAAACTACTTATAGTGTAGTTATTTCTAAATCTATTATTTAGATTTTATCCATTAATATTGTAACATTTGCATCTCTAGTACTCTGACTTTATCTATTTTTTTTTTCACTCTACTGCATAGAGTATTGCAGGTTTTACAAAACCAACTATTTAAATGATCTTGAACTCTCTTATTATACAAAACATTCTTAGCATTTAGGCACTCTACCTCTCATTCAGGGGTGTCGATTTTTTGACCACCCAATCCAACTGGAAAAAACAAAAAGGTTTGATCATACATTTTTTAAATATCTTATATTTGACCCAATCGGATCCAACTCAGAATAAATTTAGGTCTAGTTGGATAGAGAGGTCTCGAATCTCCAACCAGAATTGAATTTAAATTAAAATTTAATTAATTTCTTTATTTTTTATCTATTAATTTTAGCTCATGTAATCCCATTTAAATTTAAAAAAATCTTAGCCTATTGCCTCGATTTTATATAATCCAATTGGTTCACATGAAAGGGAAGCCCTCTTATCTTTCATTTTCTATTAAAAAATAATTTTCTCTTTTTCTATTTTTAAATTTTTAAATTTTTTGACATAAATTTGAGTCGTGTCAAGTCAATCAAGGTTGAATAAAATAAAGTTCTGATAGGTCAAGTAAAATCAGTCAGGTTGAATAAAATAAAATTCAAGTTAGATCAGTTGATCAATTAAATAAAATAAAGTTTGAATTAAATTAGATCAAGTCACATAACACCTGCTATTACCTTTAGTAAACCAAACCAACCTTAAATCAGCCCAACTCATCGTCTACCCCTGCAATCCCATCCTATGATGATGCAATCATGGTCACAAATATCGGTGGTATTTTTGAATTTACCACATTTTTATTAGCAAAATACCATTACCGCATTAAAAACACGTTATTATCAGTGTGGCGATAAATTCCCGATAAAATCGCGATAAAAACGTGATAAATGGTAATATCGCGATAATATCCCAATAAATTCTTTATTATCATTTTCATTTTATTAATAATTTTATTTATTCTATTTTTATTATTTTTAAATATTATAATTTCCATGAGATTTTTTCATAAAATTTATGGAAAACACCTGAGAATTTGAAAATATCCCGATATTACTAATCGCTGTTAATATTCCGAGAATGGTATTTGTGACAATGGATGCAACTAATGTCCCCATTTCATTGATAGCGCCAAATGTCAAGTAAAATTATGACCAAGCCATTCAATTGTCGTAACAGTATCTGGAGATAACTCTAGGCTCAAGTTTAGCCATGTATTTTATGTATCAGATTCATATCAGTGTTATATATATATATATATATATATATATATATATATATATATATATATATATATATATATATATATATATATATATCTCCTACATAGGATCCATATTCCTATCGGCTAATTGAGCCATGGATTTAAAAATTGTACCAAGTAAATATCATAAACGTCTGTTGCAATATATTTTTTTATAATTTTTGGCTGTTAATGGGTCCATCACAGTTGCCTCTTTGTAGACATCTCATGTAGGTATCCGAACTTCCATGACCTAACTTAATGTACTCTAAGAACCGTAGGTATTATTTATGGCGTTTTACATTGGGTTTCCTATGGTTTCCCACACGTAAATTCAAAAAAATATATATGCATGATTTGGATTTAAAAAATTGAAAATTAAAAAAAGATTGAAATTTTAATTTAAAGGGTTGGAGTGGTAATCAAGAAATTAGATAAAGAAATGAAAATCTTTAGTTTGATTGTCACTCTATTTCAAAGAATATGTCTCGTAAAATTACTCAATGTATATAAGTAAAGAGACTTGCACATGTGGGGTGTAAATATCAGATTTTAATGATATCAGCCATATCAACTAATATCTCGAATATTGAATATCATTATCATTCTCTTTTTTTTTTAAAAAATATCAATTATTTTTTATTTTTGGCCTTTTTATTTTAAAAAACTGAAAAAAAAAGGAATATCGGTTGATATTTCAAATATCATCCGATATTATTATCAATATAGGTCACTATACCGGTCAAATGAAGCACCAATTTTTTTTTAATATTGAACGATATTAATAATATCTATAACCGATATATCGATGATGTATACATCTTATATTGACCGATATTAGATATTTAAAAAATGGATAAAGATCGATGGATAAATATGTCCATCACAATCGTCATGTCTCTACAGAATCGTGGGTATTCGGAACTCCACCTGACCCAAGTGGGACCAAACCTGCTACGTTTTCAGGTGGGACAGAAGATATCTACAGCTGTAAAACACTGACAATTTTTTATTCAATGAAAATTCGTCATAATATTTATATATATGGTTGTAAAAATGAAATACTTCGATATTTTAGTTATTTTTATGATTTGTTTTGAAGAAGACATATGATAAATTTTAGAAATTTAAAATTACGTAAAATGGAAAAATTAAATAATGGAGAATAGAAAATAACAATTAAAAATATAATTTAATAAAAAAATATTTTTAAATCATAAAATTGGAAAAATTAATTTATTAATAAACGAAGAAGAAAAATGATTAAATTAAAAAGAATAAAAAATATATTTGACGGACACAAACACAACAGATTTTTTCTTGGTTTAGACGGTATTTCGTTTATTGGCTGAAACAGATGAAAATGATCTGAATAGAATGAAACAGACCGAAATATAAATAAAAAATTGTAATGCTGTCTCATTTTAGATTCACATTTCAAATTTTAATCATTATTCAAAATTTAAGTTTAGTTCAATAATTATTTTAATATCTTAATTAAAAATTATATATCGATCAAAATAACAGCTGGCTCGGCATTTAGACACCGTACTATTCTGTCAGCAGATACCCATTTTCAGTTTTTGAGTGACAATTACCATTATGTCCCTTCTCCACGAAATCGACCGATCGATTCTGCAGCGCATTTTCGCTTTGATTGATCAATCCCTTTTGCGTAGAATCATGCGATTGATTCAATGGGATCGTGCAATTGATCCCTCAAACACGAACGAAAGATGCTAGTGGGAGAAATCGACCGATTGAAACACTGTCGTGCAATTGGTTCTGTTTATTTACGCGAACATGAGCAGCTGGAGAAATTGACCGATTGAAGTGTAGAATCGTGCGATCGATTTTGCTTATTTAGGCTACTCTAACTATAGAGCGGAAGAGGCTTCCTGAAGAAATCGATCGATTAATTGTTTAAAACGTGCGATCGATTCTTCTTATTTATGCTACAGTAACTATATTATTTAAATAATAATTTTTTTAAAAAAACTTTAAAGTTATTTTTTAAGTACTGTGTATTTTCAAAATTTCTCAAATTAAATATCCGGAATAATTACGATAACCAGATAAAAATACTTTAAGACTTCAAGGTCTTTTGACACTCCCAAATGTTTAGAACAAAGTGTTTTACAAATAAAGGTATCTCTCAGTTGTACTGAAAATACATTTTGGAGTGTCAAAGACCTTGAAGTCTTAAAGTATTTTTATCAGGTTATCGTAATTAGTCCGGATATTCAATTTTAGAAATTTTGAAAATACACAGTGCTTAAAAAATAACGTTAAAGTTTTAAAGGAAAGATAAAACTTTAACGTTATTTTTTAAGCACTGTATATTTTCAAAATTTCTTAAATTGAATATTTAGACTAATTACGATAACCTGATAAAAATACTTTAAGACTTTAAGGTTTTGACACCCCAAAATGTATTTTCGACACAGCCGAGGGATACCCTTATTTATAAAACACTCTGTTTTAAGCATTTAGGAGTGTCAAAAGAACTTAAAGATTTAAAGTATTTTTATCAGATTATCGTAATCAATCTGAATATTTAATTTGAGAAATTTTGAAAATAAACAGTACTTAAAAAATAACTTTAAAGTTTTAAAAAAAATATTATTATTTAAATAATATAGTTACTGTAGTTTAAATAAGCATAATCGATCGCATAATTCTACACTTCAATGGTCGATTTCTCCAGCTGCTCATGTTCGAATAAATAAACAGAATCAATCACACAAGAGTATTTCAATCGGTCGATTGCTCCTGCTAGCATCTTCCGTTCGTGTTCGAGAGATCAATTGCATGATCCCATGGAATCAATCGCACGATTCTATGCAGAATGATCGATCGATCGAAACAAAAATACACTGCAAAATCAATCAATCAATTTCGTGTGGAAGGGAGAGAAGGGTAATTTCCATTAAAAACTAAAAATCAGTGCCTTACTGTATGCAGTGTCTAAATACCGATCCTGATCGATAAGGCCGAAATTTTGGTCCCACAGGACCAAAATGTCAATATTGGCCGAGATTTTTCCGAATAGCAGTTCACAGCCCTGAAAAGTTAGGTCTGCCACAAGCACTGCTTTGTGTACAGTGGGCCACTAGATAGAAAAGAGACAGTGACAAAAACAATGATAGCTAAGGAATGGGTGTTCATGCCAATACCAATAGAAGAAAAATTTTATTTCTTAAGTTTTTTTTTAATCAAAGTGTCCAAACGAGGCATCGATAAGTATCTGAGTAGTGTAAATCTTTTAATATGTACAGACTGAATAAATTTAATGAAAAGTGGCCTTTTAATATTGAATGTGAATTAAATACAAGATCCTCTCTTTTTAAGATGGATTCTTGAGAGTAATACAAATCACTCTATTTATTCATAAATCTTAAGAGGTTACATTTGGATCTTGGATAAATTTTACAGGGGTTATCCGAAGTTACCTTTGACTAAGGATTATCCTAAGTATTATAAATACCCCTTGTTTGAAAATAGTTTTTAAAAATGAGACGAGAGAGATAAAAAGATAATTTTTTATCCTTACCCCCATCATCCTCCATCCAAACGCAGCTAAAGTGTTTCTAGGCCAAGATTCCCACTTTCTAAGATGGATTCTTGGTTGTCTGCCGAAGCCCTCAAGTTATTCATAATCTTAAAAGTGTTTCTAAGATGGATTCTTAGCCGTGTGACGAACCCCCAAAGTTTTTTTTAATCAAAGTGTCCAAATATGGCATCGACTAATCTTTATGACATGTAACTCTTTCAATCTACACATATAGGATAAATTCAATGAGAAGTGACTCTTTAGAGTTGAGTGTGAATCGAACACAAGACTCCCGCTTTTAAGATGAATTATTGGCGGTAATACAAACCCCCCAAGTTATTCATAAATCTTAAGAGGCTGTGTTTGGATGAGGGGTAAATTATACCGGAGTTATCCAAAGTTACCCTTGACCAAGAGTTACTCTAGATATTATGAATATATCTTCTTTGAAAAGAGTTTTCAAAAATGAAAAGGGAAAGATAAAAAAATGATATTTTACCATTATCCCTATTACCTCCATCCAAACAAAGCCAAAGTATTTCTAACCAAGATTCTCACTTTCCAAGACAAATTTTTGTCCACACGACGAACCCCCAAGTTATTTATAATCTTATAGAGTGTTTCTGGCCTAACTCTCTTACATGATAATAGTATTTTAAATGATTACACTGAAGATTTTCTATTTGCTTGTCTCTCTTAAATGATTCCGTCCATCTTATTTATGTATGTATTGTCTCCGTCTGTCTCCCCACAAAAGGGATCGCTTGCGATGGAAAAGAGAAAAGGTCACTTGTTTTTACCAAGACAAAATGATAATGCGTCTTAGCTAACTTCTAATCAAAGTACAAAGTATATTCAATCTCTATATAAAGACAGATATTGGCCCCAAAACTTCCCTACTCAAGCCTCCAACCATGGATGTGGAGAAGGCCTTTCATATGAAAGGAGGACAAGGAGAGGCAAGCTATGCTAGAAATTCATCAGTACAAGTAAAATTCTCTCATCAACACAATAACCTTCATCATTATTATTTTCTATTTCTGTCAGTGGGATTGTTCTTGATTTTTGTTTTTTCCTTCTTACAGAAAATCGGCATAGAAATGGCAAAGCACATAACTGTGGAAACCATCATCGACGTTTATCTCACCACAAACCCAAAGTGCTTGGCCATGGCTGATTTGGGTTGCTCTTCAGGAACCAATACATTGTCTTTGATAGGAGATATCGTCGACGTCGTCGACCAGAGATGTCGTAGCATTTCGCGCCCGACACCCGAATTCCAAATTCTTTTGAACGATCTTCCAGCCAATGACTTCAACTCTATCTTCACTGCCTTGCCTGAATTCTATGGGAAGCTTAGGAAAGGTGGAGTTTTCATTGCTGGAGTTGCAGGGTCTTTCTATGGCAGACTCTTTCCTAGTGGAAGCTTGCACTTCATACATTCCTCCTATGGTTTGCATTGGCTCTCTCGAGTAAGTTTTATGAAAACATGACTTCTTTGATAAGAATGGATTGGACCCAATTCTGAGTGGGGCTTGGGTGCACTTAGTGGGTCACAGATCCAATAACATCATTCTGTAAATGGGTTGTAAATGTCCTGACCTGTTGATCCAAACTCAATGGGTCAGGTCAAGACAGCTCTTGACTCAACCCATTGTGCAGAGGAACTTGACTTCAATCTTTTTTCCAACCCATTTTCATAACTTTTGATCAGATTTTGATCTGTGCATCGATGCTTTCTCTTAAACTTTCGTTTGAAGGAGACACCAATTTATGTAAAGTTGAGAATTTCTCATTTTACCCTTTTACTTTTTAATTTAACAGAGTAAAATAAAAAATAAAATGGGAAAATTCTCATTTTTACATGATCTGGAAATCTGGAATACCTCACTTGGTTGGGCCAGGGTTGGTCTTAAGTTATCATCCATTCATTATGACATGTTTATATTAACACTTTCTATTTCTTTCATCCATCTAATCATATGAATTGTCTCTAAACAAAATTTGAACTCATTTTGAGTTGATCACACTGTTAGATTAAAAATTCGTTCAAAATTCCCTCCATTTTAATTGTTGATGTTTGAGATATTGAAAATCATGAATTTTCAAATTCAATAAATTTATTTTCTTTACAAAAAATAATATCTTAAAAATACCTCTCAAATTCATTATTTTTGTAAATTGGACTCCACTCCTATGAATCCCATTCTTAAAAATTGATTATTATTTTTTTCATTTTTATGACCTATTTTAAACCTAGATTTGTAGACTAGAGAAGGAGCTTAGGATGCTCTTGTTGAGTGGTTGATAGTGATAAGGTTTGTGTGTTTCTTACAACTTCTATGATGACATCCCTGTAAATATGATGTTGGCTGTCTCATTTGGTTATTGGTTTTGGAAAAGGGTAAAACGACTTCTCATTTTCAAGCTATCTATTCTAAGGTGTGCCTATTGTACTTCCATCCATCACTTATCAATCACCACTCTTCTCTTCTGTCATCCATACAAAATTCCAAATATATCTAGTGGCTTAGCGACCAATTATAGATACATCCGTTCGAGGAGAAAAAATTAAAAATTTATATGAGATTAGGTCACTCCACTTATCAGATTAGTCTTTTGGACTGAAAGTGCAGTTCTAACAGTGGTATGAGTGCTAGGTCCTCAAGTCACAATATGTAGACTCAGGAATTCTCTAATCAAATGGGATGGTGGGTGACGATCTATCTGCCGGAAAGTCTCATTCAAAGGAGAGATTGTTGGAGTACGAATGAGAGTTCTACATCAGATGTGAGGGAGAAAAACTAAAGACTTATATAGAACCGAATCATTTTGCTTATCAAATTAGTCTTTTGAACTGAAAATCTATTTTGAAAGTGATTTAAAATGTTATATCTCAGTGTGTGGATGACAAAAAGTCCTGTCACAGGAATTTGGATGGTGACCCAAATGAGAGTACAACACTGAACAGTCAATTTTGGTTTGTGACACATAAAACATGTTTTCTGCAATTGTTAACAGTCATAGCAAGAAATTATAAGATACACTGCTCTAGAAATCAAATTTAAGAGGCTACTCAATCCAATTAGATTAGGATTCGTCGAGGTACTGGTACAATTGATTTCAAAATCATTTCATACATTAAAACAGGTTAAAACCAGACATAAAACCCGTCCAAATCTGAATTTATTTATTATTTATTTTATATTATTTGACTACGGTTGAATTTCGTAGAGTTTGGCATTCTTCGATTATAAAAACAATAAAATTTTAGATTGCAAAGTTGATAAAAGTAGCAATTTTGGCTGCATCTGGATGAGGGGTATAATAGAATGAGGTGTTATCTCTCATTAACTTTATTTAATAACTAAATTACATGGATGAAAAATCTCAATTTTATCTTTATTTATCAATTCACTCTCACTTTGAAAATCGTTTTAAAGCAAAAGATATTCGATTATCCACATCTATAAAATCTATCCCTCATCTAAACGTAGCCAAAGGAACCTTACCATGCGTGTCTTTCCCACCTATCAAATCCATCGCTATTGAACCATGTCCACTAAGTCTTCAAACATTTTGGGCTCACTTAGCCTCATAAATTCAAGAGTTTTTTTAAATTTCTGTGTCCATTCACTATCATAGACATGGCTATTGTCATTGTCCACCATTGTCATTATCAACAAAATTGCAAATGGATATGAGATCCACTTCAATTTATTGATTTATCCCTCAATGATTTTCCATCTTTCCATTGCATCTTTGATGATGGTATTTAAGAATTTGGTTGATGACACAATGTGCATCAATTTTTTTTCCATAAACTAATTTAATGCATAGAAAAAATCTTTATTAGGCTCTCTAATTTTATTAGATGTTTTTTATTTCTAATGAAAATATGTATCAGTTATTATATCACAATTTTTGACAAAATAAAATTATATAGGATAAGGAAGCATATCTCTGATAAAAGAAGATATCAGAGCTTCTTCCAATGCCCTTGGGTTTCTCTTTTCTTATCCATCATTTTTCTTAAGTCAAAAGCATGATCTAGATTCTAATCTTTTATCCATAGCGGAAAAAGGCCTATTTTAATGTAGGATAAGGAGCATATCTCTGATAAAAGGAGATATGTCACATCTTGTAAACAATAGCAATCATTTTCTTCATTTTCTTTTTTGTTTACTTTACTTTTGAAAGCAGCCATCATTGATTGTGTTTAAAAAATTCAATAAAATTTACATGTATAATTTATGATATAGGAAATTTACTTTACTTAATTTTTTTTTTTTTTACATTGATAAATTCTGAAAAGAAAATTTGACCAAGGCGTTGGAGTGATGGGCTAAAGTCTACTTCGAAGGGATGGACTAGAGCCTATTTCAAAAGTTCTAAATTAAATTTGTTTCTCACTCCAATCTAAAGAGTCAGACTTCATAAATTTACTTATAATAGATGGATAAGAAGGCTTCCACATACTGTAAAGACTAATCAGATTCTCTAAGAAATATAGACAACTTAGTCTTAAAAATAAAAATCTACATTTCGTTTGAATGAATGATTCTATTGATCAATTGTGGACCGACCATCTCATAGGTGTTCAGTTGGTCCAAATGTCAGGTCCATTTGACTCAAGCGTGTTTGTAGAATTAAGCATGACAATAAAAGATATGAGTCCAGGCCCATCTTGGGGTTAGGAATGTAAATGGGTCACCAACATAATTGATCACTGAAATAGTCTGGAAAGAAAACCCGTACAAATGGATATGAACTATAGGGGGTACAGACCTGAATGCACTCTGTTAATATAGCCAGTGGGGTCATTAATAGGCAAGCTGAGCTATATTATTATTATTATTACTATCTCTTTGCCAAACCAAAAATTTCAGTGGCCCAAATTTTTCTGCAGAAGTAACGATCATATTGCCCATTTTGACCAATCTTCTTTTTTCGAAAAATAAGAAAAGTGAAATGGCTGAAATGTTGGTTTCCTTTGCAAAATTTTCCTATATTACTTACAAAACTTAAAAGAGGACCCTGATCTAGTAAAAATTAATTTGATCCGATTAATCAACCCGGCCTAAACTGACTCATTTTGGGCCTCCAAATGCCTCTAACCAGGCCTTCTTTTGAATCTGATGTTGGTCATTCGATCATGCACGATCAATAGTGGAAGCACGAAACATGGGTAGCATGCACAACCAAAAGTGCGAAAGGAGAGGTAATCAAGTGTGGTGCCAAAAAGCTTCTGATATGGTGAGGACCATTGGCAAAGTGGTGTCGGCAGCCTATTGACAAGATACACAACAGTAAAGAGTGCCTCAACCCAAAGGTGATGAGGGAGATGAGACGCAATGAATAGGGTGCGCTTATTTCGGACAGATGGCGGCGTTTGCGTTCAGCAAGACCGTTCTACTGTGGAGTGTTTGGAGATGATAGACGGTGATTGATCCATTTTTGCACACACAATTATGAACGGAATGATTATCATACTCTTTACCACCATCACTTTGAAACATTTTATTGGTAGTAGAAGAGTGATTTTCAACAAATGCAAGAATGTTTGAAAATGAACGAAAACTTTCAATTTATGAAGTATAGGAAAATAAAAATAAAAACGTGTGTAATCATCTGTGAATAAAACATAATATCGAAAGCCAGAAACTGATAAAACATGAGACATCCATACATCTGAATGAATTAAATAAAAATGTTCAAAAGTACAATGAGAATGAACTGAAATCGGGAGTCGCATAAACTTGCCTAAAACACAATGACTACAAAATCTAGAACGGAAAAATTGACAAGATGGTCCTAAACATTAATTATTTGCTAATACTTGAAGCACTTTATTAGATGGATGTCAAAGACGCTGGTGCCAGAGTGACGAAGAGGAGCATGATGCAGCTAAAGCATGGGCTGAGAGAGTGTTGGGCTTCATGGGATAGATGTCTGTTTCACATTAGCCCTGAAACAAAATAGCACCAGTACGCAAATCAAGAATAACAAAGTCCCAAGGGAAGAAAGTAAAACTAACAAAATGATCTTTAGTGAATGGAGCCACAAATAACAACTTTTTATGCATTTGAGGAAGATAAGAAAAACATAAAGGAACCAGAAGAGAGAGACAAAGTACCAGTGTGCGCAATGGGAAGAGAGTCACCGTTACCCAATAAAACGTGATCAGTACCGCCATAATCAGTCCCGCAGTAAAGAGAGTGTGCATCACCGATCATATGATAGGTAGCTACAGTATCGGGATACCAGTTGTGATCAACTGGAGGAGCAATCTGCTTGCCGGTGAAGGTAGATGGAGGATCAGCCTCGAGTTGAGACTCTTGGCAGTAGCGCTGATAGTAGTGATTAGCATTATGTCCATACTTGGAGCATATCTGACACTAGATGGTGCTAGACGGAGGATTGCCAACAATGCTGGGAGAGGATGGTGAAAGTCCCCGACTTCAATTGCCTCGACCGCCTCTACCATTGTTGGATGGGGTTCAGCAATCTGTGTGACCACGACAACCACAAGTAGAGGTCACGCGCCCACAAGAAGAGGGAAAGGTAGTGTGATGCATGCCTGCCGTGCTATCAGATGTGGAACTTTGAACCGGATGAGAGATCTGTTACTCAAAGTAAAAGAGGTGAGTGCAGAGATCTGTGAACATCGGAAGTGGAGGAAAATTGATGATGAAAGTGACAAACATAGAGTTGTTAGAGTCAAGTTCGTGAAGCACCGACATAATAATGACATCATTGGAGACATGCTGATAAATAGCGACTAAAGCACTAGCAAAGGATTTGGCATGCTGTAAATATTCAAATATGGTCTTTATACTTTTGGAAATAGAAAGCAACTGAGCACATAGGTGAGTTGCGTTTGCAAGAGTGTGCTGTGAAAATTTGCACTGGAAACAGTTCCAAAAATTTGCACTAGAAATAGTCCCAAATCTCACGGGAGGTGGAGAGGTCAACAACTTGGGCTAGCACATATTCAAATAGGGTAGCATTGATAATGCCAACTGGGTGTGATCCATCTCAACCCAAGTGGTCTAGGTAGGATTTGGGGTAGGTTTGGATGGGTTATCTCTAGAAAGGTATTGAGGGGGGCAAAGGTCTGTCACATCAATGAAGGGCTAATGTTCTGGGCATGCCAAAGAAAGTAGTTTATCTCTGTTAGTTTGACGGAGGCGAGGCTTGAAAAGTTGGGGATCGTGAGGGGCGTCATAGAAGAGGTTGAGGAGGAAGCCAATGTAGCAGATTCGGGTGATGGTAGCCAGTGTAGCAGATTCGGGTGATGGTAGCCAATGTAGCAGATTTGGGTGATGGTAATGAGATGGGTGGGTTATTGTAGGAAGAGGATCTGTAAAAGGACTGTGGGCTGCTTGTCTGGGACAGAAAGGAGTTCAAGAGATGAAAGAATTCTGTAAAAGAAAGAGGGTACTGTGTAACCGTCAAGTACTATGGGCAACAGATCTGGTTTTTAGATCTGTCTTTGAAGACGACACACGCAGCAATAAGAAGTGGTGTTTTGGGCACTGCTAAAGAAGTTGGCGACGAAGAAGGGGGTGTGGTGGGGAAGCATTGCGATGAGACACTTGGTAGAATCGAGGAAAGAGGTCGTGAAATAGGACGGATGCGCTGCGACTAGAGAAAAGGAGCGTTGCAGGAGATGTTGTCCGCAACGGACCAGAGAAGAGAGGGCGTGGGCGTGGATCGCTGGAGAAGATGATGTCCAGAATTGTAGACGGCGAGCCTGAGCTTGGGGCAGCCCAAGAGGGTGGTTGTCACGGAGATCAAGACGAGCATGGAAAACGGATGGAGATGTGAAGAAATCTGATGGGAAACGCCACAGTAGAGGGTGAAAGAAGGTTGTCACGCTGCAGCGCCAAGCAAGAAACAGAATCCAGATCTAGTCTGGGACCGCGATGCGGCAGAAAGAGGATCTCGGGCGAAACTAAGCGAGGACCAAGATCAGTCAGCGAACGACGTTGGGAGACTGCGTGGTCGACGAGTAAGGAAGGAGGAGGGACTGCCAAAGAACAGAACAACAGCGTGGAACAACAAATCTGGGTTGGAAAACCAGATCTACAACAGCAACGACGAACGTGGAAGGTCGCTAGCATAGAGCGCCTAATTAGAGATGAAGACAACTGTCGATGAATGAGGAAGGTAACACGACAACGACCAAAAGGAAGAAAAGATGGAAAGAGAGAAGTTCGTTCACTGTGCTGGTACGGTCCTGCGATGTTGGTGGGAAAGGATTGAAGTGCAGGGATAAGACGAGAGGAGTAATTTTGAGAAACGCTAAGAGATCTAAAAAGCCCAGATTTGGCTCGATACCATGAAGACTTTGGCAAAACTGCTCACAAGCCTCACTTATTATACTTTATATATATATATATATTACAAGTATCTCAAAAAGGAAAGGAAAGAATCAATTACAATCTATTAATTAATTAGGATGACAGACAAGTATAGGAATAGAAACTCAACTCTTTTCTCCAATAGTGTAAAGTGGTGATTGTCAAGAATTTATAATTTATTGCATGTTTTAATGGCTTAAAATTTAATGATAAATAATATTGATAATATTGATTTTATATAGTTGTAATCACAATTTTCTGTGTCACATGCCCCAGATGTCCCTTGGATCCCTTGCCATACATCATATGCTATTGTGTTTCATTTTAAAATTTGATATTATTTCCACCCTTATTATATATCCCATATTTTGGACTGTATATGTTATTCTTCTTGAGACTTTTTAACTATAAAAGTCGCCTGTAATGATCACTTATACTTGTGGGGCAACCTGGCATGAGATCTTACACTGGATGGAGTGGATGCAGAGAAAAAGAAAAATTTGCCAAAGTATGAAATATCAACGGAAATATTTTGGATTCAGGAAGACAAGATGCAAATATTGAGAATTAAAGATTTTTTTTTTTTAAAGAAAATGAGCCCATTAAAGGCCCACTATTTTGAATCTTCCTAAATTTTAAATTTTAGGGTGAAAATTGACAAGCGCCGTCACCCAATTAATGTGGATCCTATTGAAAGATCCTTCTAAAGGAATCTAAACTCACTAATACAATGGCGTTTTTTTTTTTTTAAAAAAAAAAATTATGATGGAGAAATCCAAGACTCTCACTTCTCTCCGAGTACAAGGGCATTAGATAAAATTTTAAAAGCACGAAGCCCCCTGCAAGTAAAAAACATCGAGTGATTACGAGACTGGAACCTAGGATACAATTGTATGGGTTAAATATTATATAGGGACTTGGGCTTGTGCAATTAAAAACAGCAAAACTCTATAGTTTAAAATGCTCGATCCACAATTAATAGAGCTGGATGTATGCCATGCCTAGTCCAAAGCCCACCTGTTGCCAACTATGAGGATGGCAAAGTCCTTAAAGTCCAATAGCCCAAAGCACTAGGCCCACTATATTAGGGCTCATTGAGTGCAAGGTCTAGCCCAAACCTGGTCCATTTTCATCCTTAGACTGAGCTGTGATGGATCTGAACATTGTTTTTAAGACTACACACAAAAACCATTGACTAACTTTCTCATCAATTTCTCAAAATTTAGAATGCTCATCACTCTTCAGGTTCCTCCGGCAATCTTAGACGAGAACGGCCAATCATTGAATAAGGGAAAGATGTGTGTATCTGAATCAAGCCCTGCTGTAGTAGCAAAAGCCTACCTGATGCAATTCCAAGAGGACTTTCTGCTGTTCTTGAAATCAAGATCAGAAGAATTGATAGTTGGGGGTCGTATGGTATTGATATTGCTTGGAAGGAGGACTGGGAATCACAAGGAAAGAGGACATGCTACCTACTGGGAACTATTGGCCCAAGCCTTTGCTTGCATGGTTTCGTCGGTTCGTTCTTTTCTTATTTCTTTATATTCTTTTTTAAATTTCATCATCATTGTTGTCATCATGACCATATTGCATATAAGACATTCACAGGACCCAAACCTACAACTAGGTGTGCAATTAGGCGGGCTTAACCCGAGTCCACATGGGAAAACCCAAAAAAATCAGGTTGGGTCAACCAGGGCTCAGGTCAGGCTAATTTCATGCCCAAACTATTAGGCCCGAATCAGATTCGAGTCGGGTCTGAGCATAGTATATTAAACTCTAGTTTGGTCCAAATTCTGAAAGCCCAAAATTTACCTACATTTTGTAAAGTAAAAGTTTCTTTAATTGATATTGTATATAGATTTATAACATATATTCTACAAAATCTACCGAAGAAACTCCATTTTAAACCCAAAGAAGCCCGAGCCCAGATAAGCCCAGATACACATTTTGGGCTCGAAATCAAGTTCCGGCCCTACGTATACAATTCCGGTCGGGCTTGGTTTTTAGTATTTTGGAATTACCCAGGTTCAAGGCTTCAAGCTCACATTTGGGCCCTTTAATTGCAGATCAGGATTGGCTTAGACAAGCTCAAATCCAGCCTGATCTGTCCAAGTTAAACTTTTATCAGCCCATGAAAGGCTTGATATGTTGGCTCGGGCTAAGATTTTGAACTCAAAGTGAGCCTTTGATGATGATGATGATGATGATGACAAATTATGTATCATATCCTTTATAAAATTCGTAAATTTATTTTTTCTTTTTTCTTTTAAGTTGTCCAAGTAAATTGTTTTTGTGGCAGGGAGAGGTAGAACAAGAGAAGGTAGACACATACAATGTGCATTTCTATGCTCCATCCATTGAAGAAATGAAAAGTGTAGTGAAGATGGAAGGGTCTTTTAGGGTAGATTGCATTGAGATGTTTGAAATTGGAAGTGATGGAAGAAATGGAAGGGCGATGGCAACGGCCATTAGGTCTATACAAGAATCTATGATCCTCCACCACTTTGGACAAGGAATTATAGACAGTTTATTTGAACACTATGCACAAATTCTTGATCTAGAAATGGCTAAACAGGAGATTAAAGTCCCTAATTTGCTTCTTGTTCTAAGAAAATTGAAGTGATTGATATTGTGATTCTCATTTGTTGAGTGTGCTGTATAATAATCAAATGTCAATTACATCGTCGCCGTTTAAGTTTTTTTATCTTATCAATTTGGAGTTGGTTTTTATATTTGGGATATAGTAAATTATTGTCATGGACCGACTGTCTAAACTGACACTCATAACCAAATGTCAATTTACGAATAGATAATATCAAACACAATATTTTCTCTCTAAGTTAAATCAGGTCAAGCCTTTGCTTTTAGTTCTGTTTTTTGTTTGGCAAATAACATTCATTAAATGAGATATCTAAATTTATTTATGTGCTTCTTATTCTATTCTTAATGAATTCATTTTTATCTTGTCCATAATTTTTATTTCATTTTTTCTTGCTAATAGAAGTTCTATTTTAGTTTATGAAATAAATTTTGTTGTATAAATAGTTACTTCACTATTTACTTTCTTTTATAATTTATAGTTCATAATCTTTCATTTTTCATTATTTTTTAGATATCTACTTTATTTTTCTCATAAATGTTCCTTATCTAGTTAATAGGAAACGATGTTAGAAAGACAAAAGGAGTTATACAAAGCAGGGAAAAAAATCTCGGTATCGGCCGAGAAATTTCTCTCATATTTTTTTTTTTAATTAAAATCCACCGATATAGCAAATATCGGTCGATACGATATATATATATATATATATATATATATATATATATATATATATATATATATATATATATATATATATATATATATATATATATATATATATATATATATATATCGGTCGATACGATACGTATCATTCGATATTTAAACCCAAATCCTATAGCTTTAGTTTGAGTCGAACCTTATCAACCCAATTTGATAGGCAATGAGATAGAAATTTCTTTGCTCTTTCCCCAATTTAACATGGGACTCTCCCTTATTTTTCCAAGCAATGCAATCGTATGGGCTGTTTGGGTACCATAAAATCCGATGCACCATTATAAGTTTGTTGACAATGACTTTAGTCTTTTGCACATTTTTTTATCGCAAAGGTGTTGAGGGTTTTTTAGAGTATCATATTAATTTTTGAAGTAAGTGAAAGCCTCTCTATCCATACACTTGGTAATTCTACTGAAAGTGGCCATTTGGAATGGAGACCATCTCGTGTCAAGAGGGTTAAACACTTAAAGTGAGTCATTTATATTTTAAGAGAATGAATTAGATATTGGAATCAATTGTATATTTTATTTAATCCAAACCATTCGCCGTTCACTTTGCCCCTTAAATAAGCTTTGAGATGAAAGAAATGAAACTCAATTTTGAGAGTGATTTAATGAGCAAACTAGGTGTTTTATGAGAACGAATGAGAGATCGTGATATCAAAATAGTGATCTCCAATGTATATGGGTGTAGCTCAACTAGTTATCTTCCGTCTCAGAAAGCGGGAGGTTATAGGTTCGAGCTCCTATGGCCTAACTTTAATGTATCATAAGGGTAGTTTGCTCACACGTGGAGATTTTAGTAGGAATCTATTTGAGTTTCCCACACGTATATCCAAAAATAGATAAATAGTGAACTCCATGAAACCACACTAAAAATCATTATTACTACCCCTCAATTAGACTGTAAGTTGAAACAATTGAAATTGGACTTAAAAACAACTAAATGAGCTGTACCATCCTATGTAGAAAGTGGATTAAACTAGGTCATCTTATTTTATTGAGAATGAATAAGATCTTGCGCTTGATTAATAAACTTTTATAACTTATAGCTCACAAGAGTTTATCCTACAATATAGTTTTAAATTAAAGGTGAAAATTTTGATTCGCTGATACCGGCAGCCGTTACACCATCGGCGAACTGCACCTTATTAGTGACTCTCTCTTCCATTTCTTATTTATTTTTTCAAAAAATTATGAATTTTTTTATAGAAAATTCAGAATATCATGGGCTTCATTTCTACGTAGTTGTATCCTTATTTAACAGAAATTTCGATATCCAAATAGAGTTTCTAAGTTACAAAATTGAGATTTTCAAATATTATGAAAAATGTAGAAAAATTCCCAAAGATTCCAGAAAAATGGAAAAAAAAAAATTCTAATAATTTTTTGCTAAGTTGTTGATATGGTAATTATTACGAAATGACCATATTGTAAAAAACTTAGTTGCATTGAAAATTGAATTGGGTAGAAATTAAAATGATCTTGTAAAATGAATTGCATGTAATATTCAAAGAACATTTTGGTAATAGGGCAATTTATTACCTCAGTCTTGGGTCTTCTATGAAGATGAGAAGGGTGCCTAAGTGTTATATGGAGTTATTGGTTTTTTTAATTAATCGATATGAGACTTTTTGTCACTTTACACCTACCCTCACGTGCAGTTGGACCTTATGGCTGCAAGTGAAAACTTCAGACCCGCTCTCACGCAGAACCTGCTTCGATACATGTTAGAAAACTATAACTTGATAAAATTCTTGAGGTAGAATTCACACTCAAAAGTTGGATGTTGAGAGAAGGGTACCTCAAATATTATACGGAGTCGTTGGTTTCTCGAATCAACGAAGTGAGAGTTTTTGTCACTTGACAGGTAACTACTTCATTCGTAATGGGAACTGGTATCTCCCAACTGCTACTTCGAATGCTTTGATGGATATCTAGGAAATGATTAGAAAAATTAAGTTGCCGGTGATGGACACTGACATTAATGAGGTTGTGTGGAATGTTGATACCAATAGTGTATTCTCCATTGCCTCTTTTATTAATACCTCCTATTCCCAATGGCCTGATCCTGACTGGGTTAATTTCATTTGGTTCAAGGGGAACATTTACAAACACTCTGTTTTGTGCTGGTTCCTGTTCAACAATGGTTTGAAGACAACTGACTTGCTAAATCACCTGGGAATTAGTTGCAACCATATATGTGCTCTCTGTTCTTTGGATCTTGGATCTAATGCTCATCTTCTTAGATGCAGGTCTATTGCTGGTATCTGGAGGCTTATATCACTAAAATTCAACTGCTCCTATCACAAATGGTGGGATCCTTAGCCAGATTAAGCAACTCATCTTAACTAGAGTTGATCCTCTTCAAACTCTTGCTTCAAAACTCAGTCTCTCTGCTTTGATTTGGTATGCTTGGAAAAAAAGAAACCAGAGAATTTTCAGCAACACTATCAGATCGCATATACAAATTGCTCAAGAGCAGGACCGGCCTAACCATAAGGCAAGTTAGAACAGCACCTTAGGCATCGTCTAAAAAATGCCCACTCGACATTAAGTTCCGAAAACCCTAGAAAAAAAAATTCCCGAGTTAAGAATCTCTATTCCATCTTTGATCTCAATGTTCTCTCTCGTATGGCTTGCTGAGTTGCTCCTCTTTAAGTTAAAATTGAAAATAAAAATACTTGTGTCATATGTTATTATTGTTTTTAAATTATTCTATTTTTTTATTTTACCCTTACACAATCATTTACATTATAAGGGTTTTTAATTTATTGTATATTATGATGCATCTCAAAAAGTAAGAAAAGTAGATTTTAGATAAATTCTTTTTATTATATATAATTAAAATTTTAATTAAATATTATTTATAATAATATGTTAAATACTACGAAGATCTCATTTAGATTTTTTAATTTAACCTTAACTTGTGTCTAGCAATTCCTGCTCAAGAGATTGCATCTGTTGTTTGGGATCTTCCACCTCACAAACATGTACCACCAAAACCGCTAGACCATACATACCACTAGCACTAATTTCTCTAACACCTTGTTGATTGACTTCTCCTGCATCAACAACAGACGGTGCATTGGGATATGGACATCTTTTATCTCTTCTTGTTTTCTTTTATTTTCTTTTTTGGATTATGGCCCAATTTGTTTCTTTTTCGCTTTTCATTTGTAATTTTTTGGCATCCATCCCTTTCTTGAATGAATCAAATAGCAATCATTCAATTTTTTTTTAAATGAATATGTGAAAATAATTACAATTCAAGAATAAAATAAAAAAATGAATAATAAATGAAACCAATGAATAAGATAAAAAATGAATAATAAATGAAACCAATGAATTGATATAATAAAAACAATTAAAAATAAATAATGAGATATATTACAATGAATACCAAATGAAAGAATGAATCTTTAAAAGGTGTATTTGTTTAGGTGTACACGTATAGGATGTGTCTATCTTCTAAACTGTTTGAGTGCGTCGAAATTGCGTATACTGGGTATGTCAAGTCCATCTTGAAAGAATAAGATGAGAAATAATGATTAGTATCAAATTATGAATTGAGTTAATTAAATCGAAAATATCAATGCTTAATAAGTTAAATTAGTGAAATGGAAGGACAAATGCTAAGGTGGATTAGATCTTAATGGGTGAGGAAATGCTTATATGAGGCCGAGAGTGACATGTGATTGTCGGGGCACTGCAGGAATTCCGATGATTTGGAACATTCCTTTGAATAAAGTACAATGATAAGTTCATAACAATTAAAGAATAGATAATTGAAGTAGTAAAATAAAAAAAGGAAATCGTTACAATCACTCACAAAATTGGACTCAGGAGAGGAGAAACTGCTAGCAATAGAGGGAGGTCCACCACTTAGCAACGATGTAAGAGCGGATACAAGTATCGACGAGTCAACACTTACACATGTTTAGTTCCGGTAAAGATAAAATATTGAATACATTAACTTTTAAAATGAAATAAATAATAAATGCAATTAAAATGTGTAATAAATGTAACAATTACCTTTTATATTATGGAGCATCAATATCGAGGCTCACCACAATCATCCTCGCCATAAACTCAGAACAAATAGTTCCAGTTTCATAAACGAGCGAGGTCAAGACCATTGTTCCTACGATATGGGTCCACTACACCGAACACATTCCATTACAACTGTTTCTCTACTGTCATGTGTGGTGCACTAAGTTTTGATCCACTTGATGGTTGACCCGCATATGGTATACCCGTTCAACTGTATGACTTACCGGACTACATATGTGGATAATGAGTGGTCGATCCGCCCAATGAGTAACCTCCCCCACAGGTTTTCCCTTAATTCAACATGTCGAAATGTTGGGGATATCGCAATTGAGAACCCTGAAGAAAGAAGGAACCCAAACGTCTGTGTAGACTCGTCACTGATGGGCATGGATCATAAACTGTCAGATAGGGAGACCAAGTCCACCAATCAATACAACACCGTCCCAATAGTACAACAATCTATATGTTGCCCTTGCAGCACCATGTGCAGGCATATCTGCACCTCCATAAGGAGGTGTAAGTATTGGACTTGCCTGACTATCCTACACATGTGTCTCCCCCAGTACAAACCCGGGTGGAACATGAGCATTGTTATGCTCCCCCGCATTGGACCCTGTTAAACCCCAATGTCTAAATCCACCCTGCTCACCACTATCACCACTGCTATCGTCGACTGTGTCACTCGTGGAAGTATCAGAATGAACATCCACATATCTACTACGGAATGGTGATTGACAACTCGGTATGAGGGAGCTTTCTCCTTCTTTGTCCTTGAAAGTTCCCATTTTCAATGTGCTAGAACATCATATTGACCCTAGAGAGAGGAACAGGGGGGGGACGTCAATCCCGGTTTTATTGGTCTTTACAAATTTCTTGATTATTTAAGATGTAGCGGAACATTTATCAAGAGATTTGTTTAGTGTGATAAATTCTCTAAGTGATCTTACTAAAATTTTGACCCTTTACATAATGCTTGATTATCAATGTTTGTGCGCAATGTGTATAATGAGATAATCAATATTCAAAGTTATGTGTGTTAAGAAAAATACTTAAATGGTAAATACAAACACACAAATCAAACATCATAAGACCATTTTAAAGTGGTTCGGTTAGTCAACCTACATCCACTGTTAGGACTTGCTCAACCTTGAATTATCCCCAAAATCCACTAAGTGAGGACTTACACCCTCACAATTAGAGTAGGAATTCAACATCACTCAATCGACTGAGAATTTCACCCACCATTGTCGAATAGGAATTACACCTATTCATTTGGCCGGGAGTTCCACCCACCTCTGTGCCGGAGAAATCGCTCCAGAATTTTAAATAGTGGTTCCGGGGTACCTCCTCTTAATCCATTTTCGGAATAAAGGTTTTAAAAGAAAATTAAAACCAAAAAACACTTGTCTTTGAAGCTCTCTCTTCTGATGTGTGCTTATTTGAGATCCCACCCATGTAAGTCGACGCTCTGCCCCTCAGCCGTCGTTTAACAATCACAGTCCAAGGTGACAAGGAAACTGGTTCTACCAAAGGTTTTCTAGTTTATGGTTCTCTCCTTCTCACTTTCAAACTCAATCCTCAGATTGGTTGTTTATGAGTTTTCATCATCATTCCTCTCTCTCTCAAAACTCAATCTATTTGATTGGTTGTATTTGATTCACCTAGTGCAAGCATGAGAGTGTAACGACCCGATCCAAATACAGGGCTTAGAGCTTGACTCAATGTGATATTGTCCGCTCTGGGCCTCGCACACAGTTCGTGTCACGCCCCGACTCGAAGGGTGGGCCCGGAACGGGACTGATTTTTTTTTTTTTTGAAACTAAACTAACTCAAGCATTTTAACTGGGCCGGATCAACAGTTGGGTCCAAAGGTCACACATGATCCCAACATGTGGACTCAAACATATACCATAAGTCTACCCAACAAATAGCCATAAAAATAACACATTGAATGATCACATAATTCCAACACTGAATTATTATTTAAACACCATCAGAGTAACTACAGAAGCATAGTAGTCTTAGTACATAACATTGAAACGAACTAAGTACCACACCCGGTACTTTACAAAAACAAGAGGTTCTAAAAACCAGAAAGCAAAGATAATGGTATTTCCCTCAATGGGAATCCCGAAACACCACCGCAGCTTATCTACCCTAAGCTTGAAATAGAGGGTTCTCTTCCTCGGGTTCATCTCCTAAAAGGTGAGTGGGGTGAGCTAACTATCCCAGTGAAGGAAATATAACAGTACAGTTAAGTAAACAACAGATTAGCACAATAATCAACAGTTGCAATAATTTCTCATGTTTGATAACAAATAAGCATAATATCATCATTAGTCCCATAATTCATCATTTCTTCTCCAATACTGCTGTCATCCACCGCAACCTCTAGATACTATCCTGACACCAATAGTATTAAGTCCCAACACGGTCAAAATACATCATTGCAAGTACATCTCCGGTATGCACCTCAAACTGGTACTGACACACCTTGCTAGTCACTGTCGACCCACCTGGTCCAGTAGACGTAACCGACACCTAAGCTCGGCGATGGTTCAATAGTAAAAGGTACGTGGAAGCAGTATCACATCTCATATGATCAATATCATAATATTCACCATCATCATAAACATTCTTACCATAGTGCATCATGTCTAGGCACATGAGTGGGTTCCTCAAATCTGAAACCACTCATTACTCAAGATCCATCTCAATAACAAAACCTGTTTACATCTACTGCAAAGTCAAGTTCTCTCACCGTATATGTGTGGTTTCACGGTCTCTGTTCAAACAAATAAATAAGTGCACAATCAATATACATAGCATCAAATACATACACACAAGTAGTATTTCAAAATCCCACGTTTTTCCAAAAATATCCAAGGTATATGGAATTGAGTCTCATACTTGGTTTCTAACCATTTTTAAATTACAATAATCCACAAGATAGTAAATAGAAAGGGTGCTCAGTCCAAAACTCATATTGTCTTCTGGGCATTGACCAGATTGACTTATTAAGTTAGGTCTAGATTCTCAAGTCACTTCTCGATTGTCTTCTGGATAGGACCAGATCTAACATTTTGAGTAAGGCCTCGAGGTCACTCAGTGCCCGACAAATATAGCGTAGGCCTGAAAGTGAGATCACTCAGTGCCCGACCAATAGAGTCGGCTTGGAAGTGAATACAATAGTATATACACTATAGTAATAAGAGAAGATGGTTAGTACATTTTTAATTAGCAAGGGGAGTACTAACATCACATGCAATCACTAACAATCAAATAAAATTAGACACTTCAAAAGCTGTGTCCCTCGGAACATGCCTCGGAACCAGGTACTGTGGTTTCAGATAATCCGAACCACACCTAAACTAGTCACTGACCTCGGATCTTGGGAGTTCAAACCAGCAGATAGAGGCTGAATTTATAGAGGTTTGGCCGGAAGAAGGGGCCGTCAAGCCACTGCACGCAGGTGCGGCTTACGTCCGCTACAGTACCCATAAGTTTGGGTTGGTTGCAGATCAGCCCTTTAGGATTTTCAATTTTGCAAATAAGTCCCCCAATTTGATAAAACTCGATTTTTAACTAAATATAAGATTTTGAAAACTTAAAAAACTTAATCCAACCTTACAGATAAGTTGGGTTTTTAAAACTTTAGTCACCGTAAAAATTTTGAGATTTAAAACTCACTAAAAATCATTGATTTAAATAAAAACTATATTTTAACACTATTTACTTAATTAAACAAATGTTAAATAAAACAATTTAGAAACCTCATTTTGGGTTTTGAAAGAATAACTAGACCATTCTTAAAATGGTCTAACACAAAATACTTGTTTCCAAAATTATCTCATCTCCAAAATCATTTAAAATAATTATTACTCCCTTTCGGGGTTTTGACGGGCGGGTTTAAATACTATTTTCTGAAAATAAAATTATTTAAAATTAGAAATACAAATCCTTTATTAAGGAGAGTAATATCATCCAATAATATTCACATAACAACAAAATTTATAAAGTAATAACAAGAAGCGGTAAATTACCAAATTGCCCCTCCAGTTGGACGAGCTGAATCACTGAGCTTTCAAGCTTGGATTGGGCCACACCTGTGCCTTTCTCAAAGCCTTAACTGTAATCTTTGAGATTAACCGGTCAAAAAAGATTATTAAGTTAAAACACGTCTAAACTGGGTCAGGATATTACAGTTCGAACCCGCACGTTTTTGTTCTTGGGCCCAGGCCCAAAAGTACTCACACAAAAGTACACATGGGTGGCTTCATATAACCCCTCACCCTCCTCTCTTCCAAACCAATGTGGGAAGGCTTCATATAACCCCTCACCCTCCTCTCTTCCAAACCGATGTGGGACTCTTCCCACATCAGTTTGGGCAAGGTGTGAGGGTATCACAGAGAGAGAGAGAGAGAGAGAGAGAGAGTGATCCTTCTATTGGCCATTGTTTAAGTTCATTAGGGTCCAACTGATCAGTCCGAAGGATACCAACTGGTTGCATAAATGTTGATTTATATAGCGAAGACAACCAGTGGTAGTAACAGGAATGTACTGACAGATTGGTCGCACTGAGGGGCCGGTGACTAGAAATGTTACTGTTACAATTCCTACCATTGTGCATTAAGTGCACTCCCAATGGTAATATTCTTTCCCAGTCGACATGTCGTTGTCGTCGATGGGTCAACACTTATGGTACCGAGGGGTTGTCCATACGAGAGGCTCGTTCTAGTGTAAAACTTGCTTGACAATAGTTTCAACTTAGAAACCTGTTACCCAGTACGACTTGTCGCCCATTACCGAGGGGTCGGTCCTGGCTACTCTCGATAGGTCTTGAACTACTGATATATCTGTTTTCTCGAGAGCCTACCTGACTTCTAAGTCTAAAACTCATAAATCTTGATCAAGGAGTCGTTTTCCATGAGGGGTCGTTTTAGCCTTTCACCGAGGGATCAGTGCATATGAGACTCTCAATCAGAGGCATACCCAGAATGACAGTTCAATGTTCCAGAACCTATGTCATTCGGGCCTACCAGTCTTTGACCACGATAGATCGATTCTGACTGCACCGAGGGTCGGTCAGATAAGACTGGTCGAGCTGACAGTGAACATAATTCATATTTCCAAGTTTGCTTTCATTTCACTGTCAAGCTTTCTCACTAGGCTTTTTATTATTTAATCATTGGTTCTTCTAAGCCTAGGGATAGTCCTCTCTAGGGTGTGGGTACCACCTAAGGTCATCTATGGCCAATATACATGTTTTGTGATTCCATAACGATGAACTTTTAATCCGGTTGAGCATGATTTTTACTCTTGATCATCTTGGGTCTTCAAGTTTTCTACAAGTGTTTCTTTCCAAGTCATAGAATTGACAAACATAGGGTCTTGGCCAAGCTGAGACACTAACAAACCTCCTCATCTCTGTTGTCTCTTCTCCTCTATCCGTACTAGATGGCCGTTCACTAACTAAATGATGGTGTGAGACCATCCAGCTACTGCTCCCCTGCCAGTCAAGTCACCCACCTTCCGTCGTGGGGCGAAGTCCACTGGCTGAATGGTGACGGGCGGACTCTACTGCTGCATCGTAGTCACTATTATATGCCACTTCTATCTCAATATTATGATAAAGTAGTTCTATATCGAGATTATGGAGGATCGGCTGCTCGCACTCTTCAATCCATTCTAACAATGGATCATTGTATGTGAAGAGGCAAAAAAATCCCCATTACCTCTGAATTGAAGCTCCAGGTACCTCTTGTTGATTGCGTACTTTTAGGAGTTGATTTTAGTGAAGGTATACAATGTCGTTAAACTTTTGGGAGGGCAAACTATTATGCAGCTTACTGTGAACATATTTAAACATAAAACTTGCTCACAATTGGATGCACTAGATGTTTGACTGAGCAGGCATAACATACTTTCTTGATTAAGTGCACTAGATCCAAAGCGAATCAACCATTGAGGTGCAACCATCTTGGCAGTCTCAGATAATCTAACATTCTACGACAATTTTGAAAATAAATTTCAAAATAAATTTGAATAGCTTTTCACGTTTCTAACATATATTTCTTTTCTTATTATTGCCTCCAATGCTTTGATACTCCATTGAAATGTCTGCGTTTTTATACCAAAATTTTGAAAAAAAAAATGGTTTTTTCATTTTTTTTCAACTATTTTCATACTTTTAGCTAATCATAAAAAATAGAGTTCATATAAATGGTTAATGAGATATTGTAAATAAAATACATATCACCAATGTAACGAATGCATATCTATATACTTAGGATCCTTTTTTCATTTCCATCATAAGGACAATTAAACAATCGGGGGTTTAATTATATTCCATGCATGCAATTTTAATGTGTTCTCTATACTCTAAACCCTGGGTTTTATGCAGTTTCTCACATGTAAATTTAATTTTTTTTTAATGTGTGGAAGTCACTGTATAAAAGGCTAACCAATGATTGAGAAGGCTTTCTTTACAAGTATTTTATTTAAATTTTTAACATTATATTTTCATTACATCATATTTTTTATAGAATTGATTGATGCACGGGAGCTTTTACTAAGATGATGTAAAATATAACTTCTTCTTTTTATTATTAATTTAAAGTTTTAAACATCAAACGATCAATTAAAAAAAAAATCATTTTTACATAGCCCAATGGCCAGTGTCTTTTAACAATGGTGCCCAAATTAATTCTATATATTTTTTTTATAATTAAAACTTATATTTAAATTAAAAATGTTTTTTACTTTCATCTTTTCTTTATAAGCACATTTAAGATATTGAAATTGGAATTGTTTTCTTCACGACCATCAGTGTATGGTGCGATCCATGAGTCCATCACCGTGGTGACGAACAAGTGAACGGTTGGATCACTATCCTATTGATCCAATCGGATCTCGCCAGCAAAATGACATATATATGTTTATCCATTGTTTTTTTTTTAAATATGGTGCATCAAGTAGCAAGAAAGATTGATCCACATCCACTCTTCACTCCCACAATTGAATGAGGGTAAAATCAGTTTTAACATCTATTTATGTTCAAATAAATTTTAGATTCAAGATTTTAAATCAGATCAATAATAGAAACTTTAAGAAATTCAACCCTCAATTCTCTCAATTGCTCTTAAGAAAAGAAATGACATTAATTTAATTAAAATAATTTTGACCGAGTCAAAATTTATCAAAAAATTAAGTATTTAATTAAAAGCAAAATGAATGTGAAATTGTATTCTGAGTGCAAAAATTTATGCAATTAATTGAGAATGACAATTAAATACAAATTTAAAAAAATTAAACACTAATTAAATGCATGTATGAACTGAAATTCAACACTAATTTGATTCAATAAATATTAACTTTCTAAGAACTTAGTTGCATAATTATAATTTAATTAATAATGAAAAAATTGTAAGGTATATCAACATATTAAAAAAAATTAAACTCAAATACTTAAATTAACGTCAATTTTAAAATACACATCTAAATTAAATTCAAAGAATTTAAATTGGACTCATCTATCTAAAGAGACTCAAAACAAATTTAAAGCTCAAATAAATTGAAGCGAACTGATCCTCTATAAACTTATTCTCAAATAAAAAAGAAAATTAAAAAATTAAAAGGAAAATAAAAAAAAATCTCAAATTGATAACGGAATTCAAGTCCGACTCGGTCTTGACTCGTCCTCGCTTTGTGTTTTCGTTCCGCAGATCCCTTTTTTTTTTTTCACTCGCTCCTTGCCTTCCCGTTTTCGCATCGATTTTTCTTCCTTTTCTCCTTTCTTTCTCTGCTGAAGCAGAACCTTGCTTCATTCCCTCCTTACTCCTCTCTCGCTCCCGTTCTTCTATCTTTGTCTTCCTCTGGAGAATAGCTAGGACAGCAGCGCCGTTCTGGCACGAATCCATCCTCTCCATCGCCAATCTCCCAAATGAGCTTCTTTTCTAGACTCCGGCCCCATTTCTCAAATGGGCTTTTATCAAAACCACTTTGCATCCTTCCAATACCCTTAAAATCCATGAACCTGAACTGGGTTTTCTCCAATTCCACTCTCGCAGCAAAAGAACCAGAAGCCCAAGAAGAAGAAGAGGAACTGGAAATGATCGATCAGCGAAAGCTCCCTGCCGATTACGACCCCTCCAGTTTTGATCCCACTGAGCACCGTAGCCCTCCAACCCCCCGTGTCTTCCGCCTTATCGACGACATAGCCAACCTCACCCTTGTCGAATGCGCCGAGTTGTCGGGCATTCTGATGAAGAAGATGAGCATGAAGGAGCCTCCCATAATCGGCGTGATGAAACCTGGTGCCAGCGCTGCAGGGATAGCGGCAGCTGGGAAGACTCACGCTGCCGCTAAGGAGGAGAAGAAGCCGGAGAAGACTGTGTTTGAGTTGAGATTGGATGCATATGATGCAGCATCGAAGATCAAGATCATTAAGGAGGTGAGGAGCTTTACGGAATTGGGGCTCAAGGAGGCAAAGGATTTGGTGGAGAAGACACCTGCTGTGATCAAGAAAGGAGTCTCTAAGGAGGAGGGAGAGAAGATCGTTGAGAAGATGAAGGCTCTTGGTGCAAAAGTCGTTATGGAATGAACCGAAGAGGAGGTTTCCTGGTGTCAGGTTTTCCCCTCCTTTTCTGTATGTTTTGATTTGGCAATATTGGAACAAAATTAGTTCTGAACTCTTACCCAATTTAGGATTTTTTGTTTATTTTATTACATGCATTAGATTTCAATAGATTAACAATTCATCGTAATGGAAAAAAAGGGCTTTTTCTTTTTATTTCATTTTTTGAGTTTTACTTTGTTAATTTCTTCCCTTTTGAACTGAGGATGAAAATGATGAAATGAGAATGTGATAATTATGGAAACTAAATATTGCTGTTGAAAGAAATGATTGTCTGGTAATTTTTAAAAGAAGAAGAAGAAATGATTGTCTGATCATTACAACTGAATCAAAATTCATGTTGGGGGATATGTATCTAGAGGCATGCTGTGGGAGGTTGTGAGAATGAAGCTGTCAAACCAGAGCACTGGATGAGTTACTGGTGTATGTCTGTTATAATTCAATTGTGAATCTAAGGCATGCAGGATTTAGTATTCTATGAAATTGAATTGCCAACCTCTCTCTCAGGAAAAAAAAAATAGTAATAATTAATAATAATAATAATAACAATAACAACAGCAATAACAATAACGACAAAGCCCAACTCCCTATCCGTTTTGATTCTGCTTCAATGTCTAACCATTGGGATTTGGGAATTTACAGGGTTTGAGGGCAGCAACTGATAGGGAAGCTTCAATGTTCTTGTAAAAGGGTTTCAGATCATTACAAGTGTTGGAAAATTTATGAATATGATTGAGTTTAAAATACTATGGAAGTCATGATCTTTGAAGTTCTGACAAAAGTTGCATGCTTTTATAATCAGGACATATTTACTTAGTGTTGTTCTAGTGGAACTAACGTGTTTCCACTTTCCATTGGAAATGCCAGTTTCCTACTTTCTACCCTGTTAGCAATGCCTCTGTGGTATTCTACTTACTGTACCTGAACTTTGTCAACGTATTTTAAAATATATGAGTTCCTTGCACGTATTATGGTTGGTTGAGCACTCTTTTTCTCTGCTTCAGAGTAATGATTGTCACTGATTTTTGCGGGTAACCTTAATTTTTCTTATTAAAACAAGAAAGTTACAACATGAATATTTTAGTTGGAGTCTTTAATGATGAGTCTCTTTTTTTTGGGAAAGGTTAAGATTTTGTTAGATAATTGGAAATTAAAACAACCCATAACAAGGTCAAGTGTACAGATCCTGAAAGACAAATAAAAAACAGTTCCACTAACAAGCACCCAGTCAGGCAAACCTGATCAATCAGTAGGCTGTAGGCCCATTCAGCAAACCTGGCGAACAAGAGGACCCATCTCACAGCTTACTGCTAAATACAAAATGGTCTATACCCATTTCTTCTCTGTCCAAAGAGTCAACCTTCTCATTTACTGAATGGAGAACATTTATCACCTCCAAGTTCTTTCTTTTGACAGCTAGCTTCACCATTTCTATCTTATCAAGAAGAGCCATGAGCAAGGGGACCTCTAGCTCATTGAGTAACCACATACAAGTCTCCTTTAATTATATGCCCCCTGAACCAATCTTCTCCAACTCTTATCATCCCAGACCACAAAGCATGAAGCACCGCCTTGTTCGCCTGGAAATTATGTGAAGGACCAACATAAGATAACAAAACTCTCTCCTCCTTGTCACGCCTAAAGTCCCCTTACCTAGATTTCATGACATCAGCCATTGCACTCCCATCAAAATTCAGTTTAAGCTTACCAACTGGGAGTGTGTGGATGGGGGGAGGGGGGTTGGAATCCACTGCATAACGGGCTGAATTCTCCTTGGAAGAGTAGACCGACCTGCTGTTCAGATGCAAACACCTTTGGAACCGGATAGAGTGGAAATCTACTATGCTGCTTTATGTTTAACATTACCACGCACCTAAATAGTTCCCCCCTAAAGATCCTACCATTCTCTTTTCCAAATATCCCACCCCAAAATGCTGAGGTTCAAATTTTTCGCTTGAGCTTACCAACCAAGAATTTACCAACTGATGAATCTCCATGGGCTTACACCCACTGACACCAAAGTGAGAAATTGAGCTCAAACCTTGCTAGAATAGCTGCAGTCAATGAATAAATGGTTTTCCTCCTCGGCTGCACCATAGACTGTGCATCCATTCACAATAATTCAATTTCTTCTCATCATTTAATCCATGGTAAGAACTTTTCCCATTCTTGCCAGTCAAAAAAAACTTTAATCCTTGGAGGAGTGTGCTCACTTCTCACTCTTGGAGTGATTAACGAAACTTCTTCATCTTCTCCGCAAATGCTTTTACTGAAAAAAGCCCATGAACATGTGGCTGCCAGATTTGTTTATCTGATATTCTTCTCGAACTTGACCACCATGATCTAGATTGCCACTCGTCTCCAAATTTTGTTGTTTTCCATGATTCTGAACACTTTTCCTAATGGTATTCTACTTCAGTCCCACACTTTATGCAATAGTTCTGCTGAAGAGCCTCTGGCTCCACTCCCAATGTCCTCCCATTCATGTCTTTTGCTTTCTGGTTGCTGCATGATTTTTGGTTTCATATCCCTAATACATGCTCAAATCTGGTTGTTATGATTCAATGGAGAAGCTATCTAATGAGCACATGCTCATGGTGTTTTTGGCAAGAGCAACAAGGCAACAAGAATGATATCAAGTAAAATTTTCCAAACTATTTGCTTAATTGAAGTAAAATTTTCCAAACTGTCTTTATAAAAGAAAAGGGGAAAACTCAATACTGAACTGGTTTTTATGTTGCCAGATAAAATTCAACTTTCTTCAATTCTTCCATCACCTAATAGATTGCTTCTTCTCTGTTCTTAATTCTTCTCAACTCTATATGGAGGGGATGCTAGCATCTATAAGAGCAGAGCATGAGCCATGGAAATTGTCACAAAGACTAATTTGGTGATGGATTTTGCTCTCAGCTATTGGGCTGCTTCTTGCACTGCTGCTAGACAATGATCCAAATGTGGTCTTTTGTTAGACGCCAGTTGGGGATTCATCTAGTTGAGAGCTAGCATCCCAACCCTCAGTCATGAGGTCGAGGGCTGTATTCTTACTGTCACTTGGATTAACAATAGTGCTTTTCAACACCTCACTGAGAGGGCCTCCTTTTGAAGCTTCCCAAGAAGTTGGGGTCCAATTCACCTGTCTTTGGGTCGATTCATTCAGGACACTTCCTATACCTAAGCCCATCTCAACTAGGTCAAGTTCACAAGATGATTAAGTGGCAAAAGAGTGAGTTATTCTTGGGTGGATGAGGTATAGGATGATGAAAAGTCCGAGGTACCTACTGGTATTGACATTGAGAGCCGGGTCCTGTCAGATTGGATTTCTTCAACATTAGGCCAAGTGATGTCAGGGCAACCAGATTGTTTGGTTTGGCCAATCGTCAATGAAATGACGAAGAGGATGGGATTGAGATTGTAGGGAGTCTTGGTCAGTCGCAGCAGGAGACAAGTAGACATTCCTACTCACAGTGTGGGTGTTACACTGTGGATTCAAAAAAGGAATTGTCTGACTAGATCCTTCAAACGGGAATTGCTGTGTCAGAGTAGGATATCCATTTTTTGCTTTCAGATTTATAGAAGACGACATCAACAAGCTCTGCAGATCAAGCATTTGGCTACCCATATTCGGTTTGTTCAATAATATCCCATTGATTTGCATTCGAGAAGGATTGGTAGCAGAATGCAAGTTATTGACCTGCTGCTGTGCAATTGTGAGGCCACTGGATGTGCTGCTGCAAGAAACCACCATAGCTGGTGAAGGATTGAGTGGCATCCCATTCACGGTGGCAGTACTGGAAACAGCATGGCCAATCTGGCCTTCGACTGGCTTTCTTGAATGGTGGCAGCCTCTTCTCATGTGCCTCTCACAGTACTTCTGATCAGCAACTGCTTCTCTTGAGCACTGCCATTTCTTTCCATCTGTGCGTCGACACCTCCCTGGCTCTGGGTCGGTGTTGCTGGAGACTCAGATGGAAAGGTCTCAATCCCTCTGTATTGGGTCCCAAAGATCCAGAAGAAAAGCCAGAAAACCCAATTGGGTTGAGACTGGTCTTGATGGACATGAGCACATTAGGAGGTACAGGTATTTTTTTTTGAGGTCCGGAGGTGTCTAGGCGTCGCACCCGACTAATCCCTCGGGGTGTGTGTAAACCCCTTTATCCTCACACACTGGGTAAATTGATGGGACCTTACTCTATACATATTCCCACGGAAAATGACCCTTCATTGGGGCTCCCATGTTTTGAACCCAAGACCTCCCTCTAGAGATCTTGCTCCCAAACCAATTGGGATAACCCCTTGGGGTTGTACATTTGCAGCTATGTATTTGTAGATCAAAGCTTGATTTTCAAACTCCAATCTCTGTAATGGAGTGAATGATCCTCCAATCCCTGCCAGTACCCCACCATGCATGCTCCCAATTGAGCTTTCAGAGGCGAGACCTGTATCCCTAGTATTTGGAGCCGATGATAGAGATCTTACTCCCTAACCAACTGGGATAACCCCTTGGCATTTTACATTTGCAGCTATGCATTTGTAGATCAAAGCTTGATTTTCAAACTCCAATCTCTGTGATGGAGTGAATGATCCTCCAATCCCTACCAGTACCCCACCATGCATGCTCCCAATTAAGCTTTCAGAGGCGAGACCTGCATCCCTAGTTTTCTAATCCATCATTACTGGCTAACAAAGCTCCTGATTTGGGTGCTGAGAAGCTAAGCAGAAGCTGCTGCTGTTGCTCCCCATCTAAGAAAGAATTGGATCTGAACAGTGGACCCTTTGGCTGCATTGCCTTGGATGCTCCAAAATCATCAGTCCTGGCCATTTTCAAGTTCATCTAATCATCCTCCACCAACCCACTTCTCTTTTCCTTCACTAAACCAGACCCACTTCCTTCCTCACTGGTTTCAGCCTCTGAGGCCATGGAATCCAACCCATCCATACCCACCAACCCAGCACATGCTCATGGTTGGTTGCCCCATTTGTTTGCATGTTATGCTGAAAATGTTGATTTTGTGCTGATTTCTTCATTGCTTTGAAATCAGTTCTACTTTTTTGTTGTGGCATTAGAATCAAATGCTTCTTTGGTTATGCCTGTGCAACCTCTACATCTATTGCTGATCTGTATCATTTTATGCATTTGAATAGTAAGGACACACCACATCCACATTTCATGGTTTTACATTTTAGTTGACTGGAAACAAACTGTTTTTTAAGGTTGTGCTTCTGCTTTTTCCAATATGTTGCCATTGTCTGCTCATTTTTCTATTAACCTTATTGGCTTATCTTTCTTGTAATTGTAAAATGCTGCATGCATTTCATTAGAGACAACTGAAAGGGTATAAATCATGTATACAGTGTTGTCATTCAATATGTAGGTGTATACAACTTAGTCTCATCTAAGTCCCTCATACAGTCCCCTTGCATCAGACTGTATATCAGATACTGATTTCTATGCTCATTGCAAATGTTGCCCTTGTGGTACCATTAGCTTGATTGTTTCTATCGCACTGCCTGTGGTAGCACCTTATCCTGGGAAATTCTCTCTTCCTCTTCTTCAATGTGAAACAAGCAATAGTGGCTTGTACTCATTTCCACAAATTTGACTTTTCCCATTAATGTGCCTGATCTCTTTCACCTTGTTAGAACCCTAAGAGAAAGTCCGAGTGATCCAAGATACTGAAAACAGGCATAGAAAGAATGATCAAATTGGTAAAGCAGAGGGATTATGACATTTTCATTTTCTTTAAAGGGCATGGATAATGAACAAAAAGTGGATTGACTGATCCTCACTGGTCTGACAAAGTCAAATACATATCTTTAATGGTATCATTATTTTCTTTATGTGATATAAAATAAAATATTGATATTTTCTTTCTTTTTTAAGAGAGAACTTTTATTGAAAACATCAGTTTTATGTAAAGGTTTACTGTCCACTGAGAGAGCAGACAAAGGAAGAAATACAAAGTATAAAAGCCACTCCAAGAATGAGTTAATTCAAAGATCAAACAATCACATAACTTGAGCAAAAGATGACACCCCCACAAGACCTCTCTTACTTTTGCGTCAAAGTCCGTTAAATGGAAAAGGCAACGATAGAAGCAATTAAGGAAGATCTGGTTGCAGCTTTATCTTGAAAGTTCTCACCTATGTGTCTTTCCTAGCCAGCCAAGCAATCACCATAAGGAATCGATAGGATTTGGAGATTAGCAAAGAAATGGAAAAGATTGTAATGAAAACTTGTGGAGCATTTGAAAAACCATGATATACCAATTGCTCACTGGCCCAACAAAGAAAACAAATATTAGTGAGGGATGGTCTTTCAATTCTCACTGATCAAGATTTAGATTTTTTTTTTTAATAAAATTGGGCATTCCCACCTTTGTGGAGGTGAGACTAATTCTACTAATACACGAAACCACCCGCAAGCTGAGTTAGAATTTTTAATAGATGTAATAGTCCAACAAGAACCTTGACCTGGGGAGGAGCAGCAGATGGACAAACAGATTTGAATGGAAATGATGAAGATTTGGTACTGATTGATAGAAATTGATGATTTGCTTGAAAGATTCCACAAGGATGTATCACCCAATCCTTTTATCTTGCCCCTTTTGAGTTGGTCTGAATTTATGAATTGCACCGGAAAATGTTTCCAACAAAAGGATTTTACATTGGATGAGACCACAGATTTGTGGCTAAGCCTTCAATCCTTCACTCAATTGGTAATGGTGAGAGTACTATCTTCTGGCAAGATCCATGGTTAAGGCCATGCTTTATTCTGAAAGAACAACATGGTGTGAGGCCTATATATAACATGGGTCTTGACCATAGTGTGAAAGTTAGCTCCTTCATCAGAAGTGGGCATTGGAACTTGCCCCCCACCCCCCACCCCACCTCTGCTGATATGTTAGACATTTGGGATTTGATCAATTCAACTCAGATCCCTCTGCACTGCACTGAGGATCAATACATTTGGACTGCTGACGATAAGGGTATGTTTTCCATTTCATCTGCTGCTAACCTTCACTACAGAAACCTCCTTACCCCTGATTGGGTTAGCCTGACCTGGTTCCAAGGTTGCATAACTGGAACTCAGTTCTCGCTTGGTTGTATTTCAGTATGAGGCTGAAGGCTAAGGATCTCCTGTCTCTTCTAGGTATCACCTCTGATGATTCTTGCATCCTCTGTTCACCTGGGGAGGAGTTGAGACTGCACCTGCTGCACTGTGATTTTGTCTTCAGTGTTTGGAAGCTAATCACAGAAAAATTCAGCTTCAATTCTCAAAATAACAACATTTTGGACCAAGCAAAGGAGCTTCTTACCTCTAGGATGGATCACATCCAGATGCTTGCTGCTAAATTGGCAATTCCTGCTCTTATCTGGCACACTTGGAGAGAGAAATCTCAGAATTTTTCAAAATACTTTCAGCTGCACAAGAAAGATCTGTTATGGTATTTTGTCTGATATTAGAAGCAAGATCTTCTTTCTGCTATCAAACGACCATCTTTCTAAGGTCAAGGGAAATTTTGTTGCTCTGTGGAACCTCTCCTCTCCCACTCCCAGTACTTAAAACCTCCCAGTCAAGCCACCGAATAGTCCTATCAGTAGTAGCCTCCTATTAATTGGCAAAATGACCATCCAAGACATTTGGTGCCTTGGTGCAACCTATCACAATTGCAACCATTCTGGGTTCTGTGCTACAAATGCTGAATCTATTGGTGGCCATACTCCTCTCCTTTTCATCCAGAAACTGCTGCTGCACTGCCAATGCCAAAAACTCCCTCTTGAGTCAATTGCTGATTACAGACATTGATATTGCGAAACTGTTGACTCATCCTGCTTCTTGTTTCTGGAATTCGAGGGTCCATTTTGCTGCTATTAAGGACCTTTTATCCAAGCTGAAGGTCAACCTTATCACTTGGGCTGGTTCTAATAACAACCATTTGCAGCAGCTGCACAACTGGTTCAGGTGTAACCCACCACAGGCCTGTTTAATTTTGGAGAGGGTCTGCCATGCAATCTGTAGCTTTTCCATGTTTTCTCTTGCACGTGTCTGTCTTAGTAATTGTAGCCATTCTGCACCTGTATTTGGTCTCTGTTCTTGTACTTTTATGGGTTTTGAATGATACTTATCCAATCGTATTGGATAAAAAGAATTATATGCGAAACAGTAATCGAATGTGTTCAGGATCAATAGCTCATACTAGTCCAGCCATGTTGCACAGATTTGTGATGTACCTGTATTAGGCACACCTTGTTTCCTTCTTCATGTATTCTACTAATGCTATTTAATATAGTTTATTCAAGTTGCCAAAAAAAAATTTTAAACATTTGAAATCAGATTAATATAGTGAATTGATTATTACTTGATTGTTTTGAGTAAAATGTGTACATTATTATTATTTTTAATTAATTTTACAAGTTACCTTATTTCAAATTAAACATTTATTTGGTATTGAAATCATATTCCAAATCCACAAATCCTATATTTTTGGATTTGCTGAATTGAATACCTTCTACCCATTTAGCTTAAAAGACCATAATGGTAGACATAATTGTTCTTACAGAACGTTTTTGCGGTATTTTATCTATTTTCCTATATTATTTACCATTAAAAATATGTTTTCCTATATTTCTCTTATTTTTGCTGATGTTCATGTGGGATTTGTATGTAGTTCCCTTTTATTTCTTGGAGTTGTTTGTCTATTTCCTCGAGAAGATTTGGGTTCATTCCATGTCATTTAAGATATGATATGAAATTTGGCTCCTTGTCAGGCCGTGGAACTAACATTTTTTTTGTTTTTGTCAAAGTCTTTATTTTCAATTGAATTGAAAATGATCAAAATATTGTCTTTTTTGTTTTTTAATTGAATGATTAAAAAATATGGTCTACTAGAGCAAGGAGAATCTCTCTTTTTCTCAAAAAAAAAATTTTGATCTCCACACTAATGTAGTTTGGTTAACTTGAGCTTCTAGGAATAGAGCGTTGTGAGTTTTGCTCGAGTTCGACTTTCCATGGAGTTACTGCATAAGTCTTGCCATTGGTCCATATGGAGGTCCTTAAATTATCATTCCGACAATCTTATTCTTGAGGGATTAGCTTAATGGTTAATTCTGGTGATTGTTTGTGGAATGTATTGGAATCAAGCCTTCCTAACATAAAAAGGGCCACTTTTTTATTGTACCCAGTTTATACGAATAGGGAGGTTTACACATTCATACATTCATACCTTGGTCTTGAGAAAAAAAAATATCATTCAAGACAAGGCCTCATTTGAACAGATTTTGAGCTGATTTCACTGTTGGACTATAATACATCCATTTCAACCCTTTTATTTTCGTGTATGTGTATCCATCCTTAATCTATTTGAAATCCCCTTTGAGTTGATCTCATTGTTAGATTTAAAATCCATCTAAACTACCCCATTTAATGTTGATTTTTAGACATTTGGAGATCTTGACTTTTGAAATTCAAGCAACGAATTTTTTTTAGTTTGAATCATTGGGAAAAATGCATTTTAAATGGATCCCGCCCTCATGTATCCCCACTTATGTGGGGCCCGTAGGGTCACCTGCACATGTGCGACACCATACAAGTGAACCTGCCCTCTCTCTCTTTATAGCTAGCTAGCAAGTTTGCTATCTATCTATTTATTGCATGAAAGACCCATCAATGCATGAAAATTTAAATGTAACAACTTTTTCGTTTTAGTTTAAATGTGGGTCCCAACAAAAACAAACGGATTTTAGTGGCCAAAATATAAAAAAATTGCTATGGTCTCTTTGGTTCCTACATTTCGCAGTTACTCTCATCTCTTTCCCTGTGAGGAGCATGGCTATTTATTATTGGTATTAGAGTACAAATATTAATTGATATGTCAATATCTCAGCCGTATCATATCGGCCGATATCATAATATAGGTCAATATCGATTATTTTTGTAAAAAAATAGGAGAAAAATATCAGCCGATATATCGATTGATACTAAATTTTAAATCCATATCTTAGATAAACTCATAATGTCTATGTGAGACCAAATAAGTATGGGCTAAAGCAGTAATTGTTATAGTGGTGCTGATGATCACAATGATAGAAACAAGACGAAAAGAATTTATAACTATGTTTCTATGTTTATTTCAAAAATGGAAGAAGAAGAAGATTGCTTTCAATAACAAGCCATTGACAATGTTTTTGACTATTTGTGCTATCCTGTCTGGTAGGCAGGTGAACAATACCTGTAAATGTGTTGGGATGCAAATGAGAGTCTAGTTATCGGTTGTGAAGAGAGAGATCTAAAGATTTATAAAGGACTAAGTCATTCCACCTATCAAGTTAGTCTTTTGGCCTGGAAAATCAGTCTTAACGGTGGTATTATAGTTAGGTCTCCAAGCCACAGCATGTGGACTCACTGATCTCCTAGCTGAATGGAATGGTTTGCGACGTTCTATCCGTCACAGAGAGAGAGAGTCCCACGTCGGTTGTAGGGGGAGAGATCTAAAGACTTATAAGGGACTGAGTCACTCCACCTATCAAGTTAGTCTTTTGAGTTAGATGTCCAGTCCTAATAAAATGTCATTGTCAATACCATTTAAATTACTTTTTTTCACTTTTTATGCAAATTATAGTAAGAGATTATCTATTTGCACAATTTTCCTTCAAAATTTACTGAAATTTCTAAATGCCATGTTTGCCTTCACCATATTTGTTTTGGATGAAGCTTTACTCTCATTCGATCATCTAAATTATATGATTAAAACTTTTGAAATTTTAATTATTACAGGTTAGTAATTTCCAAAATAAAAATTAAACTCTCACGCAATCACCACTACTCATCCGTTGGGGCTAGATAGTTCTACCCAGTTGAGTGAACTTTTTTTCTCCCATTAGATAGGTATTTCTGAAATGATTTATTCCTATTCTTTATTTTCTCCGTTTCCCGAGGAATCATCTGTTGCAGATCGTGTTAGGAAGACCAGCACACACGAAAGAAAATGCTTAGGAGAAATTAAAATGCACTTTTGACTATTATGGGTAGCTTAATGTTTTTTTTTAAATTAACATGTAGGAAATTCAAACACAGTCATATTAAAATCTTCACGGATGAGTCCACTATCCTTAAGGCACACCAAAGTTAGGTCATTGGGGCTCAAACCGACAACCTCCCACTTCCTAAGGCGAGAGACAACAGTTAAACTATATCTATGTGGATAGCTTAATGTTCATGTTATAAAAGATGCTCTTTTATCACATAGTACTCCTCTAGTTTGTTTACACTTACCCCAACTTACTCACATTCATGACAATGAGTTGATTATAACTAGAACTGTATATAATTTTACTGGAACAACTCTCAATGCTCTAAACGGAAGGGAAGAAAAAATAACCAAACTAATTAGTTGACAAGACAAACATCGAATGAAGTGTTTGGCTCCATGATGAGCCCCCCACCCCCAGTCCCACCCCCCACCACAGCACTATGTCATAGTTCGAAGTGTTTGGCTCCATGATGAGCCCCCCACCCCCAGTCCCACCCCCCACCACAACACTATGTCATAGAGAGCCATGAGGACGTTGGGTAAAACTACAAATACACCAAAGCTAGAGTCCAAGCTACCAAAGCTACGAATTTCAACCTTTGTACAAAAGAACCTTTGGGCTTTTTAAAGGAGGTAGAGAGAAGATCAAGAATAGCGAGTGCTTGAAGAGCAAGGAAGAAAAAGATAAGATAGAGGGTTCATTTTTTTTTTTGAAATTTTACTAATTCTTATTATGCTTAAATGCCATTAACTTTGGTGAACTGATATTATCAGGAAGTTGATGTGATTTGTGTTAGGGATTAGACCCAACACCTACATACAGAAAATCACAGATTAATTACACACAAAGAGAAAACACAGAGAACACAGGATATACGGGATTCGGCCAACCTCTAGCCTACGTCCACAGGAGAGTGTAGGTTTTATTATAGAGAAAAAATACATAGATACAATATTTAGAACCCATGATCTCTCAGAGTATCTTCCCTCTTCCTCTTTATCTCCCTCACTACACTTCTCTACTGCAAGAGGTGGCCTCGAAAGGCACTCGGCCGAACGACACTCCTCTATCAAGAATACCCACCGTATATAAGGTGGAAAAACTACTGTGTATCAATTAGAAATTACCATAAATTGCTGAACTCCACATAGATAGAAACTTCTATTCACGATTTGCCATTTAAGAGTCCTTCTTTCTTTGGACTCCTATTCAGTCGGTCCCTTACAAAATTTGTTGTGTGCTATAATCTTGTGGATTCGAGCCACATAATCCCAACAATCTCCACCTTGGCAAGAATTCACCAATACTCTCAGATACGAACTGAGATAACCGTCCTCCACAGCACCTGTACACCTCTGTGCACACTAGCCGCTCCCGATCATGCTCCACCTGCAACTGCAATCCATCTGCATCTCTTTGAGAGATGCGCATCCCATACCTTAGGATGATCCTCGAGTCTTGAGTAAGAATGTATAGCCCAACCGGGCTCCAGCTCAAGCATTGTCGCCCGAGTCCCTGTGTTGCACCTGCAACTCCGCTTCCTACGTTCTCCGAACACATCCCAACTCACTTCACGAACGCGAGGTTGTGTTTCCTTCATAGTGTGTTCCTGCACACACTAATGTATTGCTGCCATCACCTCAGCCTCTCTACGCATATCACGAATGTAATACCCTAACCCGAGTTAGGCTTAATTAATATGATTTATTTTAATAAATCATGATTTGACCGGTTAATCACATAGATTACAGTGAGGGATTTGTGAGAAGTCCAGCATCGGCCCAATCAGAGCTCGATAGCTCGTTGATCCAACTCATTTAAATTAAAGGGGTAAAATGGTAATTTACCTTCAAAAGTGTATTTATTGTTTGAAAATTTGTTTGATTATTATTTGAGTGATATTGATTTCCTTATTAGGGATCTAGATTCTAAAATTTATAAGTATCTTTATTTCATTTTTAATTTCAAAAAATGTTATTAAAAACCTACCTGAAAAGGTCTCGAAAGCTAGGAAACGATTATTTTAAATAATTTTAGAAGTTAGAAAATTTTAAGAAAAATATGTATAGTTAGATTTTATTTTAATTCATTGTTTTATATTTCTAGATTTTGAAAATAGAGACTTTAAACTCTTAAAATAAATACAAATTAAGTTAAGTGAATAGTGTTAAAAACATGAATTTCGTTTAAATCAAGTAATTTTGATAAAATATAAATCTCCAAAATTTTATAGTACTTTTAGTAACATTTTGGGTAAGATGGATTAAATTAAATAAATAATTTAATAGCTAAATATTAAAAATAAAAGAAACTGAGTTTAAAATGCAAATAAGTTTACAGAGCAATGTGGAACTCCATAACCATGCATGGAGTCTACTCTCCTACCCCTCCATGTCTATTTAAAGGTTGTAAGTACAGTAGAAATTTTCATTACTGCCAAGCTTCTTTCTTTTTCTCTGTTTCTTCTGTTTCAAAATTTTAGCTTAAGTGGAAGATTTTTCCAGTTGCTGAATTTCAACGCAGGAACAAAAACGAAGGTAACTATTGTCTTTGTTTTTAAATTCTACACAATTTAGAATCAAGCAGAAGTCAATTCGGTTAAGATTTGAAAACTAAAATCATATTTGAAGTTTAGTGGAAAACATGGATTTTCTTATGTCTTACTGGTTTTTCGCTTTAAATCTGATGTTTCTGGTCAGTGTTATTGGTCCAATTGATTTTGATAGTAAAGATGACTCACTAAAGAATCCATCTGACCAGAAGGATGTTAAAATGAATTCAGAAAGCCCACTATTTCTGGATTAGTATTTTTCACACTCCCTCCCATCACTGCTCTGTTGCAGGTGACAGATGAAGAAGATGACTCTCAGAAATTCTGAGAATCGGACTTCAGAAGATCCGAATGTAAATACTTTGGAAGTTCCGAACTTTAGTTCGGGGTTCCGAAGGAGTAGAGACTAACTGTTGAACTCTCTGCCTCAGCGGGTCAAACGGGACGTTCTGAACCGCTCGAAAGTTCAGAGCAGACCTCGGTAGGTTTCGAGGCGGACCAAGACTTATGATTTTTAGAATTCTCTGTTTTCTGTTCGGTAGTAGGCTCAGAAGTTCCGAGACCTGAACTTCGAAAGTTCCGAAGAACATAACCCAAGTTCCGAAGGATCTGTAAAAATCTAGACTTTAGGCAGTGGCTCGGAAGTTCCGAAGCCACAATACTTGGTTCCGAGGCATTTTCTGAGGAACCCAAAACAAGCTTTGAAATTTAGTTTAAGTTAAGATTCCAAGTTAAATTTAGATCCTAGGTTTTTAATGTGATGTTTATGCCAATTTAATAATTAAAAATGAAACTAACCACTTTCATTGGTATTATTATGTAAACATATATTATATATTCACTTCCATGCCAATACTCTCTATCCGTAGCACAGCGAAAACGCAGTCCTGTAGTTATCAATAGATGTATGATTAATTTCGTTGTTCGGTAGAAAAGAAGGGTTCGGGCACTGAGTGATCTCTAGGCCTAACTCAATATATGAGTAATGGCCTGAGCATCTTATATCTCTAGGCCTAACTCAATATGTCTCTATGGTCATTTCCAGGAAGCAATACGTTTAGTGGCCTGAGCACCTTATTATGTTGCTGATTATTGTAATTTTAAAATGGATAGTAACCCATTTAGGAGACTTAGATCTATTTCCCTTGGAATTTTCTGGAAAATATGATATAAGGACTTGAAATACTATGAATATATGTTATATTGCATTTATGTATACTGGTTGATTATTGATTGTATAATTCATTTATCTTTATTTGCATGTTTAACAGATCCTTCGATACTCCACACTTTCGGTGAGGAGACCTAACAGTTGCAGTAGGAGTAAATCAGGTTAAGAGGATCTAGTGCAATGAGTGGTTTTAAAGATCAGACTTAATGAACGCACTTATATGCCTAGACATAATACACTATTGTGAAAAGTGCTTATTGATACTAACGATATTTATCGTATATTTTATTATGATGATGAAATGCTTATGAGCCATGATGATATTGATACTGCTTCCACGTACCCTTAACTACTGAACTATTATCGGCTCAGGTGTGTCCGTTTGCGTCTACTGGCTCAGGTGTGTCAATACCAGCCCAAGTGTGTCGAAGATGTACTTGCAAGATTCTGTATTTTGACCGTGTCGGGACTTAATGCTTATAGTCAGTATAGTGTCTAGGTGTTACGTTAGATGTCAGCAGTTATGAAGATTAATTAATACACATTGGCATGATAAACATATTATGATGAAATTGTTGATTTTGGCTAACCTGATGTTCATTACACTGCATTGTTATGTTCTTTTCACTGGGCTGGTTAGCTCACACCACTCATATTTCAGGAGATGTACCCGAGGATGAGGAATCTCCATTTCAAGCTTAAGATGGATAAGCTGTTGCGGTTACTTGGAATTCCACGAATAGGCAATTCATTTATTTGACAATTGGTTCTTTGAACTATGTTTTTGTGTAAAGTATCTCATTTGGTACTTATTTTGCAATCATCTATAAACCACAATGTTACTGCTAGTAACTCTATTATGAATGAGATTGCCTTTTTGTGATGGAAATATTTGTCGGTGTGATATGTGCTTATAAATGAGTAGATATATGGTTCATGTTTGAGTCCACATGTAAAGAGGATGCGTGACATTTATTTCTAGGCCTAACTTTGATACAGCCCAGTTAGGAGTTATTAAGGATATATAAAAAAAAAAAATTGTAGCGTCCTGGGCCCACCTCCGGGTCAGGGCGTTACAGAAAGTCTAGAGAAAAAATATTGCACAAATTCACTACCTTTTATGAGAAGAGTCTCAAATTCTCTACGAAAAGTCTGAAGTCTCACAGTGGTTACCTTGATGTCCCCATGAAATTCTTGCCTTAAAATAGTTTAAGCTTCTTTTGATTTGGTAGCATTTGCAATTCGAGGAAAAATTGATTCTGACACAGCCTGCTGCAAAACAAGTAGAGCATTTGCATCCTTCGTACGAAACTCCTTCAAATCAGGTGACTTCTCTGATGCGTTATCAGGTGACTTCTTCGCTACCTTGGATCTCTCAGTATCTATATAACTATTTTCAACTAGATCCCAAAGGTCTTGTGAAATAAAGATCATTTCAACTTTGATTACGCACCAATTTATAGAAAAATAACAACATAGTGGGCATCCCCACTTTTTTAGAATAACTACCTACAAACACCATTAACACACTAACACAACTAACCATAAAATGCCTAAGTCTAGGGACCCATTGCCATAATATGGGACACCTCGCTAACAAACATAGGACATCTAATCCCACATTCATGAGACTAACAACCCACATACTAAACGATGGGGTGTGGGATGATTCACAAAACAAACCATGACTCAACATGAGATTAAGTCAAGTTAAGAGTGGTGGAGAGAAACCAATCAAGGTAGATTTGCATCATCAATTCTCATCAGAATCAACTCATTTTTCAGAGTGCCAAGTCTTTTGTGGGATTTCATGCGAGGCACAATTCCAGCACTGTAGACACTCTAGTTGTCACGCCCTGACCCGGGAAGTGGGCCCAGAACGTGACCTTTTTTTTTTTTTTTACAAACACAGTGATCCAGGAGGCTCATTCTGTAACACTCCGGATTTTCAAGTTATGAATATTTATGGAATTGCCCATTTAAATTATGAATTAATGGATATGGACCTTAGATGGATAAGGTGTTGGGTCAATTGCTCAATTAAGATCCAACGGATTGTAGATATGGTTCAATTGAAATAAATGGGGAAGATTTATTTAATTGGGTCAAGGTTGTCAATTGGGTCAAATGCCCAATTGGGACCCAATGGGTCATGGTTGACTTGGTTGACTACCAAGTGAATTCAAGCTTAATTAAATTAGGGCTGAATTAAGTTGGAAATTGAATCAAGTAATTGAGTTGATTTTAAGTAAGTTAACTAGAGTTGATTTAAAGATATGAGTTGAGTTAAGGAGGTGAGTTGAATGGGAAGTTAATGGGACTTCCATCTTAAGTGAGTGGAGTGGGAAGATGAAGAGTTTTGTTGTTTCAAAAGACACCTTCAAGGGTTACATGTTGGAATGGTGGGAGTTTCATCTCATGGGATGAAACTCCAAAGGAAGCTTTAATGAGGGAGGTGAAGAGCCATGGTGGTTACAAAGGGGTATCACCAAAGGACACCACCCTTGGCCGCTCATTGATCAAGACAAGGAAGTTGGAGGGTTTTGATGTTACACAACACATGTCCAAGTGTACACGTTGGAACATATAAAATGGAAATCCAAGGGTCATATGGTGGGGAGTTTCATCTCATGGGATGAAACTCCCAAAATAAGTATCAATGAGGAGGTGAAAGGTCATGAGAGTTACAAAGAGCATCAACCCAAAGGACACCACCCTTAGCCGACCACTCTCATTGAACAAGACTTGGAGTCTCATCTCACTCTCTCCCTCTCTCACTCAAGGCTGACCACTCTCATTGAACAAAGGAGAGAAAGAGTTTTTATCTTAAATCTCCTCTCTCTCTCCCTCTCTCAAACCTATACCTCTTGGCCGAACCATTCCTAGAGATTTTATCAAGATCAATCTCGGCCAAGGATCAAGAAGGAAGGAAGAAGAGGCTAAGGAAAGAAATGAGCAAGAAGGATAGAAAGAAACCAGAGGAGTCACGGAATCGGTAAGTACTCAATGAGATTTTATTAAGTAAGATGGTTAAGGAACAATGGCCGAACCCTAATCTTGTTGTGGCTAAGGACTTATGCATTACCATATGGGAAATGGTGGATGATCAAGGATCATGGTTTGGCCCTTGCATGGCCAAACCCTAAATTGTATGTATCAGAACCATCAAGGACAAAAAGGGGATTGATGAGGTTCGGCCATGGTGTATGGCCGAACCCCATCAAAGGATTAAATTTTGGAAGTATGATTTTTAGAATAAATTGATGAACCATAGGATTCAGCCATGTTGTATGGCCGAACCCCATGGAAGAATATCATTGGTTTAAATGGTTTTAAAGGTGGTTAAACCATGGAAAGGTATTAAGGTTTTAAAAGGGTTTAAATGATGGAAATAGTGGAGGAATGTTAATGGTGGTAAATGGGTCTAAATGATGTAAAGGGTGGAGAACTATGGACCACCATGGCCGAACCCCATGGAGAAATATTGAATTATTTACATATATTTAGATCATGGAAATAAGGAGGAATGTTATTGATTTTTAAATGGTCTCAAATGTTATAATGATGAAGAACCATGGACCATGGGTTCGGCCATGGTGTATGGCCAAACCCCATGGAGAAAAATTAATGGATGTATTATGGATCGTAGGGTTTAATTGATGAATCTAAGTATATGATTAAACCTCCCATGGAGGGACTTGGTTTATGGATCTAGTGTTGGGAATGATTTAAGAAAAAGAAGGGAAGAAATGACATCATGGGTTCGGCCATGATGAATGATTGAACCCCATAAACCATTTTAATGGGTCATATATGGATTATGTCATGATTAATGAATCATTTGTGGATCTATGATTATGGATCAGTTATGGACCTAAGATTATAAAGGATTTAAAGGAGAAGATGGAAATTGAGACATCATGGTTCGGCCATGGTATATGGCCGAACCCCATGGACTATTTTTAAAAAATGTTCATTTAGAGATCTATGTATGATTTAATAAATGAATATATATGCTAGGAGATGGAAGGATTTTAATATGGGTTTTATGTTGATGGATCTTTTGTGGATCCATGCATGAAATGTGTAATTATGGATCTATGTTTTGGATCTAAGTATGAGGTGATGGAAATAATGGCTAAGATGTAAATGAGATGAGAAGCCATGGTGTATGGCCGAACCCCATGGAGAAGGTTTTTGTAGACTTAGGGTTTTATGAATGTTAGATGATTAACTTATATGTGTGTATGGGTTGATGAACCAAAAGATGGCATGATCTTGGACTTAATTAAAAGATCAAAGTATTAAAAAGAGGGACCCAAACCAAGTGAGTGAGGTTCGGCCATGTTGTATGGCCAAATCCCGCTAAGGTGTTTATGGACTTAGACATGATTGGAAATCAAATGGAACATGGGTTTGATTGATTGATATGTAATAAGGTAACGGGACCTCACAAGTGGTGTACGATCGATGATCGGTTTCCGGACAAAAACGCAAGGACACGTTAATTGATCATTGGTAGGATTCCTACCTTATTGAAAACCATGGATATGTATATATGATGATTTTAATTCATGTTTGATAAGCCATTTTGATATCAAACAATATGTTTCAATTATAGAATTTTAAATGCTATGAGTTGTATTTTTACATAGCATGTTGGCATTTGCGTCTCATGCATGGCATGGGAGGGATGAAAGGTAACCGGAGACCCACACTCCGTCGCGGCATCTGTAAGACATTCGTGGGGATACCTTGGTGTGCATTATCCATCAAGAGGTAACCGGAGTCCACGCTCTGTCAGGGCGTCCGTAAGGCATTCTTGAGGATACCTTGATGAGGAGTTTCCATCAAGAGGAAGACCTTGATGAGGAGTTTTCCATCAAGAGGATACTATGTGTTTGTGATATGGATGATGGGTGGGACTCATGGCAAATGACACCCATGGCATGGCATTGAATCAGCATGATTATGATCTCTATTATCATGCAATGTTTCTGGTTTTTATCTATATGATTGGATCTATATTATCATACACTGTTTTGGATACGATGCTTTACAAGTACGGTATGATGTATTATATCTGGATTTTTGTACTAATCATGTGTTTGACCCTAATTGGAATACCTACTGGGCGCGTTGTCTAACGCCCTACTTGTAGCCTAGTTGATGACACAGGAATTGAACGGAACGATGGACGTGATCGGAGCCAAGCTTAGGAGCTTGGATGATTAAGCTTTATTTTGTTTAAATTACTCATGGTTGATGTATTTGAGTCATTAGTTCGTGGGACTGTAATAACGTAGATTATTTGCTATGGTTTGAATGTTAATCTTGGATATTTTAACGTAAGATAATTATGATTAAGTGATGGACATCCTTGCTATCTAAAATGGAATAGAATTATTATTCTATTATATTTCTGCATATATAATTATTTCGCATATTAACTTGAGTACGTGTGAACCGTTTTAGTGGACTTGGTCCACGCACACATATGGTTGGCCAGTTAAGGGTAGGACTTTGGAAGTTCGGACTTATCTCTCGTTGTGACGTCCCGCTCTCTCTCACTCTTCTATTAAAAAAAAATAGACTCTGATTTTCGGCGAGTGAAAAAGGGTGGGGCGTTACACATTCAGTCGACTGAATTTTCACTCTAGCAAGACCGGAGTTGTTTGTAAGAACTGAGAATAGATCAGTCGGTTGAATATTATTTTTCAGTCGACTGAAAAATAATATTCAAACTACTGATTTTCTTACTCCAACTGTTCTTAGAGAGCAGTTTGCGATTCAGTCGACTGAAATGTTTTAACTACCCAAGCATCCGGATTCGGATCACACAGACTTGCAAATTCTTGAACCATGGACTCGCTTAAGCCCAGGATAAAACCACACAAGATAAATAAAAATTAGATTATAACATACACGATGAAGCATAAACACACCATAAGATATATATATTTTCATAAACATAAGATTATACATACATATGACTTGTTCCAAGGGTCATAAGGCCATCCATGGCTCCAAAAATCAAAATATATAAAATTCCAAAATATCGAAAGTATAGAACTTAGAATGAAGCTATTCCAAGTCTTAACATCCGCAAACTCTGAAATTCCACTTCTATTCCATCATGAAAGGATCCTCAGCTACCTCTACCAGTGCATACCCTGCATTGTAAGGGACGTGAGCTCCTAGCCTAGTGAAGAGAGCTCAATAATACACAATTTTCATAGACATGAACTTAAACACAAAATACAATCCATAACTGTAATGAAATGATAGATAAGTAACCATTTTATCATTTATTCATTTCTTTCCTTTAATAAGACTAACAATCTTAATCACACTAGAGTATCCCAATCAACCCCATTGAAGTATCCCACTCAACATCAACTGTATATTTTCAAGGTATCCCACTCAACATTGAGGTATCTCACTCAACCCCATGAGGTATCCCACTCGACTTCATATGCATTAGGTCTGTAACTGGACAAAATGCAGCATCTTGCAAGAGCTTTACACAAGTGTGTGCTTATATTCTTAAACTTGTACATTAAATATTCATAATCCATAAACATGTAATAAATATGAACCTCTATATACCTTTCCACCAGGATTTAACAATAGAGTTACATTTACCATTCACTGGTATTATCCAGATTTAACAAACCCAGAATATTCATAGTCACCACCTACATAACCCTGTTAGTACAGAAATACCACATGCAGTATAATCTTATGCATAGTAATCACATGTATTTCAACAACGATATAAGTCACGTGCATGAATAAGAATAGCATCGGACACACACAATCACATAACCAGTCTAACAATGGACATTTACAAACAGTCCCACAACTCATCTATAAATATTTAGATTTCTAATGGGCTCCATACTGCGTTTTAGACCACTAGGCCTTGGCTCTCTGACACCTTATTTAGGCTTCTGTTCTGACAGTCAGAACATATATACCATTCCTTACAAGGAAACGATGTCAAGTCTCGCTTTCTAGTCCCATTTGGTCATTTCCATTCTTAAAATACCATGAGTTTCCATTTTCCATCTAAAGTCTAGCATATTAGCATGGTTAAATCTGAAGACTTCATATTAACTAATGTACATATAAAGTTGAGTCCCCTCACCTTCTCCAGCGTGCAAAAATCACCATGATCTATAAAACATCATAATTTTTCATAAATACTTATTTAATTTCAAATACACTTAAAGTAACTTAAAACATTTCCAAAGAACTCTTTAATTACATTTTCCATCTGAAAACTAGGTAATGTCAGTGAGTCTCTCTAAATCTTTCTACTTCACTTATTAAGTTGAAGTCAGCTGTGAGTCATCCCAAAACACACAATAAAGAGAAAAATGAAAGTACTCAATGCCCAGTCTCGTATTTCTTCTTGGCCAGGGTCGAGCATTGAGACTGTGCCCAGAGGTTACGGTACAGTAAAGTAAAATGCTCAGGTCATCCTCATATTGTCTTCTGGATAGGACCATGTAGACGTATTGAGGTAGGCCTAAAGGGTATATGAAAGTAAACACTTATAGCAGAAAATAAACATTCAAAGTTAGCTGGAGGTTAATCTTTCCCCTCTTTTAACTTAGAGTTACCAAAAATACTATTTTGACACAAGACAATCACCTCTAAAGGTGTTACTCAAGAATTAAGGAAAAATAACATTTTTCTAAAATCTTTGGCATGATTTTTGAAGTTCAAAACTTGTTCTTTTTAAAATAAAATCAGTACAAGAGTTCTTGAAATTTCGAATAGATAAGTTTTGATATCTCATTTGCCCAAATCCATTGAGAAATGACAAAGTTTGAAAGCCCTTGAAAATTCTCTGAAATTTCCACACAGTAGTCGCACGATGCAAAAGAAAAAGAAGAGCAAAGAAGAAGAAAATGAAACGAAGAAGAAAATGAAGGAGAGAAGAAGAAAGAAAGGAAAACTGAAATTTTTTTCTCATCTCTTCTCCTTTTATAAACGTCGAAGGTATGGTATGGCAAGGGATGGCTTGCCATCATCACCTACTCTACATGTAGAGGCATGCATCGGTCGGTAGATGGTACAGCAATGCATAGTGCATTAGTTAAAAGAAATGAAACTGTATAATTGCTATAGTTTTGAATAATAAAATCTCCTTTAAAACTTCAAAGTTATTTTTTAAGCACTGTGTTTTTTTAAAATTTCTCAAATTGAATATCCGGACTAATTACAATAACCTGATAAAAATATTTTAAGACTTTAAGGTTTTTTTACACTCCCAAATGCTTAAAACACAGTGTTTTGCAAATAAAGGTATCCCTCGGCTATGCTGAAAACACACTTTCTGAAGTCCAAAAGAGAAACCGTAAAAACCGTTAAACTCCAAATTCAAAACTGAATAAATATGTAAAATTTGAAAACTTAGATCTTTCAAATGACTATTTACCAAAAATAGGTGACCTTTAACGCCTCAGCCGAAGAAAAGTTCGAATAATATCAACTTCGCCACAACACTCAATGAGTTAGATCCACAGATCTCGAACTCAGAGCGAGTCAAACTTTGACTCAAAACAAAATGCATCTGTTAATCATCCAGATTATCCGACCACTAAACACGATTAACTATAGTTAATCACTAAATTTAATAGTAATTTGGGTCGGGGTATGACACTAGTTCTAGCGAGCGAAGGAGAAGAGGGACTGTTGAACGAGAGGGAAGAGGGACTGTCAGATAGCAAACGAGGGGGAAGAGGGACTGTGCGATTGCAAACGAGAGGGAAGATGAGAAATTGCTGCTTGAGAACGGAGACAAGGAAAGGCCAAAATGTAGACGGAAACAAGAGAAAACGCGGGATGGGAGAAGGTTGGGGTAAAATCGAGATTTCACTTACTTTTGTGTACAGAGACCTGTGGCTACATTTGGATCAGGGGTAAATTTTAAAGGGGTTACCCCTGAGTAGGGGTCACCTTTGAGTAGGGGTCGAATAAGTGTCACCCTTGAACAGGGGTTACCTTTATCTTATTTGGTAATTGTAGTGGTAAAGTAAAACCTGATCCTAAGGGTAAAAAATTTTTTTTGGTAACAATAAGCAGGGGTAACCTGATATATTAATAATTTTATTAGAAGTAATTTTTTATTAAATTCAATATAATAAAAAAAATTATAAAACATAATTATTAAATAATATTCATCAATCAAAAAATATTTTAAATATTTTTGTTCCATAAGTGCAAAGAAAGGGTAAACAGGAGTAATATATTAACAACTTTATTAAAACAATATAATATAAAAAATAATAAAACATGGTTATTAAATAATATTCATCAATTAAGAAATATTTTAAAATATTTTTGCTCCATAAGTGCAAAGAGGGGGTAAAGAGAGGTAATATATTAACAACTTTATTAAAACAAATAATTTTATTAAATTCATATAATATAAAAAATAATAAAACATAATTCTTAAATAATATTCATCAATTAAAAAATATTTTAAAAATATTTTTACTCCATAGATGCAAAGAGGGGTAAAGAAGGGTAAAATGGGTTTAGAGAGGTAAAGAAGGGTAATAGGTGCAAAGAGGGGTAAAGGGGGGTAAATAGGGGTAAATAAGGGTAAAAAAAGGTAATAGGTGCAAAGAGGGGTAAATAGGGTAAAGTGGGTGTTAGCAACAAGGTTTCAACCGAAGGATATATGGGTATTTTTTATTACCACAAACCATTAAAGTGTGATATTTAACATTTTAAATGGTATTACTCTATGAGACATGTATCACATTTAAGAAGACATGTATTGGATATCATGAAATTCAAATTGGTGATATCAAGTCTTGTACATCAAGTCAAATCTTGGAGATTGAATGGCCTACAAAATTCAAAGACTGAAAATCAAGAACTTGGAAGGTCAAAGTCATATATAGAGTCTAATCATGAGTATTTAGGAAATTGTGTTGTAAAGGTACTTAAACATTTGAACACCATGGCTCAAGTCACCCTCTAGTGAACCCTAGGATACTAAGCTTAATCTTATGCATCCAAATGGAATCCTAGGATATGATTTAGTCCCCAAGACCTATCAAGTGTGTTTGAAGTGACCAAAATAAAGCCAAAATTGCACAATACAGTCTAAGGGTCATTTCAGTCGACTGAATTAGAGAATTCAGTCAACTGAAACAATGGATTAATTGGGGATGGGCTTTCAGTCGACTGAATTAAAGTTTCAGTCGAGTGAAATTTTGGATTTTCATGGAGTGTGATTTCAGTAGATTGAATTAACGTTTCAACCAATTGAAATTCTGGATTTTTCATGGGATGTGATTTCAGTCAATTGAATCCTCTGGTTCAGCCGACTGAATTATTCACTTATAAATTGTCCGAGATCTAGGACGTTTTCAGTCGACTGAATCTTCATTTCAGTCGATTGAATTGCGAACGGTAATATTTTTTGAATCATAAATGTCCTCCCCAACAGCCCTTTCCTTCATTTAATGTTTGGCAACGGTCTTAAACATGATAATCTTATAAAACCAAGCATCAATAGGCATAAGGTGTGTTGACTTACTTGAAATCACAAGAAATTTATTGAAGTCAAATCCTAAGCATACTCTAGCTCAAAAATTCATCTCTTACAATCTTACCTTGAGCTATTCCAGTTAAAATATTTGAGTAACTCTTAGTGAACTTGATGTGTAAACATTTGAGAGTTATTCCTAAGCTTTACATTGTATTCTTCTACATTTCCTTCAGAGAGAGAAAGTTTGTAAAGGGTTAGTGCAACCCTTGTGAAGGAGAAGGGTGTTTTCACCTTCAAATCAGAGAGTGTTCTCTACAAGCATTGTAACAGGTTTCTTCTCCACCCTTGAAGGAAAAGTTTAGTGTATTCAATCCTCAAGTGGTGTACTTGACGAGAGGATGTAGACAAGAGCACCGAACCTCGTAAAAATCTCGGGTTCAATGTCTCAATCTCTTCTCATCTCCTCTTTTATATTCTGGCATTTATTTATTATTTATTTGCATCTTAATTTTCTAAATTGTGTAATTAAAGAAAACCCAAAAAGTTTGCATTGACCCAGTTCACCTCCCCCCTTGGGTCAATTTTTGAGCAACAGAGGAGATAATAGATGCAAAGAGGGATTAAGAGAGGTAAAGAGGGTTTAGAGGGATAAAGAAGGGTAACATGTGCAAAGAGGGGAAATAGGTGTAAAGAAGGGTAAATGGAATAAAGAGGGGTAAAGAAGGATAAAGAAGAGTAATAGATGCAAAGATGGGTAAAGAAGGGTAAAGAGGGTTTAGAGGGGTAAAGAAGGGTAACATGTACAAATAAAGGTAAATAAGGGTAATAGGTGCAAAGAAAGGTAAAAAAGGGGTAAAAAGGGTTTAAAGGGGTAAAGAAGGGTAATATGTGCAAAAAGGGATAAAGGGGGGTAAAGAAGGATAAAGAGGGTTTAGAGGGGTAAATAATGGTAAAGAGGGTTTATTAGAATTAATAATTTTTACTAAATTTATATAAAAATAAATAAAAAATTATAAAACATAATTATTAAATACTGTTCATCAATTAAAAATATTTTAAAATATTTTTGCTCTATAAGTGCAAAGAGGAGATAAGGAGGGTAATATATTAACAATTTTTATTAAATTCATATAATATAAAAAATTAAAATAAAATTTTATAAAATATAATTAATAAAAAATATTAAGCAATTAAAAAATATTTTAAAATATTTTTGTTCTATAGATATAAAGAGGGATAAAGGTGTAAAGAGCCATAAAGAAGGAGAAAGAGGGGCAAAGATTTTATAAAAATCCCCATACTCTAAAGAGGTTTCAAAAAGAAGAAGAAGAGGGATAAATACTTGAATTTTTACACTCACACCTCCGTTACCAAACAACCCTCCGTTACCTAAAAAGGGTAAAGGGGTAACCCCCCTTCCCCCATCCAAACTCATAGTTACAAATACCGTTCTCGGGATAATAACGACAACTGTTAATAACGGGATATTTTCAATTTCTCGGGTTTTTAACGGGAATTTAACGGGAAAATCTCGCGGAAAATATAAATATTCAAAAAATAATACAAATAAATATAATAAATAATTAATTCTCATCTTACACTTCTTGAGTAAAAAAAATAGCATATAAATCTATAAGAACATAGACAATTTACTCAATTCCCATCGATTACATTACAAATCATATACAAGTAATATACATATCCATCGATTACATTACAAATCATACCAATGAAAAAAAGATAACACATAGGAATACAAAAGAGGTCGTAATTTATCAGTTTGAGTTGGGTTCAGATGGTGCTCACAGTAAGTAATTATATATGTTTTAATCTAATTCATTTTTGAATTATTGAAACAACTCAATGTTACTTGAATTGCATTTTATTCAATCTAATTTAACAGAATACAATATAAATTCTGTTTGGTTAGAGAAGATTGTGGAAAAAGTTTTGGGGTGTGAAGTGGCAAGTCGAGTAAATTTTAAAGAAGGGTATAATAGGTTGTACACAAAAGAAAGATTTTTTGAGGAAAAATGAAAGAAGTTTTTAATAGCCTCTTTCTGGTACATGAATTTGCAATGGAATCGTCCTTCCTTCCTCATTTGATTTGTTCAACTTGTAAAACTTAGTCTTTGATACTATTAAAGATGCAACATGCAATTCTTCAAATGCCATGAATAGAATAATTCAATGAAATTAATCAAGAACTCTTACAATCGTTTCAACTGTTATGTTGAAGAAATTCACTAGTAATGAAGTATAAAAGACCCAATGGAAACAAAATCAATTTTCCTAATATTTATTTGTTTAAGTTCCAACCGTAGTCCTACATCTGGGAGAGTTTATTGGGTTTTTCTTATTTTTCTTATATGTTTGTGTGTTTTTTGAAAATCTGAAAATGGGATTTGGAATACCCATCAAATGCTTGTGTATACAGGTTTTCAAATTTACAATAGTTGTTAAAAAAAATTAAAATAATATTCACATCTGAATTTATCTGTGTCAAGTTGCAGATAATACCTGGAAGGAGCCGGTATTATCTGCAACCCAACCACACAAAAAAATAAAAAGGAAAAAAAAACTATGCTAGGATTGGGTTACCTGTGCAACTCGAAAGAAGGAGCCGCCGCCGGGAAGAGAGAAAGAGTAGCCGCCGGCAAGAGAGAGAGCAGTGGCAGGCGACAGGCGAGAGAGCAGCCGCCGGCAAGAGAGAGAGCAGTGGCAGGCGACAGGCGAGAGAGCAGCCGCCGGCAAGAGAGAGAGCAGGCAACAGGCAAGAGAGCAGCTGCCAGCCAGAGAGAAAGAGCACGCTCGAGAGAGCAGCCGTAGGCGACAGGCGAGAGAGGATCGATAGAGCACCAAGAGAACAGCCGCCCGCCGGTGGGAGAGAAGATGGAGACCGTGAGAGAGCAAAGGAGCTTCGGAATCGGAATCGGAAGAAGAGGAAGCACCAAAGAGGTTCAGAGCAGAGGATTTTCGGGATTTTAGGAATCGAACCGAAACCCTAGAACAGAGGGATTTTTAAGTTGTAATTGTGCGGGCGGGCGGGCGGACGGGCGGGCGGGTGTGGTTTTCGATTTTTAAGCGGGATTTAAACTGAACATTTTTAACGCATTTTTTTCACGTTTTTATCATTTCTCGTGTTATTACCGCGTTTTTATCGTTAAATTCCCGATAATAACGGCAGATGCGATAAAAACGTAATTTTATCGTGAAAATGGTATTTTCTCAGTATCATCGCAATATAAATGAAAATACCGACGGTATTTGTTAGATGTCCAGGCTCAACCCTAAAGGGTCGGTGCAAAAATCATCACCCTTCAAAAAACCTTCAAAAAACTTCAGTAGCGAGAGACCCTTTCCATATACGTCTCTGCTAAGTTTTTTTTTTGCCTTCACAAATGGGTTTCCATTATTGAATCACCCCGTCTCTATCAATCGTTTCTCTCATGGGAATCATCCCTGTGCATCGTCGGCCATCACCTCTTCTCGCTGGAAATCCCATGTAAGCCTCATTCTCCTCGTTTTTCTGTCTTTCAATGCTCGTCCATGATTGGGTTTTTTATTCTTCTTCTTGAAATTTGTAGTGAGGCTCTTTATCTGAATTAAAAGTCTTTTTGGGTCTATCTTCTCAGCATCTGAAAACTGATTTAATGAACCTTTCATTCTCAAATTATTTTGGGGTTTTTACTTAATAAGTCGAATATCTGCTTGGGGTTTAATCATTTTTGGGGTTTTCCTTTATAGTTTCAATCGTCAAATCTCACAGTTTCAACAGTAACTGCGATGCATTCGCTGGAGTTGAGTCAAGAGATTTGGGATTTTTCTCATAAACAAAATCGAAAATTTTGTTTCATCTCTAAAGTTGCCTGCAATGTCTATGAGTAAAATCAAATTAGGTTTCCTTCTTCAAAATCATTTTCTGTGGTTCTGCATTTTCTGAGTAGCTCTTGCTGTGGTTTTGCCAATCAGTATTGGGTGCAGTCTGTTTGCAGCAGTCAGAGTATTCACCTCTTGAAATGGCTAGAACCAATTTGACTCCATCCTCCTCCTATGTTCCTCCTCACAAGAGGCCCGAAAGCTACAATTTCGTACAACCCGTAGAACCCGTCAAAACCGTTCTACCTCTCCATCTTCTTCCGCTCCTTCCTCCGACTCCACTCCACCGACTTCTGGTGAACGCAGATTACAACCCATTCCGCATCCTTTGATTTTTAAACATGGATTTATCACTAAGAGGAGATGCATAGTAAAGGATCTTGTTGATTACCACTCCTTTAGCGTCCTTTCCCAAATTGGTTGGGAAAATATGTTGTATTGGGGAGGGAATGCCTACCCCTCTCTAGTGGAGGGTATGTATTCGTCCATCTGCTATTTTTATTCAAATCTCCACTCATTTCGAATCAAGTTTAGTAATGGTGAAGAAATGTTTGTTACTCCAGAACTCATTTTTAATCTTAGTAAAGTTCCCATGTCCGACAAGGATGTCTCTTTGGTACGTTATAAAGTTCCTATAGAAGCAAGAGAGTCTATCATCACATATCTTTGTGGTTATAATGCTAAATGGTTCGAAAAGAATGCTCTTAATGCCTCCTATCTCTTGCCTGACTATAGGGTCCTGCACAATATCTTCACATTTCATGTATACCCTTGCAAAGGCAACAAAGTGGAGATTACACTATATATGGCAAATGTGTTGTATCATGTGATGCCTCGCTCCAGATGGGGGGGCCAACCTTGAGCTAGATGCCAAAACATGGAGAGAAAATTGCCAGGAGGCGCTGAGTGCCCCTTGGAGTCCCACGTTGCCTAGTGTGGGCGAATTTCCCTGGTATATAATATGTGGAGCTTCCTCCTTCAAGCACAAGGCCTCTTGGGAGCACTCTTTGAGTATGCTCACCAGAAACAAAGCCGTGCAAGCCCGTTTGCGGGTCCAAATCGGACAATATTGTGTTAGAGGGACGGGGCGGTACAAATGATATCAGAGCACAGTTCAACACTCGGATAGAGGGTGTGGGCGTGTGTAGTGTTTGGTCCGGCGGGTAGAGCCGAGGACAACTCTGGTCTTAAGGGGGGTAGGTTGTGATACCCTGCCCCAGATGGAGGGGCCAGCCTTGAGCCACGTGCCAAAACATGGAGTGAAAATCGCCAGGAGGCGCTGAGCGCCCCTTGGAGTCCCACATCACCTGGTGTGGACAAATTTCCCTGATATATAATATGTAGAGCTTCCTCCTTCAAGCACAAGACCTTTTGAGAGCATTTCTTGGGTATGCTCGGCAAAAACAAAGCCGTGCGGGTCCAAAGCAGACAATATTATGTTGTAGGGACAGGGCATTACATATCATGTCACCAAGGGTAACAACATTTGTATCCCAACTCTAATTTGTCGTCATATCATTCGACATCACTCTACTCTTGGCCATAGCTTTGCTCCATTTGGATATCTCATGACTATGATAGTCAGGAACTTTAGTCTTTCTCCTTCACAATCGGAATCACCTGAAAATGTCCAACCATTTAACAAATCAAGCATTGATAAAATCTTCGAAGATCCTAAGCAGCAAGATGAGCTTGTGGTTTCTCTTCCAGATCTAGTACACCTTAAAGACCAACCAGTGCAACCTGAAGTCCAACTTGCACCCTCTCCCGCTCATGTAGCACATGTATCTTCAACTGTTAATCAAGTTGTTGAATTTCAATCTGCAGTTACTGATCTTTGTCGCACTCAAGCTGCCATGTTTCATGAGACTACAGAGCTTTGTCGAGAAGTTGAGCTTCGTCGAGATGTCACTTGACTTAGACGAGAAGTCTCTGAGCTCGCCTAAGATATATGTTAAACTGATCTTGTTGATGAATCTTAAACTCTATATTTTGTGAATGGCGCATAAAAATTGCTTTGTTTGTGAATATTAAATATTTTCCATAGTTATGGTTTATTGCACCCTTTGTCAATTTATGACAAAAAGGGGGAGAAATAGTGAGCATATTATGATATTTTTTGTATGCTATTTTAAAAGATTGTGAGGACTAATTTTGAGGGGGAAATTGAAAGATCCCACCAATATTTTTTTTTTTTTTAAGATAACTTCATTAATGAAAAAAGAGGGGGAAAAAAAAAACAAAAAATCAAAGCTAGCCAAAACAAGCCAGTCACCAAAAAGAGAAGAGACTACCCCTAGGAATTACATAAATTATGAACAATTTTTGACCCCAAATAGACACCTTGACGAGCCAACTCATCAACTCTCGAATATGCAGAGCGAGGTACCCAAGAGACCAAATGCCCATAAGTCTGAATGGACAAACAAATGTTATCAATCTTATCCAAATAAGACCAAGGACAAGGAGACTCCAAGGCCCAACCCACAACAAGCTTAGAGTCCCCTTCTAAAATACTCCCAGTCGCCCCCATCTCTTCCAAAACCGAAACACCTCTCCGCAAAGCATACAACTCCACATCAAGCACTGAACCGTTCGGAAGGACCCTGCAAAAGATAGCATAGAATCACCAGAATTATTTCGAATAACTCCACCATAACCTGCTAACCTTTGCTCGCGTACGCAACTTCATCAAAATTAAGCTTGAGGACACCCACATCTGGAGGAGACCAATCAAAAGACCTTGCCGGAGCTGAAGAAGGCATAACATGAGCCACAAAATCCCACACCCGACATGTCAGAGATATTGACACAACCAAACCGTCCTGAACCCACCATCCACCAAGTGGCTCTGTACTTAATAATATCAATAAGGTGCCTGATAGAGGAGACTTTATTTTGAAAAACTCTGAAGCTCCTTTCGAACCAAATGGACTAAACAATACTCAAAACAGTAGTCGCCCAAAGATATCTTCTAAATGAGCTACCTTCGGACATATCGTCTTCATTAAACAAATCTGACCAAGCTTTCGGTAGACAAAAATGCATCCCTAATAATTGAAAGAAATGCCACCAAATTTGATAAGAAAATTGACAATGAAGAAGGATATGATTAACAAATTCTTCATCAGCCAAACAAAGCGGGCACGCATTTACAATAATTATACGACGTAACTGCAATTGTCAATCGTCAAAATCTTCTCCAATCCTGGCAACCAACCAAAAACATTCACTTTGAACGGAGCACTACCCTCCCAAATTTTCAAACACATCCGAGACACACACAAATCAACTTAGAGCAAAATGATTTAACTGAAAAAATCCCATGAGGGTCAAGAAGCACTCCCCACAACAAAAACAACACCCAACTTTTCCATTAAAGTGAACCACTCCCCTACCATCCAATCATCCAAAGGTCTTTTGAAATGGGCACCAGACAACCTTACCATGGTGAAAATCGAAACAAGCCTTAACCTTAGCATCTTTATCAACAGCAAGGGAAAAAAGGACAGGAAACTGGGAAGCCAATGGAGTAACACCCAACCATCTATCTTTCCAGAAGAAAATATTGATCCCAGAGTAAGCACAATACCTAATACAAGAGTCATAGGAACTGGAAATAGAGCAAACTCCTTTCCAAAAACCAGAAACCCTACTAGAAGATGCAGTAACCCACCAACCCCAACTATTAAGTCTGTACTTTCGAATCATGATTTGTTTCCATAAGCCCTCTTAAGCACTCCCCAAACGCCACAACCACTTCCCCAACAAAGTAATATTGAAAATCCAAATCGGCCTCACACCAAGACCACCTTCCGTCACTGATTTGTATACCTGAGACTAGGAAACTAAATGAAACTTTTTCTTTGAAACATTCTTCTTGCTTTTCCATGAATCAACAGTTTTTCCCTCTTCTCGACTTTGAAACGAGAGGAGGAAGAGATATTAGATAGACAAATATGAGAGAGAGTAAAAGAAGAAGTCAAATGAGTGAGTGTGAGAGAGAGAGAACTTAATAAGAGGTCGATTTCCTAATATCCAATGGCCGGAGCCGAGATAGAAAAGCAGAAGAGGGTTTCCCTCTCCTTCGTTCCAATACCATCAGGTTGCTGCAAGAGAAGAAATCCAGGCAAAACGCACACATCAATAATCTAGGAGTGTGCTTGACTTTGTGGGAAGTATGTGCAACGTTTGAGAGGTACGATTAAGTCTTGGGAAAACACTTTTCGGCATTATCTTCGCTGCTTCTGATTGTGGAGTCTTTAGAAAGATGATGATCGCTTGATATGATGTTCGAGGAAGGATGATTCTACCAGATATATGTTTGAGGAAGTCTTGGGAAATCATTGCACTTTCCTTTTATATGTTTCGAAACACTGAAGTGATATGTAGTTATGCCACTTTTGAGAGGATTAATTCTCACATACTTTATTTGACAGAACTGAATAACATCAAAATGCTTCTTTTATGTTTCCTTTTTCATTGCGCTATCATTGATGAATTTAAATTTGTCTCTTTCTTTTGCAGAATTGTTGTAAAAAGCTCTTGGACGGGTTTTTGGAACATGAGTCAGATGCCACTAAGATGATGGGGTTTTCCTTCTTGTGACCATTGTTCTTTCATCTAAAAGCATAAACTTGGATGGATTTGTGAGGTTTAAATTCAAAGCTTAAGCTCAAAGTGCAAATGCCAAATGATACCTCTGTGAAACATCCTAAGATGGGATCCATGTCAATAAATAACTGTGACCCCATATTCTGTGCTACCGCTTGTCTTAGGCAATGTGGTAATTTGTATAATCTTGGTACTAAGATGAGTGAAAAACGAAGATGCTTTCGTTCAAACAATTCCATGCTCAATGCTTCCATTCATGAGCCCCAAAAAGACTCCAGCAAGCCCCCAAAAGACTCCAGCATCATGGAAATGGATTCCATTTTAGAGGATAAAGATCAAACATTCTTCCAGAAACTTTCAGGAGAGAGCAACCGTGCTGTGGAAGATATAGAGTTTGAATTAAAAATGTTCTTGGAACATCTGAGGGAAGATGGTACATCATATGTTCTGGACATGGTAAATTGTTATGGGAAGCATATTCATGTGAAGTATGAAGAGGAGAATCCACAATCTATTGAGATGGACAATCCTAGAAGTTCTGGTGGTATTTTGAGCCAAAAAACAAGGGCTTGTCTGGATAAGATGAACCAAAAGTCCCAAACATCAAGTGAAATAGGGGTTCATCTGGGTAAGATGAATCAGAAATCCCAATTGTCAAGTGAAACAAGTGAAATGAGCAAACGTTTGGGCAGAAAGAATAAATCCAAAATGTCAAGTGAAACAAATGCTTATTTTGCTAAAAGAATTAAGAAATCACAGACGTTAGGACTTAAAAATAAGGGTTCAATGGATAATTCTGGTGAACTTGTTGTTTTTTCATTGTCTCCTAGCCGTGATCATAATCCTAACCCATTGGTGGATGAATCCTACCAGATATTCCTAAATCACGTAAGAATAGATGGTGATTCACTGGTCCTAGAATTACCAAATGTTGTTATCAAGTATGAAGAAGACAAAGAAGTTTCAACTTCACTAGAAGGATGTACAACCCTGAGTACTCTATGTTGTAGTGAGCAAGAATCAAAATCACCTGCAATGTCTAAACAACCTTTTGCTTCTTCTGTAAGTGGAACATTGTTAGCAAAATTATTTGCTTTTAAGTTTTCTTTTTGCTTTAGATTTTCTTTTTTAGTATTGCTATTATTGTTAAGAGTATTTCTTGGTAAATTTTGAGAATCCCGAACATTACTCAAATTGATGCAAATTTCCTTCCTTTTTACATATTTTAAAAATAACCAATTCTTTTGTAAGTTGTTTGAAAATGTTCCATATTTCAAAAATTCCTTCTCTATACTCTTATTCTTCAAATCAGAAGCCTCCATGTTTCCAACGTTCCTCTCTCTCTCTCGTCCCCCCTCTCTCTCTCTCTCTCTCTCTCTCTCTCTCTCTCTCTCTCTCTCCCCAGCCTCTTTCCTATTATATTGGAGTTACATGGTTGAATTAGGAGTGTTTGTACTGTGTTTTATAGTGGGTTTTTTATGATGAGGCTTTTGAGGGCTTGAAATCTATTTTCTAATATTTTTCAAAAAGATGATATTTAGGAAAAAGATAGTTAATGGAGAATTTTTATTGTGTGAGTTCAGGTAAGATGAGATTTAAGAAAAAAGAATAGAAGGAAATGTAACAAAGATGGAGAGAATTCTAGGACAACGAGGAGGAGAGTTTAAACAACTTTATCATAAGGTTTGAGAGTATAAAAAGGATTGGGTTTTATTGATTATGATTATTTTTTGGAATTTGTGAAAAGGTAGGTGTGTTTCTAAGATAATGAGAGAAGTTAGGGCCTTTTCGCCAAAATATATTTCCTCTGGTTGTTTTCTTTTGGTATTTGTTTTGTCCTAAAATGAAACTTTGCTTTGCAAATCCAGGCAACTGACGATGAAGGGAGTTCCCAGAACTCATTCCAATTTGAAGAACAACTTATGACTTCCCTCAACAGACCATTTGACCAAGATGAGTATGAAGATCTGTTATATAGAGCAAATGTTTGTAAGCCATTGGAACGAGAGATAAACTTGCGCACGCGATCAGTTGACTATAAAACACGTAAAGATGGCATGTCATATTTTGGTTATTATCCAGGTATTTAAAAAGAAGAACTCTTTTATCTAGATTTTCTCAGTTCTATCCTTTTGTTCTTTTACCATTTATATTTGTATGGTAGTGTTTAAGAACATATCAACATGCCACCTTTTTGTTGGGGAGTGGGATGGTGTCTACTATATATAGTTCAGATCACTTGTGCACCCCTATGCATGCGCTTGTATGTGAGGACTATTTAGGATCATGGTGATGAGTTTATTCTGAAGGTCAATGCTTGAATGTGGGGCCTATCCAAAATTAGCTTCAATGGTGTGTGAACAACGAATGACAGCAATTGGGGCCTAGATGGGCCCCATTACGAGGTGGCCGCAGTTTGTTTTCTTGTGGCTAGGTGCTTGTGTGAAGATCTTCACATATATACAATGTTTGGAATCATAACATTAATCATTTTACGTCTTCCATCATCATGAATAGTAAATTGTAGAATTGTAAGATCCATTATATGAAAAAAAAGATAGAAAGATATCTTTTTTGGATATAAAAGATAAAAGATAAAATACTTTCTTTTTTAAATAGAAGATAAAGGATTTCTTAAAAGAAATTATATGGGGAATTCTCCAATTTCCTTTATCAAATGAAGATGCATAAGCATGACAAAATCCATTAAAGTAACTGATAGGGTCCACGGTGACAGGTCATAGGGGCCATGGTTAGTAGATGCCATCCACAGGTTAGTTGGATAAAAGTGCTGTTATCAGTTCAGCTAGATAAGTGAAGAGGATTTGCACCAGAATTAAATAATAATTTCAGAATATTAGGTTTCTTGAATAAGAGCATTAAGTAGATCGACTGGTAGGCTAAATGTTAGCTGTTAGTTGAGAAAATGTAGCAAGAAGTGAATAATTGTAGGGATTTTTGTTGATTGAGAAATATGTGTATGTCATTTTCTTAGAAATGGAAACTAGGACAAAATTTGTAGTAACTAGGAAGCAAGGAACCACCTCGAATCGGTTCTAACCTTCTCTATTTTCTTCCTTTCTTTTTAACTTTTGTTAAAAAACTTGCCTGTTAATCTGTCTGGCATCCCACGCATCAGAATGTTAAACAACTTGGTGTCAGTGCTGAGGCCCATTATGCATTTGCCTCAAATGGAGGACCACATGTCTAGATTGGAAAGAGAATTCCAGAAATTCTTGAGGGATGTATGGGAAATAAAGAGAGATCTTGGCAGCATTGGAGGCGACATATGACAGGTTTGCTTCTGCTGGTCACAGAGACCGACAAGAAGCTGAATCAAAAGCATAATCTGGTGGAGCATCAGGATGGGGAAGTATTCAGATGAGATATGCTCATTTTTTTTTACTCGATTCTCAGATGACGATTCAGCAGGATGGATTTAGAGGGCGGAACAATTTTTTCTCTATCAACGCATGGACAAGCAAGAAAAAGTGCTACTCGCTTCCTTCCATTTGGAGGGCCAGGTATTCCAATGGTTTCGGTAGTTCAATGCTTCAAAAAAAAAAAAAAAATTTCTGAGCTGGGATGAATGTACACAGGAATTATGCATTAGATTCTGTTCCTTGGGTCATGAGGGCTTTGATGAATTCTTGGCGAAACTTAGGCAGACCGGGTCGGTATGGGAATATCAAGTTAACTTTGAATTATTGTCAACACGAGTGCAAGGGTGGCCTGTGCAGGCATTGGTGGGTAGCTTCATTGGCAGCCTAAAGGAAGAGATTCGATCTGAGGTAAAGTTCTTTAAGCCGACAACCATCCTTGTGGCTATCGAACTTGCTTGGATGCATGAAGAAAAGTTGCAGCACCTTAGACACACTGTTTGGCCTGCAGGAACAGTGTCAGGGAACCTAACCCGTCACACATGGGCAACAGAATAACTTGAGCAACATCCCATTTGAAAAACTGATGTGGGTTGAGATGCAAGCTCGGCGAGAAAAAAAAGGTTATGCTATAACTGCGATGACAAGTTTTCCCTCGGGCATTGCTGTAAAATGTAGCAATTTTTTTTACTCAAAGCAATAAAAACTCAAGAAAAAGACGAGCAAGGCATGGAAGAACCAGTGGTCAAATGATGAAACAAACCATATGACTGAGTTGATGGGATCACTCAGAAATATCCTTCACGCTTTGGCCGTGCTGGTCTCTTCGAGAATGAGACAAGCAATCATCTGCGGTCGATGACTTTCTGCACTCATTGACAGCGGCAACATGTACAATTTTATAAATGCCAGATTGGCTGGAAGGTTGGGGTGCCCGATTCAACTGCCTATTTCTTTCCAAGTGATGATTGCTGAAGGAAATAAGTTGGATTGCATCGGAATTTACCGAGATACCATCATTGCTCTACAAAGGATATCAGTTTTAGGCAGATATGTACCCCCTGGATCTGAATGGGTCTGATTTAGTACTCAGCATACAATGGCTGCAAAGTCTCAGGCTGTCATATGTGATTTAAGCAATCTTATGATGGATTTTTTCGTTGCCGGGAAATCATATTGGCTAGTCGGATCAGCATCAACTGATATCCGTCCAGCCCAAGTTGACTGTATGCATAAATCGATTACGGCCAACGCAGGCAACTCATCCCAGGCAATACAGGAGACAAACAAGTCATATCAGCTGACACCGTTTTCGGTCCTTGAGAAAATGACATTGAATGCTATTTTTTGTAGTTTGTAACAGTTTTTGATGAACCTGAGGGGCTCCCTCCACCACGTTCATATGATCATAAGATTGAGAGTCGACCAGGTGCACCGCCGGCCAATGTCTGCCCATGCAGGTATCTGCACTTCCAAAAGGCTGAAATTGAGCGTGTTGTGTGGGAAATGCTTGACTAAGGAATCATTGGGCACAACACCTTTCTATTCTCATCTCTACTGTTATTTGTACAGAAGGAAGATGGTTCTTGGCATTTCTGCGTGGATTATCGAGCATTAAACAACATCACTGTCAAAGATCGGTTCCACATTCCGGTTATTGACAAGGACAAACTTCAGCTTCCATATTTTCCAAATTGGATTTCGAATCAGGTTATCACCTAATCCGAGTGAGGCCAGATGATGTGCATAAAACAGCCTTTCGTACACAAGAAGGCCACTATGAATTTCTTGTTATGCATTTGGATTCACAAAAACCCCGTTGACATTCCAAGATCTCATGAATAATGTTTTTGGACCTGTTTTGTGCAAGTTCATTTTAGTATTTTTCGACAACATTGATTTGTAGCCGCAATTGGGTAGACCATTTGGGCCACATGCATACAGTCTTGGAAATTTAAAAGAAGCATCAATTGTTTGCAAATAGACAGAAATGCATTTTTGGTGTCACACGATGGAGTATCTTGGTCGTATCACTTAGAAGGGGTGGCAGTTGATCCCGAGAAGATCCATTGCATGCTTAGTTGGCTAAGACCCACTAATGTGGAAGGCGTAAGTGGTTTTTTGGGGCTAACAAGATATTATCGTCTGCTTGTGCAAGGTTATGGTAAACTGGCAGCTCCTCTCACTGTGTTACGGAAAAAGAATTAACTTTCAGTGGTCTTGACAGTGCTGAAAAGGCTTTTCAAGCGTTAAAAACAGCCATGACACAAGCGCCTGTGCTAGCACGTTTGGATTCCTCAAAGAAATTCGTTATAGAGATGAATGCATCAGGCAATGGGTTGGGCGCTGTGCTCACTCAAGATGGCAGACCAATCGCCTACTTCAATAAGGCACGTTATCAGGCCGGGCATTAACCCAATCAACATATGAAAGGGAAATGCTGGCAATAATACGGGCAACCCAAAAATGGAGGCCATACTTATTGGGTTGACTATTTGAGATATGGACTGATCATCAAAGTCTTAAACATTTCTTGGAACAAAGAGTTACTGCAATGGAGTAGCAGAAATGAGTTGCTAAATTTCTCAGCTTCGACTACAACATGTATATTGAGCAGTCAGGTCAAACAAGGTTGAGGATGCTTTTCTAGGTGTGCTGATTGCAGTTTACTTTATCGTGTCGTGGCCCAATTCAGCCTGTCTAGAAGAGGTACTGAACTAAGAAGCACCGATACGGGTGCGCGAATCGGATACGACATGCATCTAATATGGGGATACGACAAATTTTGAAAAACTAGGATACAGGTGTGGAGAGATACGCCGAATTAAAAAATATTTTAAATATATATATTAACAAAATAAATTCAAGCATTTCCAAAAAAACATCATAAATTCTACTATAAGATAAAAAAATTGAATTTTTCGAAGTTTTCCTAATAAACATATTACACACAATTATCCATCGAAAATAATCCAAAAAAAAAAGACAAAAAAATATCAATATGAGATTTAAACATACATAATTAAATATTAAGTGTATAACTGATTTTCTATTATTAGATAACTATATTTTTACACTTACAATATTAGAATACTAATAATTTAGTATTCTATTATTAGAAAACTATATTTTTATATTTATAATGAATACATGCATATACATATATATACATATACATACATATACATATATATACATATACATACATATACATATATATATATATACATACATATACATATATATATATATATATATATATAAATATATATACATATATGTATATATATACATATATATACATATATATACATATACATATATATATGTATGTATAATTATATAGCATTTACACTTACAATATTAGACTACTAGTAATTTAGTATTATATATATATAACGAAAAGCCACGGAAATGCGGAAATAGCTACTCACTGCCTCACGTGAAAATTGAAATAAAAAGCCACGGAAACCACAGAAATAGCTACACTTGTTGCCGCACGTGGAAACAAAGCCATGGAAACCACGAAAACCCTAACATAAGAGAGCAACGGCACCTGCAACTGGAAGAGAAGAAAGAAATGAAGGGAAGAAAAAAAAACTGTGGCGAACGGTATGTTCCCTTCTTCCTCTTCTCTCTAGCTTTTTCTTTTTCTTTTTCTTTTTCTTTTTCTTTTTTTCCTCTTCTAGCGAAATCAAACCTCTCTCTAGCCTTTTCTCCTTTTTTTTTCCTATCTTCTCCTCAATCGCATGATGTAACGATTGATTGCCGTTGCATCGCACGATCTGCAAAACGACGTTGTTTTAAGGGGAAAATATGGAATAAAAAATAAAAAATGCGTGTCGTGTGTCGCGTGTCCCGCCGTGTCACGTGCCGTATCCTCGCACACCTATTCATATCGGTGTCGTATCCATATTTGAAAAATAATTTAATTAATTGGGTGCGTATCTGACACGTATCCGGCCGTATCCGTGTTGGATATGCACCCGACACAGATACTCGAAGGGTTTCAAAGTATCCGTGCTTTAAGGTACTGAATGAAGCTCATGCTAATGGAGATCTGGATTAGATTCAATCTTGACTCCAAAATGACCCCTCCTCTGTCCCAGGATACACACTTGTGAAGGATATTCTTTACTATAAAGGAAGACTCGTCTTGCTTTCAAATTCTTGATTTCAGTTGTTTATACTCTTGGAGTTCCATGATACTCCCACTGCAGGCCACTCGGGTTTTCTCAGGACCTGCAAACAGCTGCTCTCCTAGTTCTTTTAGAAAGGGATGAAGCGTGATATCAAGTTGTATGCGGCTGCGTGTGACATTTTTCGACGTCATAAGTATGGTTCATTGACACCTAGTCTTTTGCAATCATTACCCATTCTAGATTGTGTGTGGGAGGATAAATCAATGAATGTCATCGATGGGCTACCCCTTTCCAACGGGTATTCAATTACAATGGTGGTCGTTGATAGACTGACAAAATATGCCCACTTCAACCCTTTGCGGCATCTGTATTCTACTCACCTTGTTCATGTAGGATGTGGCACACTTGCATAACATGTTGTGCTCTATTGTTTTTTTTATGACCAAGGTGTTCAGGCCTCTTAGTGCACCAGACTAATCCTTAGGGCATGTGCAAGCCGCCCTTCCCACACACACCTGGTAATTCTAAGGGGAGTAGCCCTTTGGAGTGGAATGAGAATCGAACCCAGGACTCCCGCTTGCTGAAGTGGGTTCTTGACCATCACTCCAACCCGTTTGGGTTATGTTGTGCCCTATTGTTGCTGACAGATATCTAGTTTTTCTGAGTTAGTTTTGGAAAGAGTTCTTTAAATTACTGGAAAAGTGTTGTGCATATGTGCTCCACTTTCCATCCCCAAACGGAGGTTTTGAACAAGTATTTGGATACTTATTTACGGTGTTCTATTGGGCAACATCCGTAACAGTGGACGGCCATGGGCAGAATTTTGGTATTACACCACATTGCAATCATCGGTTGAGTGCACCCCTTTTGAGGTAGCTTATGGGTGTCCACCTCCCATTCTTCGATGATATGAAGTTGGAACAACTGCAGTTGCGCATGTCGAAAATCAAATTAAAGATCGTGACATGCTCATATGGGAACTCCAATAGAATCTTATTTGGGCTCAGAAACGCATGAAATGGAAACATGATTAACACTGTAGGGATCAAGAATTTAGTGCTGGACACTTGGTTAAATTAAAAATTCGGCCCTATCTTTAATTGACACTGAATTGTTTGGTGAAGATGAAGCTAGCACCTCATTTTTTGGGACCATATATGGTGATTCAGAGGGCCGTCCAGTTGCATGGTAACTTGTATTGCCAGATGGTTGCAAGATACATCTTGTATTCCATGTTTTGCAGTTAAAGAATTGTTTGGAAGCTCCACTTAATGTTTCTTCCACTTTACCGTTTTTTCAGAAAATGGGCCTTTAATGGTGGAACCTGATGCCACATTAGACTTCAAGATGGACGAAGGTTGGAACCAAATTTATTCAAGAAGCTCTTGTTTGATGGACTTTCTTACCTGCAAAAGATGCCACTTGGGAAAACCAGCTTAAATTACGGTTACAGCTTCCTCATCTAGAACTTGAGGACAAGCTTCATCTCTTTTGCTCATGCTAGCCGTTCTGCAAATGGCGTGGCAGATTTCGTTGCAAAAAATGGAATCAAGACTCCCGGTGTCTTCTATATTTAAAACTAGAGGCCAGGGGCTCTTTCTCTTTGTTGTCTTTTGTTCTCTTTAGTTGCATTGGTGGTCTAACCCTTTTAGACCTCTTTTTGTTTTCCTGTTGCTTTTCTTTTTGTTTTCTTGTACTCTTTCCCTCTTTTAATGAAATTCTTTTGTTACCTCTCAAAAAAAACAAAAAAACCCCTTAAATGGTTCCAATCTTTCCTTCTCTGCTTTCTTCCTTTTTTATTTTTTCCTTTTGTTCAAAAGCTGGCCTATTAATCTGTTAGGGCTGCCACGCACCAGAATCTTAACAATACCCAACAAGCTAATAGCCTCAAAAGTCAAAAAATTCATAGGGCCCCAGCAACCCAACCCCAAAATCCCATCAAAACTAGAAGTTCCATTACGTCCTTATAGCATGGCTCCAAAATTCGGAACTGGTGATTGTACCGTCCCTACTGAAGTTTTGAAAAAGTACCCAAAAATCTAGAATTTTGGAAAACGATGAATTGTGAAGTTTGCTTTTAATCCAACTCAAGATATGGGTACCTTAATTTGTCTAATTCTACTACTATCCGCACTGTCTTCAGTCTTGTTGTATTGTGCTTGGCCCATTCACCAGTTGGACATCAAAAATGCTTTCCTTAATGGCTCACTTACTGAATGTCTATTTTTTTTTAGCAGTAACAAAGATAATTCATTCATAATAGAAAAAGTACAAGTACATCAATATAAAATAGGTCTAGAAGCGGTAACCTTAACAATGAAAGAACAAAAAGAAAATTGAGAACATATAAAGAAAGAACATCAATGAAATACAAATAAAATAACTGTTGTCAAACATCCCCTTAATCAGATATGCAATCAAATGGGTGTCCTCTAATGTCAAATGAAGAAGACTCCTGAGAAGTAGTTATTAACTCCCAACTTTGCAAAGTAGTCTACCACGCCATTAGCTATACGACTAATATGAACGAAAGATACATCAAGCCCTGTCACCAAGTCTCTAATCGCCCTAACCGTAGTGATCAATCTCCAAGGGAGACACCATTGTCCCTTAGCCCATTTGATTGCATTTGCAGAATCCCCTTCAATCACAAGTTTACTTTGTCCGTGGAGTTTCCATATGGCCAAAGCTCACCTAATGCTAAGAATTTCCACCTCGTTTGAATCTCTAATACCAACCGGCTTATTAAACATGATTATTTTTCGGCCAACATGATTCCTCAATACTTCTCCTATTCTCATCGGTCTTGGTTTCCTCCTTGCAGCCCTGTCCACATTGACCTTCATAACACCCCGATCCAGTGGGACCCAACTTTCTTCTGACCTCTCATTCCAACTATAACTACTCATACATCCTTCCCAAGACAATAGAAGATCCAATGGTTGCACACCTTTAAACTCAGTGCTAGAAAGGAGCCAAACACAAAGTCTCCACTTTGCTATCTAAAAGAGATCATTAACATCAAATGATTTACCTTCATAGATTCTAGAGTCTCTTTTTCCAAAGTGACCACAAAACTACACCCGGGATCGTATTCCATGCCAATTTCATCCTAGATTGCAATCCTAACCATAACCACCAGTCTACGCACCCCATAGTTTTTATCCAAAACCCATGATACATCTAGAAGTTTGGCGAAGTTCATCCACAGATTCCGAGCAACTGGACAATTAACAAATAGGTGATCTAAATCCTCCTCCTCTAAAGCACATAGGGGACATAAACGATCTTCAATTTTTAGCGTCCCTCTCACTTTAACTCTGTTCTTGCCAACACCCTCCTTTTTAAAACACACCACTTAAAGATCTGTACCCTTGGAGGCGCAACCCCTTTCCAAGCCATGTCACTGGAAGTTGCATCATTAAATTGAAGTTTAAGCACCAATTCCACCATTGACTTGACAGAGTAGGCACCTGAAGAGTCGCTCGTCCAAATAAGTTTATCATCCTCTAATGACGAAGGAAATTCCCGTAGTTGAGCTAGAAGGTCAGCCCTACTCCCAACTTCAAAAAAGCGAAGCTCCCGACGAAAATCAAGGTTCCATGCGATCTCAGTACCCTCCAGTTTGGAAGAATCCTTTACTAATGCTCTTTTGTTCCTTGAAATCCTCTATAGCTTGGGTATATTACTTTTAGAGGCCTCTCCTCTAACCACAAATCTGACCAGAAACTCATTCTATCACCTTTACCTACCAAGAGTGTAGTTTTTCCACTATACATGCTCCCCACCACTCCTCTACTTTGACTTTCCACCTGGCCTTAACTACCACGAACCACTTGTCTCCACATTATCTCCTAAATTCCAAGTACTATCTCCTAGGTTGTGAACGAATTCTTACTGAAGATGCCTATATGACTCAACCACCAAGATTTATTTACCCTTGTCCCCCTCATTACATTTGCAAGCTCCACAAAACCATTTATGGCTTGTAGCAAGCATTGAGGGCCTGGTTCCAACGCATCAACTCCTTCCTCCTGTGTTATGGGTCTCTCCAAAGCAAAGTCGACAACTCCATTTTCATTTTTCTACGGGCCTCACGGATTATGGTTCTCTTGCTCTATGTAGATGATATTCTTTTAACTAGCAACACTCCCTCGCTCCTTTATGAGTTTTTCTTCTCCAATTTATCCTACCATACGCCACTCCCTCAACCACTATACAATCTAACATGTCCTTTCCTATATCTTCCTTCCATGTTTTCAAAGGTTGCCCTCTCCTCCTAGTACATTCAATCTGTAGGCTTTCGACTCTTCATACTGGGGTTGTGTTTGGTCTTCTACTAATATGACCAAACCATCTCAAACAAATTTATCACATATCGGTGCTATCTATAAATTATCCTTAATGCGCTCGTTTTTAACTCTACCCTTTAGGGTTAAGACACTCATCCAACATAGTATGCATATCTCCGTTGTCTTACCTGATGCAGAGCGTGGGTAGCTTGAAGGCTTTCCCTTACGCTCGCTGGGATTTCGGTTCCGAATACTCTTACAGGTATCGGAATCTTTGTTGTCTAAATATCTACAAACGGGCTACTTCTCGAAGTACGGTTGAAAATCCATCAACGAGGCTAACTTTCCCATGAATCCAATGCTTTTAGGAGTGAGTTAAGATTAAGATGTCCTCTTAGATGGATTTTAGAATTAAATCAAATCTAGAGAAACTAAACAATTATGCTCATAATCGAAACACAAACCCTTGGACACTAAATTAAATAAGCATGATACTTGTCATCGGATCCACTGATCGAAAGAGGTGGCTGAAAAGCGATGGGCCTCAACCAGGGTGTGCTCACCCATGACCAAACACCAAGAGTTCTTTGTTCCAAAAATACTTATTATCAATTGTTCAATTTGGCCAATGGAGAGTCTTCAAGGAAAACCCTACTACCACTCGGCCAAGGCTTTCACTTGGTTGTACAAAGTTGACTAGAATAAAATAGTAAAGCAAGAAAAATACTTGAAATCTTGTATATGGTTGGCATGCTCGTGGAGCCCACTAGGTGCCTATATGGACCAATAAAAACACTAAAAATGTCAATGATGCAGGCATTCATTCCCAGAAATTGGGTTAAAAATGGTTCGTGTTTGACCCGCAAATGCGAGACCAAACCAGCTGGTCCGAGAGCCTGAATTGGAAGATGCGGCACATGCAGACCCATATGTGGGCCCAATGCCCAACTTGAGATCGTGTAGATCCTGGTCAGAGGAAGCCCACACGTTCACAAGGCCTAGAGAAGAGGAGAGCTTGTGGAAGTTGGCACTTGGCACAAATCCAGCCACCCACAGGAGGACCCATGTTGGAGCCTTCTTCCTCTTGTGACCAGAGACACAGGTATACCAAGTTTTGGGTTTTTTTTTTGCTAGATCTAAGCAGACCCATAAGTGGGCCCAAGGCCCAACTTGAGATCGTGTGGATCCTGGTCAGAGGAAGCCCCACACGTTCACAAGGCCTAGAGAAGAGGAGAGCTTGTGGAAGTTGGCACTTGGCACAAATCCAACTGTCCACAGGGGGACCCATGTTGGAGCCTTCTTCCTCCTGCGACCAAAGACGCAGGTATACTAGTTTTGCCCAGGCCTCTGTCTTGTATCTACGGGGCTCCACCTTCACTGAGTGCCTTGTAGGGTCCAATACTGCTACTTCTTCACAGATCTATTGCCGCAACTTGTGTCTTGGGTCAAGCTTTTGGCCTCTCTGCTACTATAGTCTTCTGAGTTGGTTATTACTGCAACACTATGGCCTCTTCTATTGGATCTTCTACTGGATCTTCTTCTATCAGTTTGATTCCCGATATGACCTTTTCTTGGTCTACTCATATTGGTAGGGCTGAAATCGGGTCGGGTCGGGTTGGCTTTTTAAAACCCAACCTGGCCCGAGTTACTATTATATGGAACCCGACCCGACCTGAACTTTTGACCCGATCCGACCCGAATTATAACCCGACTCAACTTGAAACCTGACTCGACCCGCATTTTGAACCTATTTTAGCCTACTTTTTACTGGGTCGGGTCGGCTCGGGTTAATTTAAAAATCTCTCAACCCAACCCGACCCAAATTCAATGCGGGTTTCTGACTTCTCAATCCCGACCCGCATGATTTTCTGGTCGGGTCATGTGGGTTCGGGCCAAAACCCGACCTGAGTTTCACCCCTAAATAATGGCAAGATCACAACTGTTTTATTGGATGAGAAAAATTACTTCCAATGGTCTCACTCCGCCCAAATGTTCCTTGAAGTCAAGCAACTGTTCCTATATTGATGGCACCAACACCGGACCAGCCGAAGGATAGTCCCTCATATCGACCTTGGAAAACTAATAATTCCTTGGTCAAGTCATGGCTTCTTTACTCCATGGAACATCTTGTACGTGACACTGTTTATACTCTTCCGACTGCCAAGGATGTTTGGGACACAGTTAAAGCCCTCTATTCTGATGGTGACAATTTCACCTGCTTTTACGAAGTTATATCAGACTGCATCTCATCTCCTATAGGGGGAGTTATCCATGATTCAGTATTATTCCAAACTGCAGACTTGTTGGTTAGAGTTGGATCAACTCGAATCTGTCACATTTGAGCGCCCTGCTGATGCTGTTATCTTTAGGCAGTTGCTTGCTCAGCGACGGACATTTAAATTATTGGTTGGATTGAAACAGGAATTTGAGCCTATACGGGCCCAACTGCTTGGGCAACAACCTTTTCCCTCTCTGGATGAGATCTACTTTGCATTATTTCAGGATGATAGGCGTCACCTTGTTATGACTCCTATACCAGCTGAACTCTCTGCCTTGGTCACCACCCATGCTTCCACACCTTCTCCAGCTCATGGGCCTCGTGCTTTCCATGGCAAGAATCCATCTTCTGACATTCACAAGGACACCAAAGGCCCACGGAAGAAGGTTACCCGATTCTGCACTTATTACAAAATGAAAATCACTATGTTGATTCATGCTATAAGCTTCATAGGCGACCAAAGCAAACTAATCTCTCTGTTGCACCTTTTGTTACTTCTGATTTGGTTACTGATGATGCCCCAGTGACCCGACAAGACTTTAACTTATTCTTGCAACGGCCGAGCGGTTTCCAATGCCGTGTCCTCTACCTCAACTACTGAGCCCTCTGCACATTATGTCTCCCATCATTCTTGGATTGTGGATTCTGGTCCTACTGACCACATAGCCAGTATGTCCACCATTTTCTTTTTCCTTTCTCCTGTTTCATGTGGTAAGATCAAATTAGCCAATGGTTCTTATACTCGTTCCCCTTATTCCTACTTTGGACCTTTCATCTATTTTACATTTTCCAAATTTATCTCGCAACTTATTATCTGTTAGTGCTTTGACTAAACATTTGAATTGCTCAGTCACTTTGTTTCCCTCCCATTGTATGTCGCACTGGTTTTCATTATTTTGTCACATTTATTGATAATTATTCTCGTATGACTCGGACATATTTGATGAAACATAAATCCGAGGTTTTTGATCACTTCCAAAAATTTTACCATTGGGTCGGCACTCAATTTGGGTGTAAAATTCAAGTTTTACGAAGTGATAATGGGGAAGAATATTTGTCAACACTCATTTTTACTTTTTTGTAAAACCATGATATAGACTCCCATTCTCATATTGATGCGGAGCACTATACGAGTTTCCATATTTAGCAAGTTTCTATATTAGATTTAGGATTTGTAGCTTTTCACTGATTGTATTTTTTCTTTCATTTATTTGTTTAGTCTAATAGTTGGTTTTGTTTGGGAAATATAGTGATTTTATATGTAATTAGGGCCTTCTAATCATTGGGGGTAGTTTGGTATTTGTTTATTTAAGGGTATTTTGGTCTTTTTCATGTTTTTAAGTCATTATATATATGTGATGTAACCCCTTTCATATGGGATTGACACTTAATGATGAATGAAATTGAAGTTTTCTTCCGCTGCTTGTGCGACGAAAGTAATTTGGGAGTGATTCATTTAGCGTGAGGCCCTTTTGGCCTGAAGCCTAGCGTGAGGCTACCGTCTTTCCATCTTCGGATATTCTTCTTCAACTTCTATCTCTTCCTCTCTCTTTTCCTTTTCTTCTCCATGAATTGTTATCCCAGAAACAGCTCCAAAATCCAGATCTGTCCCAGAAACAACCTCAAAACCTTTCCCAGATCTGTCCCAAAATTTGTCCCAGTTTCAGCCCCAGATTTGTCCAAAAACAGCCCAAGACCAGTTCCAGTTCTGTCCAAGGTCTGTCCTAGACGTATCAGATCTGCTGCTACATTTAGATCAGTATCTTAGACCTATACAACCCTCTTTTAATACCCTTTTACTGATGTTCTACACTTTTCTTGTTGCCGTTATTAATTGATTAATTGATTTCAGTCATATTAGATTTTAGGATGCATTATTTTTATTTAAATTTAGGCATTTAGGGTCACCCTATAGTTGTCCTTCATCAAATTGGTATCAGTAGTCTAAGTTAGGAGAGTTTCCTAACTTTCCAGGTCTTAGGTCTCATGTAAGAATATATATATATCTATAATTAAAAAAAAAATTCTTCATCATCTTATTTCTTTCATTCATTGCATATAGACTTAGGTCATTGCATTTAAGCTGTCCTATTTCCGCGAGTAGTGGTACCCTAACTTCATGTGTCTGTGCATGTCCACACGTAGTGGTCTAGAGTATCAACCCAATATGGACTTCACACCCGTTGACCAAGGTCTTAAACGACATAAGTGCCTGCTTAATCCGTATGGAAATCAGTTAGGTTTAGAGACATTTTGTTGTCACTGCTGAGGCTATGGGCATCTTGCTCGTGAGTGCGCCACTCAGGTTAGAAAGTTAGGTGTGTCCCCATACCATTCCCACCCACAGATCCTATTCCATGTCAATGTCACCCAATCTATCTGAGTCTGTACATGCATCTAAGACCCTAACTAATTCAAACCATCTAAGAATGGCCTTATAACCCAATAGCTCTTGGTGGGAGAGTTCGCAAAAGAACAAGGTATCATCTGCAATTGTAATGTGTAACTATGGGTCCATTCGTACCACTTTGAAGCCATTGACAATTCCATCTCTCTCGCTTTCTCTACCAATTTGTTCAGACTTTCCCCTACTAAAGTGAAAATGAAGGGAGATAGAGGGTCTCCTTGCCTTAAACCCTTGTTTGCCTGTATGGGTTGCGTACGGGAACCATTGACCAGGATAGAATATGAGGTGTCCTCAATGCAAGATTTCATCTACTTACACCACAACTCCCAAAACCCATCCCAACGAAGAGGTATTCCACGAAAGACCAGTCCCGAAGTCATAAGCCTTTTCCAATATCGATTTTGAATAGGATAACTGGTTTCTTTTCTTTGCGTCTCATGTGGACTAGTTCATTGGCAAAGGATCCCATCCAAGATTTGTCTGTCCTCCACAAAGCTCCTTTTCTTCTATTTTTTACTTCATATTATCAATCACTTATTTTTGTATGTAAAATCCATGTCTTCACCCATGTCCTTGCCATCCATGTTAATTTCTGGAACAAGATCTCGAAGAGTGTGTGAGCCTTCTCATAGACATTAGTTACGAACAGTCACCAGATACTATTATTTTTTTGTTTTCCATTAGAACCACTGTCCCTCTTTTGAGCCATTTCTTCTCCCCACCACTCTTGGTTGCTATGTTGATTAGAACTCGAAAAGGGGCCTAATGTGATTAAACTCCCAAGCAAAGGCCAAAGGAAACAACACTACTATGTTTTAAACATGTCCATTTTCCATGTGGAGTCCACCTGCTATCTATCTTTGATCTTGATTGAAACAAGAGCGCATTGCATTGATATACTTTTTACTCAGACTGATCTTATTATCTATTGCAAACCACATTGAGACCTCTAGATCCTATCCACCCAGTGTTGATCCATGTGTGCCATGTTAGTGCCTCTCTCTGTGCGCGTGGGTGGGTGGTGGCTGAGGGTGATGTAAACCACTTAAATAGGCTCTGGGCTGGTAGTGCTCTTGCTTCCCTTTCTGTACATCTTTCATCAGTAGGAGTCGTGACTTTTTTTTCTCTCCCATTATCTGGAGGAAAACACCTTGTCGTTTATACCTATTCATAACTCTCTTGCAGTACTTCTAATAAGAATTTATTTGTTTAAATTTCACTGTAGATCTCAAGAGACAGTCAAATCAGCTTATCCCCAGAGAGCTTTGACCCTATTGCGTGGATTCTTCTTTTGGTTAAAGGTGAATTTTTCCTTTGACATTTCCATTTCTTGATTATCAAATAATGCTTTTTAAGTATTTTTGTGCTTGCACTGTAAGTTCTGAATGTGTAAGATGTTCTGTTACTATTTCAAAAGAAGGAAAAAGGTGTACGATGATGATTCATCATTGGTATCATTTTCAACTGTTGAGATCATCATTTTTGGGCCTTGAGTTCTTGTCCATGGAAAAGGTGCAAGTGGGTTAGAGAATCAGAAGACTTCAAGAGAGGTTAAGAATCCTAGCATTGTGCTTGTTCAAGCAGAGCCATAGTGTGGGAATCATACTAGACCGATGGCTCATACTATGATTTGGGGATGCTCCAAAACATTCTCAGATTCACTTCTTTCTTCTAATTGAGGTGATTTTGGAGCACCTGTATCAATTGATTGCAAATTTTCACCTATCTGGATCTGTGACTCTAGAGGGTGAATGCAAGGAGTTAATCTGTTTAAAGGTCGGTAGTTTCTTCTTTTTATGGTTGCTTTCTAATTTGTGTTTTTGCAGTAAAACCTCGTGATGGATCATTATCCGTGGGTAGCATCAACCCTCAAACGACGACGTAGTGCTGGTGGATGATGAAGATGCTACGTTTCATAGTCATGATGAGAGATCAACTGAAAACATTAAAGAAGAGACATGCAGTGATCAATGAGATACTTTTCCCAACTTTTTTTCTCATTTATGTTGAAGCTGCTTCAACTTGGATCCATTTATTGTACATTTGAATGTCGATAATTGAATTTCTAGGAAGCACTTTTATTTGACCTTTACATTCATTCCCTCTGTTTCTTTCCCTCGCCACCTTTTTTGTGACCATTCCAGTTGTTCTTAGATGTCATTGTAAATTGAAATGCAATATCTTCAATTAACAGTGGAGAAAAGGCGGATAATCCGCTGATATGATTCGAAACAATGGCCCTGAAAATCAGGATGATACACTGTCTATTCTGAAATATCTGGTTTCTTGGTTTAAAGGTAAAAAATCCAGTGTTCTAGATTTATGGGTTCCCAATTGGAATCCTGTTGGTTCATGTCTGTGATCAGATGAGATAAATTTCACTTGTAAGCAAACTATGCCTCTGCAGAAATGAAATAAGAAGAGAATCCATTGTGTATTTCTCAGGCAGTTAAAATACTCCTGTCTGTGTAGTGGTATTCTTTGGTCACTGATTCGTTGGACAAGCCAGTTTATTAAACCGAGTTAAAGAATTCATTGAAATGAGTGGCTCGCATCCTCAAGGTCTGTTCTTGTAGTATATTGGCTACTGATAATATTGGAGTATTTTCAAAAGAATTGGATTTTTAAACAGGAAACCTCACAAAAGTTATAAGTATTTAAAAATAATAAAAATAAATAAATAAAATATTAATACAATTAGAACAATTAACACTTTCCTTAGGTATTTATCACAAATTTATAGGAATATTATCGTGACATTATCATTTAATGTGATTTTATCCAGAATTTGCCGTTAAAATGGCAGTGAGAAATAATGTGTCATTAGTATTTTGTTGATGAAAATGGGTAAATTAAATTATCACTGTTATTTGACATGGTAGCTAGTAGGGGAGATAACTATTCATCCGTTATCATCCATGGGCTCCACATTAGGTCCAAACTAACTCTTTCTCACATCTATCGCCGATAATTTGTATTAATATCTTTTTGAATCTATTTCGAGTTAATCATATTGTGAGATTAAAAATGTATTTATATTATTTTATTTTGACTTTTAATCAATAGACTTTTGAAAATCATATAATTTTACATCAAATGGGCTTTACTTGTCACGACCGGCCCTTCTAGGGCCCTACTGATGTTGACAATTTTTTTTTTTCTAATATTGAGCCTCTAACCATCATGGAAATCATAACTAATCATAGACTTAACATTTCATATGATGAAAAGTTTGGACGTTGCATTTGGCAGCTTCGGATCCGGCCATAACAAGGCTGATAGAGTTCACATGCAGATGGAGGGGTCACAAATGGTCCCACTTAAAACCCAAATCCTTAACAAAACCCACAAGTCGCTACAGTATGCGAACATACTACTAACCAACATGTAGTTTATAACTTCGACCTCTTATTTTAAGTCCAAGTAGAAAATATCATACATATTCTACCTAACATTTATCATAAACCAATCCCATCAAAGGTACACATAGGAAAACACAGTAGTTTTATTACATATCTATTGTGCCTCAGAATGGGCACATTACACGGTTGTTCATGCAAACAGTAGATAAAAACGACAGAAAATCCCAACACCGTGGAATGGATAAAGAGCCTCTGCCCTTACTGCAATTGAAGGTCTTCCTGTTGTTCATCATCTAGGTTTCCGTTTCGGTAAGGGATATGAGCTAACACAGCCCGTGAAGAGAAACAACAGATAATCAAACATATTATCAAATCTAAACAGTTATCAGATAACAGTTTAATCACTCAGAAATCATGTAATTTTTCTATGAGAACAACATCCACATCGTTATCTAGAATGAATGCTCTTTCTTCTCAAAAAAATAATACCCCCGCCAAATACGTCTCATGCTCTCCGCAGCCACGAAGATACGTATTTACACTGCCAGCAAATTCATGCTCAGTGCTTCACTCAATCCATATATACACCTTGTACTGATGCCCTCCACTTATCCAATACTTCATACAACAGGGTGAGGTAATTTGATATGCACAGTACACCAGTCAAATGCAAATCAAGTATGAATTAAAACATTTTTCAATCGAAATTAACATCTCTCATATGATCATAATAAATTCTCTCTCAGCTAACATGCTTCTTAAGCCCTTCCACATAGAATCATACACAAATTAGCAGTTTATGATGTCACTTTTTCGTTATGATACTTCCTAATTATGAATTCATATAATAATCCATTAAACCACTATGTGATGTTACCGTAGTTTTAATTATTTTAAGCCTCTTCTAAATGTTTAGATTTTTAAAGAAACCATCAAATTGGTTTAAAGAAAGACCTGGGAATGGGTCGGGTCGGGTTCAAGTTGGGGTCTATTAGGTTTTGGATCTGACAACGGGTCAACCTTTCAGGTTTGTCTCCGGTTCGGTTCGGATCAAATTTACCTTTTACCCAACTAAGGAGACTTTTTCCTAGCAAGACACGTATCAAGACTCACTCATTAAATGGGTGTATAGCTCTTATAGTTGCATGTGTGTGGCAATATTGGTCATTTGGTCTACTTATTTATTTTCATGTTCGAGTCAAGTCCTACTCTTTTAAACTGGTTTGGATTGGTTTCGATCATCTATTAAATGGGTCGGCAGTTTGGGTCATTTATCAAAATGCGTCGGTTCAGGTCAAGTCAAGTCGGGTCAAATTTTGCCAAATCTATCTAAAATACTCACATGGAATAGTGCAAAATTAAATGCAAGATACAATTGCCATTTTTAGATAGAATGAAAGCACTATCTAGCTTAGTTGGTCTAAGCTTCAAAGAGTCCACTGGAGGTCTTGGATTTTACACCTCTTGAACTTACCTTATACATGAGACTTCTGAAGAACCCCTCAGCCATAACTTATTAGATAAATTATAGTTTTACCTTTCACATCTTAATTTTGAGAGTTCAAAAAATATAGCTTCAATAGTCCAATCAATGTAATATTTTTAATTTTATATAATGTTTAGGTCTCTTTAAGTGGATCCTTTAAATTAAATTGTTCCAAAGTGGGTCTCATCTTAAAATACGTATTGACCGATATTATCACTTTCTAAACTGGCGGTATGTATCTGCAAATACGTATTGTTGCAGTTTCAAGATGATAATATTAGTAGTATCACCCACATTATCGATTGATACTGTATATTATCTGCCTATGCTGTTTTTTTTAATTAAAAAAAAAAATTGATTGATTTTTGAGTCGAATCTTAAAATGGATATGATTTTAAAAAGGTTTAGAAATAAATTATTCAATTTTTGAGTTGTTTTGAGTTATTTTCATCAATTTTGAATATTTTGAGTTTTTTTCATCAATTTTTTAGAATTTTGGCTCTAAGAAAATTTAAAATAGGGTTTTTTTTTTGTGAAATAGTTTAACGAAATAATATTAAGTGGTTATGGAATTTAATGAGATGTGTTAAAATTCATAAAAAGTTAGGTTTTCTTAGATACTTTTCATTTTTAAGTTTCTCGTGGAAAACTGAATGAAATGATATACAAATTTTTCTATAATTAAATAAAGAATTATTAATGTGATTGATATAGTTGTTAAGGTGTTTGTGTATTTTTTTCTACGAAACTCAAGAATTTCTACAATAAAACATTTATGAATTGTAATAACAGATAGATATCACTTAGGGATACTTGAGATAATTAATTTCATATTAAGTATCTCCTTATATTGATTTCCTATTTTATTAGACATTTTTTTAAAGATACGATAGTTTTTAAATTTTTACAACATATTTTATTTATTTCAAAATTTCAGTTTTTAAGGGTCTAAAACTCCATAAAAATAACCGTTATTTAAATAAAAAATATCTCAACTTTAGTTTCCCATTTTTCCTAATTTTTCTTATTTTTCAAACAAGAAAAAGCAAAAAAAAAAGGAAAGAGAAGGGAAGAGAGCCCCTATCGGTGACGTTATCAGCAAAACATATCTGGCCTCCTTTTATTAGATCACTCTATTGAATGCATATTAAAATATAATATTGTCCTATATTCTATTTATGATGTTGCTTGAATAAGGGGTGTAAATGACATCTTCGAAACAGGTAAATTTCAAAAATTATTTATGGTAAAGAAAAATTCTTCCAAATGTCAGTACAATCGATTTAGCTAAAGGCAGCTTGACTCGATCTGGTACCCTTTCTCTTTCAAATATTTCAAAGGATATACTATCTTTCTAACCAATAATTTTTACTATTTAATTTTTTATTTTTTCTTTTAAAGCTGAGGTGCACTATTTTTTCATAACAAATTATCGTTTTGCCCTCCACATAGACCACCCTTCCAACGTTGAAATTGAGAAAGGACCCAAACAGGGTTTAGAGCGTTTGAACGCTAAAGGTTCTTATCATCTTCTTCCTTCCAATCAAACTCAAATCTCTCATGCTCCAACAGATTCACCCTCTTTCGCCATACCCACCATCCCATTCATCAAGAACATCCAATCGACCAGCTTCCCTTTCAAATCTCCATTAACTCTTCTTCCCTGGCCAAATGTCCATCCCTGCTACCCCTCTGAACCCTTCTCCTTATACCTTCATCTCTCCTTCATTATTACACTCGCCCACCAGCCACACCCATCGTCCCTGCATCTACCTGTAAGCCATACAGCCCATTATCACTTGACCCCTCTTTTCACTCAACCCCCTTCAGATTCCAACCAAACAACCGGCGTCCCTACACGCCATTCAATCCATCACACTGTTCACGCCCCCAAGCAGTATTCCATGTTGTTTGATCAGGCCTTAACCATTCTGATTGAACCCATCAAACCAGTTACCCATTATCAGTTCCCTTTAATCCCAGATCTAATGATCTGTGCCCTGAACAGTTACCGTTGTTCGTCTGTTTCTGCAGCATCCGGTGATGATCTCGCTATCCTCTAATTTAATTAAAATAAAGGGTTCTAAGGTTAAATGAATGAGTGGGCTGAGAATGGGTAAGGCCTGAACTGAACGAACAACAGGGAATACTGTTTGGAGAGTGAACAATGTGATGGATTTCATGGGCGTGTAGGGGCCGTGGCAAGGGAAGAAAGAGTTAATGGAGATTTGAAGGGCAGCTGGTCGATTGGATGTTTTGGGTGAATGGGATGGTGGGTATGGCGAAAGAGGCGAATCTGTATAGTGCAGACGCGATGGAAGAGATTTGGGGATGGTCGGAGGAAAGAAGATGATAAGAACGTTCGAAAGAGAGCAGGAGCATTCAAACGCTCTAAAAAACCATGGAGCCTTCTTTTTCTAATTCCAACGTTCAAATCAGGGGTCGAGATATCTGCCGTTACGTTCGTATCGACCGATATTATACGGGTTTTAAGCACCGTATAATATCAGCCGATACGTATTGTATCGATCGTACAACATTCATATTGGCCAATATGGCTGATATATCGCCGATATGATTACTATCGGTATTTAAAAAAAAAAAAACAGTGATGGGCCCGGGTCAAAATATCGGCCAATATCAGTCGATATTTACATTTTCAAATTTTTTTAAAAAAAGATAGTTTCTTTTTCGATTTTTTTATATTTTTAATTCAGAAAAAATAAAATAATAAAATAATACCGATATTAAAAAAAAAGAGGAGAGAGAATCATATTGGCCGAATTATCGGGCAGACCATTTTTTGTACCTCTGGACTTCAAACAATGGTCTAAGTGAGAGGGTAGAATGGTAATTTCACAAGAAATCTTGAAATCCAAGTAAAAAAAAAACTGTCTAAATGGTCTCCCTTTTAAAAAAGAGGTTCTTTAATAATTGAATTTTGGACGTGAAAGACGTCTATTGTTCAAAATGAGGCCATTCTTTTCATAGTGTAGACCCATTCTCGTGGCCTCTGTCTGACCCTACATATATCTTTTATATATTATAGAAAATGGGTAATTTTTTAAGTCAAAGAACCAACCAAACCAATGTTGTTGATAAGAAATCTGCAGTCTGGATTAGTTGCTGGTGATTCATCTACTTAAATTAGGCCCTTTGGCAGACATGACAGGCAGTGGGTAAGCCCATAAGTCCAAAAACAAAGATACTATTGAATAAAAGGTCTTGTATTTTATTGTTTAGTGCTTCTAAATGTTGTTGGTTTCTTTATTTTTTTATATATATGACTTATCGTGTAGTGTATCTAATTTTATAAATACAAAGAGAGATGGTCTCTTTTCTTTCAAGACAAGTCGATCAGGCATGGTATTTAAAATACAAACATCTGTTTAATTAGAAAGGGTTGGAGTGATGTTAGAAACGGCAAAAAAGAGTTTTGAATTCGATTTCTACTTTATTCAAAAGGATCACTTCAAATAGACTGATTGAGTGTTATTGTCACAAATATCAATCTTGAGATATTAACGATGAATGGTAATATCATATATTTTAATTTTTTTTCAGTTTTATCTGAAAATTAACAAGAAAACCTCACAAAAAATATAATATTTTAAAAATAATAAAAATAAAAATCTCAATAAGGAATTTATGAGTAATTTACTAGAAATTTATCGTGATATTATAGTTATATTTTCATTTATTACATTTTTAATGCAATTTTATTGAAAATTTACCAAGAATTTAATGCAGCGCTGATAAATACGTGTATTAATGTGGAAATGATATTTTGTCGATAAAAATATGGTAAATGTAAAAATATTGCCGATATTTGTGAGATTATCCAATGGATGGATAGGATGGCTTGCACATGCTATATTAGGTGTGGACACCGTGGTCATAGAAGTAAATGCAACATTGCTTCAATTAAAGTAAATTTTCGAAAGTTTTCGAAGGTTCTTATCTGTTGAAAGAAAATTAAAAATGACATTCACTTTTTTAAATGAAGATGTAAGAGAAATGGATTAGATTTCACGTTTTAAATTTACTCAAGATTCTCATTCTCATAATAAAAGTTTAAAATAAATTATGGGTGGCAATCCTCACACGGGATTTTCTTGTATCCAGATACGAGAATCAGTGCATTTCCCATTTTACCATTTACCCCTGTTATACGGATGGATAACTTAAAAAATAAAATTGTTGGCACACTTATTATTCCAAAATAGCGAGCCATTTTGCCAAACCTTTACATCTTTGGCGAGCAGTTTCTTCTTCGGTCAATTTTTTTTCTTTCTATAATGGTTTTTCGTGGATTTTGAGCGAAAGTTAAATCTCATCCAAAATTTGCATGGCTTTTTTTCTCAATTTTAACAACTCCAGGGATGATTAGAAGTGAAATGGGTTAGTAATGAGCTCTAAAAATGGATTTTTATGATGGAGAGCTGTGTAACTTCTTGCATTTGAATTAAATTTTCAAACGAGATTGTTTCTCGACCGCTTTATACAAATAATGTATCAAAATTCATTTACTCTAGATTTTATGAACTTCGAGACTGATTTTAAATGAAAATATTATAGTTTTAGACCTCAAAAATCATACCACAGAATTAAAAGAGAATGTCATTTTTTTTCTTTTAAAAACCCATTTTTAGAGCTCGTTCCTAACCCATTTTACTTCTAATCTTATCTGGAGCTGTTAAAATTGAGAAAATGAAAGTTTCAATACTTTCCGCGCAAATTTTGTCTGAGATTTGACTTTCATTGAAAACCCACGAAAAACCTCCTAAAAAACGTTACAGAAGGAAAAGTAAGTTGATAGAAGAAGCAATGGAAGGCGTAAAGGTTTGGCAAAACTGATCGCCATTTTGGAGTGATAACTGCGTCGATTTCAGACAAAAAATTTAAGTTATCCATATGACAGAGGTGAACAGTAAAGTGAAAAATCTACTAATTTCTGTATTTGATTAAAAGAAAATCCCGTATGAGGACCAATTTACAATTGATAAGGATGGATCAATCGGAAAACACACGAGCTTAGTTATTTTAATGATGCTTCCAGCTGTCTGACGAGCAATGGAAGATTACCGTCTTACCCTCCTACGTACTAAGCAAGTCCGAAACAATTCCTCTTTTAAGCATTCAATTTGAAAATTAACACAATACGAAGTTTCTTATTTAAAATACAATGAGTACTTGTGTACTCCTTTATTTGATTATTGTTTTAATTTAACATAATTATTTTATGCAAAAATATTTATAACTCAATTAATTAATTTATATTTTTAATTCTCTAAATTTTGAATATTTAAATCATTTTCAATTTTTAAACTAAAAATTATTAAAGCACAGACACTATTTATCTAATACAATTATTTTTATAAATCCCATATTAAAAAATAAGCTTTTTCAATCCCATATAGAGACAAACAACAATATGTACTCATAGATTACATAGATTCATGAAGTCCAACATTTCTTGACTCAAGACTAATAACTTCCAACTAATATCTTGTTCTTTTTGGCCATTTCAAGCCTCAATTTTTTATATTGAAAAAATTAAATAAATTTGTTCAAGTTGATTTGACTCGATGTAATTTTAACCTGAATTAACGAGTTTTTTTGAGTTTTTAAATTATGATATCAATTTAAATTATTTAATGTAAGATGTTAGGAACGAAAATTGAGATCTTTCAATGAGCATAAAACACATTTACCAAGGCTTATTTTAAAAGAATTTTAAAATGATAAATTTATTAAATTTTAAAAGAAACTATTTAATTGCATATAGAGAATTGTTTCATTGTGATCCATGTAGTCAATTTTTTTGTGATCTCATTTTGGATCACAAGGATGAGTTTCGTCGCTAAGATCCTTCTTGTATTGAAGTTTATCGAAAATTAACTAAATAAACTATATAAGTATTCTTCAAAAGTCACAAAAATTTAATAGTTTATAAAATTTAAGGTTAAAAATATCTTAAAATTAATTCAAATAAAGTATGAATTTTATTCATAAATATCGATAACTATAAAATATAAAAAATTGCCAAATAAATACTTTAAAAAAACACTTCAACTTCCTACAAAATTAGTTCTCTTTTTTACAATTTATTTCACAATAGATAGACGCATTGATGGCTAAATTGTGAGTAACATGATGTCATTAGAGTAAATAATGTAAAAATAATGGTTATTTTGCATGACAAATTTTCTCACAGAAAATGGAAAAAAAAAAAATTGTGAAGTTGATAAAAAGTCTTAAATCGCCTGGACTGGAAAACAAATGACTCTATATAATACGTGAAGCACTGTCCTCTCAAAGACCAGCTCTTGAGAATGAATTTTATCTCAAAAATGTTAATTGTTAACGTCCCTAGACTGAAAAATCAATAACTCTATATGACACTTGAAACACCTTCCTCTTAATCGTTAGCTTTTGAGAGTGAATTGTACTTCAAAAATATTAAAATACTATTTTTCTTTAAAATACCATCAACGTCAAAGCTCAAAATATGTAAATGGAACAAAAATAAAGTAATTTTCCTCCTATCACTTGGAAAATTTTAGCACATGATGACAACAAGAAATAGATAGTTCGATCTATTTAGATGAGGTTCACTAAATAAAATAGCGATAGGTACAGTAAAGTTAGAAAGATTGCTATTTTAATATCTATTTCACTAAAAAAATTATAATTAGATAAAAAAATATTTTTAAAGATTATAACATTTAGAGATTAAAAAATAAAGAAAGAATTTGAGTGGTCAAATCTTGAGGTGCTTAGAAGTATACTTAATTGATTCAATTAAAATAATTTTCAATAGATCATATATTCAAGTAAAATTTTTCAATAGACACACCACCATTTCATTATGGGAGCCTTCATCTAAAAGCGGACCTAGTTGCAAGCGTGGATAAAAAATGCATATGACTGTAATATACTGGGAAAGTCCGAAAGGGGTGACGCACGGGTGATAGAGGGTGTACATCGGTCTGTAACGATCAATACATTACGTTGCATCGATATAGGCATATCGGTGCAATGATTTTTTTTTCCCAAATTTCAAGTTTAACTTCTATTGATAATTTTTGTACCTGTTGTAGGGAACTATTGGAACGTGATTTCTTCTTATATCAAGCTAGACTTATAGTTTTAACTTGTTTGTTTTTTTTAATTAAAAATATCTATACCAGACATAAATAAATCCTGTCCAAAACTTAAAATATTAACTAAAATTTGTCGGTCTGAGTCTGAGTCAAAATACCCAATTTTCAAAAATTCGATCGAAAGTTTTTTTTTTTTAATTTACGTGTGAAAAACCGAAGAGACTGAAACTTTTCTCAAAATGAAATTTATATATAAGCCCACAGCTCAAATATGGCAAGAAATTCATCAGTACTTTAAAAACTCTTACTGTACAGACTGATTAATACTAGTTTAACCATAATTGCACATAATCTAATTAAATCATCTTCATAACTAATTAGTGTTAAGAAACCAGTTAAACTGGTGAAAAACAAAAAACGTTTGATCTGTCTATGATATATTTGATCCCTCCAAGATTTCATTTTTGGGATATTTTAAAAGAAGTCCCAATGTTTTGCCTAATTTGAAATAAGTGCCACTATATTCTTAACTTTAAAAAGGGCTCTTTAACCTAAAGATTCCCTTTAATTTCATATATTTGGATAGGATAAAAACCCATGTCATAATATTGTAGTCCAAATAGGAAACCCTATTACTCCTATCTCGAGTGGATCATAATCCTTTATCTTTGTTTAATACAAAAGAGACGAACTTATGCTTCAGCATTCATTTAATTTATGATTGAAGTATTATTATGAAAAATTAAAAGCAATATAAATTTATAAAAATTTGGATAGAATAAGAGAAAGGTCACCCATCCTAATACGGGTATTTTTTGTTAGAAGACATGGGATAAAGTGAAATTCTCACTTTACCTCTGGTCTTACGTACGCAAATCTTAAGTAAAGCACAGTGGTGCACCTATACGGTGAACCGAGCGATGCACCTATAATTTTGAATGGTGCAACCTTTAATTATGAACGATGAACGTATAATTATGAGTGGTGCACCAATCATTTCGAAATTAACTATAACTTTAGCGTGCAAAACCCATCCACAGTGGTGCACCTATGTGGTGAACCAAGCAGTGCACTTATAATTATGAGCGGTGCACCTATAATTTCGTTTTTTAAAGGGATTAGGAATGGTGAAGGGTAATAGACTTTTCTTACAAAATTTTTAAAATCCGTGTCTCCTAAAAGAAAAATCCTGTATTAGGATGGGCGGCCTAAGAGAACAAGATTTTAAGATTAAATTTGATAAGTTAAATTGATTTATCTCACTTTTGTTCTATCAATAATAAAAAATAATGTAAAATTCATATAAAAGGTAGGCTAAAATAGGAAAGTGAATTTTATACTAAAAATAGAGAAAAATTCACACATAAAATTATAAAAAATGGGTATAATAGAAATAGATAATTTAACACTATACTTAGTCAGATTGTTCTATCACACTTTTATCTATCAATAATTTTAAAGAAAATTATGTAAAACTCTATAAAAATAAAATGATAATTTGGTTAGTTGGAAGGATTTAATAAGTCTACACTGAAAATAGAAATTGGTTAAAATTAAACCTATCAAACCTTGATCTTTTGTTCTTGAACATGTATTTCACTCTTCTTAAATACATATAGCTCCAACATCTGATTATCCTAATTCTTAGACACATTTTCTATTTTAAGCAAATAAGATGACAGGGAGTATCATTTTCATCATCTCAAACCTAATAATTGAAATGTTGGAAGCTTCAAATTTAAGATACATAGAAAATTTTGGACTCATAACAGATCAATAATTTGCAGTTGACAATTTAGTCATTTATGCATTGGGCCTTCATTTTAAATTTCTTTTAAATAATCTTAGCCTAATTTCAGCCCCCGCAAATTACCATTACTTTCAATATTTTCATAAAAGCCCAATATATTGATTACCATCCGTTCAAAATCTAACAAATTTCAAACAAATTTCGGCCATATTTAGGATATCAGCGGAAATTTGAAAAAAGATACCATTGTTATATATATATTTTGAAGTCCAAAGTATCCAGGCTTCTTAGAGCACCAAACTAAGTTCTTGGCGCATGTGCAAACCTCTCTATCTATATACACTGGATAAAACTAAGGGAGTGTTCCTTATATATTGAGATTGAGATTGAGATTTGAATCCAGAACCTCTCACAACTTATTAGAGTTTTTAACTATCAAACGATCCTCATGAGTTCGTTGATTTATATTTCTAACCTAAAAGGTAAGTAGAAATGTTGAAATTATTTGTGTCTATCTATATCTATTCTTTAATGGAATAGAAAAATAAATATGAAGGCATGAGAGACTCTCCCTTCAAGGATAATAAGAGCCATTGAATTCATATAAAAATGATTTAAAAAAAAAAAAAAGTAAAAGCAAATGAAACTACACAATATAAATTTCTCAAAGGTATGGTCTGTTGGTATCGAACCACATAAATTCCATTAGGACGTACCCAAAGCAGTTTTTCCTTTATTCTTTGTCACATGAGATAATTTAAATGGCTAAAAGACTTAAAGAGAGATTAAAAAGAGGAAAAGAAAGCTTGTTGGCATGTTCCTTTAAGAATAATACACATGAAAGGTGGTGGAAACTTTGCAATTACTTTAATCCCATCAGCATCCATTTAGAGAGAAATAAAGCATTACCAACCCATAATCCAGTACCTCTATAGTGGAGATGATGATGATAAACCAAGTAAAAAGTAAGCTAAAATCTATACATTTTGTATATAAATATTCTTAATATATGGAAAATTGATAATTACAATTAGAGAAAGAAAACATCTGATGATATAAAAAAGATCACTTTTAAAAAAAAGATGACACTAATTTCAATAGAATAGTTTTGACA